>CM041542.1:10236342-10693842 GCA_023238725.1 Scortum barcoo
GTAGTTAAGTACAGTACTTGGGTGAATGTACTTAGTTACATTCCACCACTAGAAGAGCAAAGGGTATTTTGGTTGGCCTTTATTTGAGGAGTAAACATGTCTTAACTGTTTGAGAGGCAAGACCAGCCATACCGGTTAAAATGCTGCTCTCAGAAGTACCTGAGCTCCTCAACCAGCCCTGACATGCACACTCTGAGCTGAGCTGAGTCTTTACAGCAAAGGATATAAATATAAAAAAATATTCTTATTCTTTTTTAAAATAGGTTATGTTACAAAAAAATACGATATACCAAACATTTGCAAGTATATTTATTGTAAAAAAAATCTTCCAAATGTATAAAAGATAAAAAGCTTTTGATTGATACACAACATGCAAACATTTTACAGAGAAGCTGTACAAAAGACATTTGTACACAAAACATTTCTCAAATTATAAGTGCCTTCTTCACAAAACATATTTTGGCACAACATTATCTGTTAACATGGAATGTATAAAGAAATTCATTCAATTCCCCCCTCATATAAAACCTGAACAAAAGAAGCATTTCAATGAAAAGTTAACTCATGAAACTATAAACTGTATCACCACCATTTGGCATATTGTTTAGTTGACACTCTATGACTGCATACGTATTTTATTAATACCAGTTAACCTTCTTGGGAGGTACTGATCTTCCAGGAAGAACTCCTCAGTTCACAGAGGCTACCACAGTTCCTCTTGCTTGTATTAAAACAACTTAAAAAACACATTAACGAATGAAAACAGCATGTAAACATTCAAGAAGTAAAAAAGAGCTGCTGCATTACAACTGGAGACAGTGAAGTATTTTCCTGGAAATCCTGCTGTCTTATACCAATACAACACCTAAAATTTGTTGGCATAAAAAGCTTCTTATTCGTTCCTATCCAATTCACAAGATGTATCAAGTATTCCTATGTTTTCTAAATGTATTTTTGAACTTAAAATATATGTAGATTTCTGGAATTAAGTGTATTTTAAGTGTGGATATATAATGAATTCTATCATGCATCCCAGCACTGGTTTTACTGAGATGTTACCAGACTTCAGGTATTGTTCCGTTCTAAAGGTTATGGCTTTCAAATTTGAACGTAAACAGACACCCTTACAAAATAGCACACAACAAGATGGTGAAAAACACCCAGACAGCACCAAATACTTAAAACATTTCAAGCATATTGTACCATAAACAAAACATATTGCAAAACAAGGCAAAGATTATTGGAACAGGCTCAAAATGACAAACAATGCAAGGCAAACACATTATTAAGGACACATTAATCACCACTTTGGTCCCATATAATTTGTAGATCTGAGAATGATTATCTACGGGATGATAAAATCCCATGTAGAAGCTGGTTTATCACACGAAGTCGGTGATGATGGCTTTCTGAAAATTTAAGCTGCAACATTAGCTTATTTCTTTCCAAGTTACAATTTCAATTAAGTAGACATCAGCATTTGATGAGTCAACTTAAGTTGTCTGAGACTCCTCTGAAAAGTCTTTAGGTGAGTCGGATACCCAACACCTGCTCCAACTCCTGTCTTCTCTGCTGCACCTGGGACAAAAAAAAGGGATCATGTTAGTGCACACAAAGCAATCTACTGAAACCTTGCAATAACACATCTACCAAAGACGGCAAGGCAGTTCATTAGGCTGTGTGGTCTCTTACTCTGGAGTAAACATATCTTCCCACTGCCTCAGGTACCCAGGACGCCTGGTAGAACTCAGTTCTCCTCTCCTCTTCAGGGTTTCCTGTCACATCTGTCATCAACTGGGGGGGGGGAAAATTCATCACTGAACATGAGGAACCACAATTTCAGAAAAACATTTAAACGCAAAAATGCCAAAATAATGTTTTAAAAAGCCCTTAAACATTGTCAATTTCCTTTGGCAAAGAAGGGTGATGATTATTAATTAATTTAGCAGGCATAGCACCTGCTAGAGTGCATGAAGGAGTGCATTTACTTTGAGGAAATAAAACTGTAAAATTATGGAATGAGGGTATATGTCTGCCGTTCATTTGCACAGTTGAACTGACCACATTTTACCATTGCACACAAAAAGGTTGTATTTTAGAACATGTTTTGTTTTTTTTTTCAGATTTACAACAGGAGAAGAAAGCTGACAAGGTTGCAACAAGATATATACAGTTAAGGTAAACTAGGTAAACTAAGGTAAACTAAATACTTTGATAAATCTTTTCTTTAATGTGTCTAAAAGGCAGAATGTGTAATCTTATAAAGACTCCTACAGATAAACAGGTTTAGTAAATTCACCTTCAGATCTCTGCTTTGAGACTTGAGCCAGTCCTGGATGAAGTCCTGTGGATTATTGCTGAAGCTCAGCATAAAGTCTCTCTCAGTCTTCAGCTGGTTGATGTACTCAATCGTCTCATGAATCTGCGGTGAATACAACCAGTACGGTTAATAAAAAAAAAAAAAACATTTTAAATCTTTACTTGAATCACCTTGATCCTAAAAGTCAGTGAGGTGTGGGCATCTGTGACTGACTTGAAGTTCTTACCTTCATCTCCAGCGCAGCAATTTCCTGTTGGTTGGTTGTAGAGGACAGGAAACTGTTCATTTGGCCTTTCAGTGGATCGTCCACCTCCACATCAATGTCATAGCACGCCGTCTTCTTCTGGTCTGTGGGGTCCACACTGCTCCAGGAAGACACATAAGTTAGCAAAACCAGGGCTGAATACTGATGGCCCAGATCATAAAGCTGAGGAAATTAAATATTAAAGAAAAAAAAAAAAAAGCAAGCTGTCCTAAACACACAGACAGAGCGATAATGATCCACACTCCCTTACCTAATCATGTGATTGATAATGATGGGGTCGGGGTGCTGCAGCAGGCCCGCCAGTTTCATGGGAATCTCGGAGAACCTCATACGAGGACAGCCGAAGATCTAAACAGCATTTAAAAAGAAAACAGACCAAGTTTTGACAAGCTAAATGCTTTGTTGTCTCTGTTGTCTCACCACAAACATTAAGACATTAAAACATAATATTATACATGTATATCAAGTCCTGCTACACAGTCAGTGTATTCCCCCTTTAAATTCAAACTACAATTGATTCATTTGATGGTTTAAATAATTAATTTGGGGAACAACTTAGGTAATTATATGTATAGATTTATTCTTGGACTCAATAATACATGCCCATAAATTATAACGAACTATGGAAGGTACAAATTATGGTGCCTTTTTTTTCTGTGAATTACTAATTTGAGGGAATAGATTAAAAAAAGACATCCTCAATATTCTCAAGGATCTGCACATTTGATATAATCAATCAAATATCAAAGCAGCACTGGGAAATGTGTGGGTAAGTGGTGAGCTCGCATTTTGCCGCCTGGCATAGCCTCAAAAAACCCTTCCACTACCTGTCGGAAATAGCGGTTGCAGTTGATGTATTCCTTCTCATGACTATCCTGCAGCTTGTTGTTCTTGATGTAGAGCCAAAGAGCCTGCATGATGCTGGCCCGCGTCTGTGTGTGCACACCCAGCAGACGAGCCAACCGCGGGTCCAGTTTGTACTGAGGGGGCTTATGGGGAGAAAAGAAAAAAAAATTGGGGACATAGGGACAAAGAAAGAAAGCGTTGGTTGTTGTTTTATCCAGGTATACAACTGCTTGCAGGATAGTAACTGAGAACATGTGTGGTACCTGGTGGTCAAGCATGAGTAGGAGGGTGCATTTGACATTCACGTCACCGGGCCTTTTCACTTGGAAACCATCAGTCTCCTGAGTGGTGGGCATCCTGTGCCACTGAGAAACAAAATTAAGTAAAAAGATCAGATTTATAAAATTAAGTATGATTAAAGCGAAATCTAATTTGGAACATGTTTATCAAATAAAAGCACACAATTTACTCTTCCTTTACTACTTGCATCTGTGTACAGATATAAATACAGATAGTGGATCTACTAGTAGACACAAGAGCAAATACTCAAAGACAATACTGGTTTGATGGAGTTTTTATTTCATGGGGCAATCTTAAGGTGTCAGTCACCGTAAATATATACTTTAACCACTGTTGTTTTTGTGTGTCAGATACTTACAGAAAAAAATGGACACTTGACCATGCCAATACATGTTTTTTAATGTAAATAAGTCAATTAAACTGACATTTGTAACAGGGTGGTTAAACCGCGTCTGTGGGATGAATTCAAGCAGAAGCCACACAAGGTTAGACTAAACCTGGTGGAATATCTTCCAGATTCAACAGCCCCCTTCACTGACAAACAAGCTCAGACAGGATTGGTTCCAAAGGTTTTAATGATTCCAGCTGAACTGAGATTAAAAAAAAAAAAAAAGAAAAGAAAAGAAAAACCAGCTTGAGCTGATGAACCAATAGCAGTTTCACATTTTGGTGACTGTGTGCCTAAAATGTTCTGAGGTGGTTGCATCAAGTGTCTTTAAAGCGATGTCATACCTCCACTAAGTGGTTGTCAGGTCCATAGAGCTCCTTATCGAGCTCAATCACCAGGCTTTTGAAGAAAGATGAGAACTTCTTCTTCTGCTTGCCAGGCTGGGAATACAAAGAGCATAAAAGAGTGTGAAAAGAGAGAGAGTGAAGATTGCTATCTATCTGTGTCCTCTCATTGTGCCGTGTCAGTCCGTGCAGCCGCATTGTTTAGCTCTGACCACATTGGGGGTGGCGAAGCACAAAACTGGAGAGAACTAGAAAAAGCTGTTGCTGCACCCCCGCCCTCTCTTTTCCCAGCCTTGACAAAGTCTGTTTGCACAACACGACCCCTTTCGCTCCTTCCCTTACATCCCTTTTTCTTTTTCTGTTACTCCATGCAACACTCCTACGCGTGCCTAAACCGAGGAGCCAGGGGAGGAAAAATTAAGGGAAAAAAAAAATCCTCCTTCATGTGGCCCCAGATGACACAATGAGAGCTGAGCTGGAATTGATGGAGGGAGGGGAGGCATGTCAGTTCATGGTATGTAACGGCCAGTGGTTTCAATTCCTTGTTTCAAAAGAGAACATGAGCTTGTGTGTACGTGTGTGTGTGTGTGTGTGTGTTAGGAGTTGTGGGGTGGAGTGGGGAGAGCTGTAAACACACATCTGGTTGCGTGGTCTGAGCCAAGGACACAGGCCAACCAGAGCAGAGGGACTGAAGTTTTCAGAAAACACAGCAGCCGGGACTGAAATACTTGGGAGTCGGACCACACTGAGACGGTGGCGAAACAAAGTGAGAAGATTCGAACGCAACAGAAGAGTTATTCACGTACTTCCTCCAGAAGTTTTCCCTCCACTCTCAGTTCCCAGGAGGACACCTTCTCTGCCTCCTCGCCCTCAGGCTTACTCGGTGTGTAGGTGTTGGAAATGTAGATCCTGAGCTTGCGTTTTTGCTGTGTCAGAGGTGGATAAGCAGATACATCAGGGGAAAAAAAATTTAATTAGATCCATTAGGCAAGTCAACTTTTTTTTTTCACTGAAATATAACTGAAAAACTGCATTATTACAATCCTTAAAATATTTTCATGAAATCACTGAAAATATCCAGCCACACTGTCGACTCTCCTACAGGCATATCAGAGCTGTAATCAGGCTTATTAATGCACACTGAACATTTCCTACTGCTGCATCACATCAAAATCATTCAGCTAATGAGTGGCTTTTATTTTGCAGACATCACAGGAAACCTATATTTCTTTCCTATCTGTCACAAGGTTAGCGCCAACAGCAATGGTTCATAAACAGTGTGTCTCCAAAACCAGCCACAGTGAGCTGTTAGATGACTTTTACTGTGCCGTGCTGTTGTGCTGAAAAAAAGTATTTGTGCAGCATTTCGTATTAACAGGTGATATTTCAGATTATAAAGTTAATCCCTGACAAAGCACTATTATGAAGAACCAGAAGTACCATAATGGGCTTCTTGATGGCTTCCTGAATCTCCATCCGCTTTCGGGCGATGGTCTGATCCAGTTTCCTCTCAAAGGCCAAGAGATCCATGTAGGCCTGGGACTCCGGGACCAGGTCTCGGATCTAAAAGGGCCAACAGCAGGACATGAATATTGAAGGAATACAGCCAATTGTAATTAATCTGGACCAATCTACAGCGTGATTTGGGGGGACAAAACTGCCTTACCCTCTGTGGGAGGACCTTGTCGGCCATCTTGCGTCTTTTTGCGCTAAATAACACAAAAAGTATTATATTAAAAAAGTCTGTGATCGTTTTGCAAAAGAAAAAAAGGAGAGACACACACATCAAATGACCACATTAAACTATGCTTTCTCTAAAATATCGAGGATCCAATGGCTAAATTATTTTAAATTAACTAAATTAAATTACTCAGTCAAACAAGGACATACTGTACTATTGATGTTGTCTCATCATTTAGCATTTTCCCATTTATAAGTATGACCTGCATTAACCAATATACAAAGAAATGGCTTACATGAACATAAACAGAAAGACCTCATTCACTTCATTTGGTTAATCAGTTATGTGTGGAAATTTCACAGTGCGATAATAAAGTCTTGGTCATTGCTATCTCTTCTAACTCCCAATGAGCACCTCAGGCTCCCACTTACCATCACTACTGTCTTCATAAAAGCTGTTTTGTTTCTTTAATTAAATTACACAGTCCCTTCTCGTTGTGACTAAATTTAACTCTCGAGCTCTTTAATGCGAATTTAAGGAAGCCGCCTCGTCTTCCCCGTGGCTCACTAATCCCTCCACACTGAGAATTTTGTTATGAGATAAACCTTTAAAAGATATAAGAAGTTCATTGTAGAACAAGCTGGAAATGCTGTCTTGCGTCACGGCTCGCCGCATTTATGAGCGTGGCATCGCTGAGTGGTTCAAAAATACACACTCGTGTTTGGCTGCTTTGAAAGCAAAGGGCAGTGAAGAGATACTCCGATCCTCGTGTCTGTGTGATCTGAGCTGTGCTTTCAACAGCGCAGAGACTCCACAAACAGACGGTGGAGAGAAAAACACATCCCGACCGAACATGAATAATATTTCCCTCTGGATGTCATTATGTTCATTTAGCATATTTTAAGTACACAAACAAAAAAGCTGACAAAAACATCACAGGTAAGGACAAATGTAAAAAGGAGGAATATTAGATTTTTTTGTTCTAGCAATTCTGCATACTAATTAACTGAATAATTAAGTAATTTGATAAGTAAAATGACAAACACATTCATTTTGAGGATAGGCTACTTTTCTCTCTTTCACATCAACATATATCTAACGTATTGATTTTAGACTGTGCACACTTTGGAAATTGCAACTTTTTACCAAATTTTGTTGATCACACAATTAACTGAGAAAAGAATCAACAGACTAATCAACAATGAAATATTAGTCCTCAGCCCTTTTTATATGCCAGTAAAGTCATTGTCTCAGGCGGTGCCACTCTCTGATTTGGCCCCCATCTCCTCCTCAGCTTACCCTCGTCTTAGGCCTCCCAGCGCCTCTTGCTGCTGCTGTTGGTGCTGATGAAGGAAGCGTTTCCTTGTGGAGTCCATGCTCGGAGGCCCCATGCCTGGCCGCATGGACATGTTCCCACCACCATAAGAGGGACCAGGGAGCTGACCCCCCATTGACCCCATGGGGGCCCCCCACTCTGTTGGGTGGCATCGCTGAGCGCTAGAGAAGAGAGGGGAAGCAGAAGGTGTTATTCCAAGTTCATAACAAGTTACTGATTAAACACTGTTGCATATTAAAATAGTTTCTTATTCCAAACCTATGCAACATTTCCTTTCTAGTCCTCACCACTTTCCTTTTAAACAAAATTGTGAATTGTAGTTATTAAAACATGCTTTGGGGGTTTCCATTCCCAATTTTGCTATAAAATTTAAAGGCAAAAACATTATGGAAGCTAAATAAGATGGAGAATAGAAATGAGTTCTATTAGGACACTATTTTACAGGTGAGACAATGAATATATATATAATTTTTACATGATTTGCACAACTGGTGTCAATGTCTTGTTGCTCAGAGATTACTCAATGTCTGTTTATTTCATCCACGGTGTATAAAAAGAGCACAGACATACAACGCTTATGCTGATTATTATTGTGTTATCAAAAATTATTACTAGTCAAACATAACAAGGCAGGCAGTGTGTGCAGATTGGATAACATGGAGAACTTCATTTTAAACATTTGGTGAATCCCTATCATAAGTTAACTTTTTATTTGTGATTTGTGTGAAATGTTGAATTTCCCTTACATTTTTTTTTATCCTTTATTCTGATTTCACCCTGCAGTTATATTCTGAATCTTTATTTAAAAAAATATTGATTAATGAACCATGTGTGATACATTTCCCACTTTATCATTGCTGCTACAACTTCAGCAGACATCTGAGTGTTTCCACCATGAGCCTGCTGTAACTGTGCTTGCAGACTAAAGGGCACATGAAGCTGCAGATGGTGTCCAAACAGAGATAATGTATGCAGGCTCGTCTCTGGACAGATGGTGGTGATGGGGAAACTTACTTTTGTTTTCAAGCTGACTGACAGGGCAACCACGTGATCGACCTCTTTCACACATGTACTAAACAACGCTGATTTAAAAAAAATTACATATCTAAAGAGGCGCACAATAATAAGTCACTACAAACGCCATATTTAAGATATTACACTCAGTTTATTGGCGGCAGGGATCACTTTTTTTTCAAATGCGGAAGTTCTGCAGTGTCCACACCTTGATATTTGAAAATAAAAACCTTTAAGGTTACTCTTTTACTCTTTTAGGTTACTTTTACTTATTTTGGCCGGGTGACTTACTTAACTTTGATTTACTTTGTTTAAATCAAACTTTAAGTAAGTTAAAAGCCCGAAATGCGACGTAAACTTTGTCAAGTCACTGTTATATTAACTTCAGGCGGATAAGGTCGCCCTCATCTTTTACCTCAATATCAAATTGAGCTTTTTTTAATGAAGGGAAATAACGCAGAAAACACCAACCTGGGGGTACTGGGGAGCGCTGTTCATGCTGCGGGGGTATCCAGCCGGAGGTTGCGGCACGCCAGCCATCCTCATACCCGCAGCGTGCGGCACATTCATGGGGTGCAGATTCATCGGAGCGCCCGTGAAGCCTCCTCTCGATGCCATCTTCTGGATCCACAAGTGGTTAGGAAAAAAAAAGTGGTGAAAACTTCCAGCTAAATAAGGGAAGCCGCTGATTTAATAAGGTGTAGTGGTGTGAGTGTGGAGGGCAGCCTGCCGGATAAGAGTTTCTTTCAGTGAGATTTGACAGCAGCCACACAGTCAACAAAAAGCTAGCTACGGTTAGCTCGCTTCCTACTCAAGTTCCGGGTTTGACTTCAGCCCACAGGCGCTTGTTTTTCGGGACGTTGAGCGGTGGTTGTTGTTTGTCATCTCCTCTCCTCCTTCGCAAGTCTTACCACGGCTAGAAAGCAGCAATGTTTCCCCTGAGAGGCCGATAAAAAGGCATGATAGCGCCCGATTTACGACTAACTGACTGTCTAAAGCGACACCAATTATTCTTAACTGTCCGCACAGTCAACGCAACATGATGCCTTCACGGGCGTCGGACATTTACACATCATATATTTAGGCGCACTTTAACTCGAGTCTACCTATTTTAAATTATGTTTAACCTTAAAGTATATCCATCCATCTTCTAAACCTGCTTATCCTTAAAGTATATCTTTTAGTTTCATTAATTTATATATAAACATCATGAAAGCCTCTTCGTTTCTACATCAGAACTGTCACCCCACAACATATTTTCGGATTCATGTAGTTGACACCCTCTGCCCAACTATTACACATTGTGCGTTGCCTCCAGATTTACTTTAAAAACAATGTCAGCAACAGACTATGCATGACAGCTTTATTATTTGCCCAACCAGGATTGTCATGCTGAAGAAGTTGTCTCTGGCTCTGTCTGTGGTGCAAACTGTAATGGAGTGAAACTGGGGCTTTGGGGGGCCCAGGTTAGGGGTTAAGGGAGTTGCCTGTATGCATAGTTGTTAATGCAGTTTTACTTCAGGGAAGGGGTGCAAAGAGGGGATCACAGCCAGTAGGGGTGGGTGGCCTTTGGCCTCATTGACTACTTGGTCCACTTAAATTTTTCTGAAACCTTCAAAGTAACTGAAACTGGCCACTTTGATTCATAGTTTTCACTGGTTGCAGTTAGGAAGTTCAGGTGTGTAGCACAAATCAATCAATACAACACTGACACTGATACACAATGCATTTGATATTAATGTTAAAATGCTCAAGTAGAAATAAAAGAAACACATTCAAAATAAGTAAAAGTAAAAACATATTATCAGCAGAATTTACTTAAAGTAAAAAATGTAAATGTTCTTGATCTGCATACAATATCCCTGTATATTATTTGATATACTTTAACTGATTATTTTAGGTCATTAATACTGTTGCTTGTTGAAATGGAGCTAGTTTGAACTACTTTACATACAGTATGTTAGATGGCCTCACTGACACGTCCTCATAATATGATGTGCTATAATTAATACATTAAATAAGAAAAAAAGTTCTGATACAGAAATATGTATTCATATTTTGGACTATTCTCTAATCTTTGCTTTTCTGTGAAACTGTGGACAGGGTGAAATGTAATCTTTAAGACAAAATGAAACTGCTTGTTTTATCTTTGACGATGCAGAGTATAAATTAAATGTAGAGGAGTAAAAAGTCAAATACTTCCCTCTGAATTGCAGTGCTTTAGAAGTAGTATAATGTTCAAATACTCACTCACTTTCCACCACCGGTTACACCACACACAGCTGTTCAAGACAGGGTTGTTGTTGCCAAACATATCTGAAATTCTTTAGATAATACTGTCCATGTCTTATGATTTATCTTAGATGCATTTATTTGTCTGCATGGCCCAGCAACAGCCTGCATTAACTACCCCTGACTTCAAGATATGATTTTCAAGCCATTGCAACCGGGCCTACAATCTCGAACTGAAACTGTATCAGTGCTAAGATGTCAGGGTTAAAGAGGAGCACTTGAACGCAGCAGGCTGGAGGTGACTCCTTTTCAGTTCAAGGAACTAAAAGAAGAAATTTGTAGAGCCCGCCTCTCAGTTTCATAAGAGTAAGATCTCCAATTCTATGTTAATGAAAACAAAGCAATGTTTACAGCAATCATATCAAAATAATTACGACTGAGACATCTCTCGACCTCTTCATTTGATCAGCAGCCGGTCCTGCGGTCTTCACTTGTATGTACTTGAACAAGTTTTTCTTTCAGTGTAAAATGTTCCAAATTACCACAAGACAAAACGACAGGTAACAAATCATTTATTATGCTAGACAGATGAAACAAACTGAGCCATGATAGCAGCAATTCAACTATTGGAATATTTACACTATCACTTCACACCAAGGATATATGTAACCCTTTACAATGTAAACACATGATACAAAGACATTTTTTTAAATGCTAGAAAACAAGCCAATCTATCCACCAAAAATGAAACAAAACAAACCTGCTTTCTGCAGCAAATACCTGCTTGTACAATTACAGTTTTAAAACAAGTTTCCACAGGTGAATGACAAACCGAGAGATGCTTCTCTCTCACAAGCTGTTCTTGTAATTCAACTGGAGAACTATGAGCCTGATGGTGAACGTGAAAATAAGAGACAAACCATTAACAATGATTGTCTTTAACATTATTTTTTTTCTTCAAAGAATGAGATTTTAAAAAGGTGAGGAAATATAAGTACACCTAATGGCTAATAATTTCTGTATTTTAAAGAAACAACATACTGTATGTGCACACTTTCACTTTTCACCGAGCTGCCTCTGCTTGGCTGCTGAATGAATGTACACCAGGATCTACCTCTGTGCAGTGAAATCATTTGTGGTGATATTCATTATTTTGGACTCCAGCAAAAACTTAAAAAAAAAAACAAAAAAAAAAACACGAGTGTTGGTACAATGATTTTGTGAAAAAAAAAGAGAAAAAAATCTGTCAAGTATACAGTGGGAGGTCTGTACTGCTGATGCAGAGCAGCAAACGCCATAAATGTCACCTATAACATCGACGTCCATTGATTTCACGACATAAAGAACCGAGATTGAAGTGTTATTGGTCTTCCCGTGTCTGTGCGTTTGCGTGCGCACACGATGGTAAGAGAATGTGTGTTTGTGGCTGAGTGTGTTACTGAGGGAATGCCTCATCTTTCATCAGCATGCGCGGGCTCTCCTGGTTGTCCATGCGACGTCTAGGACCCATCATGCCTGTGGGAATAGACTGGATGTCACCGGACAATTACAAGATTTATAAGTAAGAGTTTCATCATTTCTCTGATCAATATGAGGCAAAATGGTGGCAAAGTAAACAATACTGACAGGGATGAACTGCAAAGCTTCATCTAGGCATGGATTTATTGGATAGAGAGTTGCCTCACTTTTTTACTTATTAGTCAGATAACAAATGCCATAATGCTGCACTGAACAAGATTTGTTCTATACAACGATAAGCAAACAAAATCATCCTCCCTAACTGTAATATGGTCAGGTAGGAAGTCTGTTCAGCCATGAGAAACATATTTAACTGCAGCCTTTGAAATTAAAGTGTCTTTTAAGCAGCAATACAGCAATTTAATTTAAGAAAAGTGAAACGTGTTAGTCCATTATGCAATAATATTTTAACATACCATAACATAACATTTTCTCTCATGTAAAACTGTATTACACGCTCTGCTATATAATCTTCTGCATATTACCAACAAAGACTTTACATACAGTACTGTTCAAAAGTCTGGAATCTCCTGTTCTATCGATAGTTTTCTTCTTCTCTATTCTTAATAGAGATTAAAACAGTATTCTTCAAACATAAAATGTGTTGTTTATGTTGAAATGAAATAAACTGGGCCAAATAGGGATGAAATTATTAAAACTTCCATTTGGTCGATGCCCCCACAGTATTGCATGACAGAGGAGAATAATGTTTTGACTTTTTTTTTTTTTTATTTGTCAGTGACCCTCGATCATTACTGAACCACAAATGTGCAGCTGGGCACTAAATATCTGAGGAACCTGTGAAGTCTGCTCGGTGGTTCTACTGATTTCTATTTTGAAGTTTTAAGACTTGCTTTGCTGACCTGCTTGTTACTTGTAGCTTGTTAGAGGTGTTATTGTGTACTTGACACTGAAACCTTTTCCAATTAAATCTCCACTGATTTTGATGGTAAGTTACCGTTTATTTTACCAATGACCAGTGATTTCCTTATATCCTTATTTAACTGTTGCTCACAGATGTCTTTATCTCTCTCTGCCTCTCCTGCGGTCAGCTTGGTTGAACCATTGTACAGTATTTTGCTCTCCATGTAATAAACATTACTTTTTTGCAAACGCTTGACACAAAATCACATTTCTTTGTAAAGAGGACTTTGTAAAGAGGACTTTGTAAGACCCAAAGTCCCCTCAACCATCTGACTCTGTTGAATCTGTTTTGTGGCAGGCGTTTCCAAACTTTTGAACAATTGTGTACATATGCAATCAATATCCTATTTTGATCAGGATTCATCAAAAATGTTCCCGTATCAGAGGTTCTGCTGCCAAATAAACTCTTGAATATTTTATCTAACTAGCATTTATTAATTAGCTTCCCATGCCTCATAGGAGTACTGCGTGAGCTAACATGTTTCTAATGTGCTGGAATAAGTACCTCCATAATTGTTAGACTGTGTTTCAACACAAACTGTGGTAAGAATAGAGTCAGGGTTAGTAGTACACAGAGTAGAAACTAAGGATTCATTTCTACTTACTGCTCTTATGCTTGAATGATTTGGATCTCCTGGGTGAGTTTGGATTCTGGAGTGAAAACAGAAAATATATTTCGTTTGAGTTGACAAATCTGCAATAATGAGTAATATTCTCCTTGTTTATATTCATAAATGAATGGTGAGGATAATAAATCGATATAATGCTCCCCAGGACTGTTATACTATCATTTTTAAAATAAAAAGAAGCGTACCTTATCAGATTTCCTTTTCTTGGCTGTAAAACAAAGACATAAAAAAAACACTGTTAGTCATTTAATAGAAGTCCAGCTTCATTACGAGATAAATAAAGGGGCAAAAAGAAGCACCAGTGCATCACCTTTCTTTTCTGCCCCATAAGACCAGTCATTATCGTTGACGTCGTCGTTATCTTCTTGGTCACTCTCTGACTTGTTGTTGGTGTTGTTTCCAGTGACTATTCTGCAAGTAAAAGTAAGAAGAATAAGGCCTGACACACAACACACTCACACACAGTGACTTGGTATTACTCACTGCAAACAAATTTCTAATTGTAAACAAACTGAAATTATTTTATGATTTTATTATGTTTTTGCATCACCCTATTGTTGCAAAATATATGGAGGGGAACTTCTCCAGTATGTGTAGGACAATATCAGTTCTGTACACAAACTCTATGTGAGCTCACATCCACTGGAACAAACAGAGATCTCTCAGGTCTGCCGTTTCACCCTCGTACCTGCGGTTCGCTATGCGGCTGCTGTTGCGTCCCATCCCCAGGCATTTCTCCAGGTGAGGGGCGAAGCGCGACGCAGCGATGCTCCGGCTGCAGTTTGGACACACGCACTCTTTGTTTTTCCACTGGTTGTACACCTGGCCGAACACATCCAGTCCCGGCTGGTCCACAATTTCTGGAGATTTAAAGCAAGCGACAAACAGATCAGCTTCGCGCAGACGCGAGTAACGATGGTGGAGCTGAAAATACACAATCGTGCTGATGGGATGGTTTATATAGATCATATTGCCTGACTGTGTTGTTGCTATGTCTTTGGCCTTTTCTTTTTATCATCTGGTGTCATCGAAATGGACAAACAAAAAAAAACGGAATTAAATCAACATTTCACAGCTTGAGTTTGACAAAAATTCGCTCCTGTCACACTGCGGAGACTGTACGCTCACCAAAGTCCCTCATGCTTTCTTGGTCCGTGTCATCCAGGAAAAAATAGCCCTGCTTGACGGCCCGGTGGACCTCGAAGCAAAGACCCAGGCACGCATCCTCCACCAGGTCAGACAGGATGTCCTGAGCTAGGCCCTGGAATGGGTGGGGGAAACACACACACACATCAGACCGCTCTCAGCTGCTGGCATCCTGCAGATTTTAACACCCCACTTGAACCATCACCACCCTGAGCGCCTCTGCTCCCATACTGCACCTCCAGCTTGCTGTTGTCCAGGCTGGACATTGAAACCTCCTCCATTTTCATTTGCCAGAACTACCAGATGAGCCGACGCTGCTGTGGTCATGCTGTAGCGCAGCAAGCATCGGCCAAAACAGGGCTGCAGCGGGAGGGAGAGAAACACACACAGAGTTTAGACACACGGATGGATCCTCGCTGCACACACGCTTGCACGGTGCACGTGTGGGATGCAGATACTCACAACTGCACGTTGATCACCGCCGGAGTGGGTGAGGGGGGAATGAACACTTCCCACGTTTATAACCTGCGAATAACACACAACGAGTGCAAGTTTAGGTGGTGTGGCGCTGCACACACACACACACACACAGAGGCACAAACAGGACGTTAGCTCAGTCCCCAGCTCCTGTTTCGGTGTTTCGTGAAAGCAGCTCAGCTCAAACGTTGCTGGAGAAAACGAAGAGCGTGGCTGTGAGCAGGGTGTAGGAATTGAACATGCCAAGAGGTTAACGAGAGATCCCCCTCTCTCACACACACACACACACACACTCACTCACTCACTCACTCACATAAAAACCTCCAGGTTAACTACGGATACAGCCAGCAGCTAAACATGTAAAATATATCCGCCTCGATGGAGCAAAGAGGATCATTAAAGCGCGTTTGTCTTTTTTTGGTTGGTTGTTTTTTTGCAGCCGAAGTTACAATTGACCACAGCGAGGCTCGTCCCCGAACCCAACACCGCTGCTGCACTGCGGCTGTCCGCCTGACAAACCCTGCATGGAGGAGCGAGGGGGGACGTAAAGAGAAGAGAAAAGAAAAGAGAGAAAGAAAGAAACAATCCCACCCTTGTGCCCCGCCGTAAAGCCCGTCCGCAGGGGGATACCTGCAATCACGACCACGCAAACGGCTAATTGTGTTTATTTACCTGTTTCGGCAGGCATCCATCTTTGCATCGCACAGAGATCAGACGGGAGCAATCGATCCCTGCACGAGCGCACAGCCCGAACTTCCTTTGCAGCAGCAGCAGCAGCGCGCGCGCGCGTGTGTGTGTGGAGAGGTTTTCTCACCAAGACCGGCCTTTAAGCTTAAGTATTATTATATGGACTGGTAGCTGGAGAGGTGCCCTTGAGCAAGGCACCGAACCCCAAAAACTTGCTCAGGGGCGCGCTGAGGGTGCAGCCCCCTCGCTCCGTCTCTCCACTAGTTGCATGTGAATGTGTGTGTATTCAGACTTGTGTATGTAAAATGTAGTCTATACCAGAGTGAAAAAAATTATTTCCTTCAGGATGAATAAAGTGTGTAATATATATATATATATATATATATACATATATATATACACACACACACACACACACATACATATACATATGTACATACATATACACACACACACACACACACACATATATATATATATATATTTATATTTACCCCTATAAATAAAGTATTTTGATCCTGATTCTGTATGAAGATATTATCTGATCTGAGTCTGTGGTATAAACATGGTTTTGCATCACAGTCTCACAGATGAAGCAGATCTTTTTATACTAATTGTTTATTAGAAAGCTCTCTATTTTCTGGAACAACAATATGTACAAAAAAAACTTTATAACAATACAAGAAAAACATCCGAATACTGAAAATATTTTTCCCACTTAATTAAAAGAAAAAAATTGGTAATAAAAAAAAAAAAGATTCCTATTATGAAGAATGAAATACGATCCTGCTTACTCCAGCTTTATACATACATGTGGTTATTATTTAACAGTATGAGTAGAACACAATAGCATAACAGTACAAAAAAGTGTTTTCACGAGGATGACTTCATTAACAGACCACATATACACACAAAAAAATGAGCTTGTGGGCACCATTAATACTCAACAGTACTTCAAAGGTAGATTATCAGACAGGCTCTGGTTTGCTGTGTGGTAAACTGAACAAATTACAGTGGAATAGGCAGCATATGAACACAACCTAGGATGAAATAATAAAGGTCTTGAAAATGATTTTTACTGTGGGGTGTCAAAATTAGGTCATAAAAAAGGATCTATTTTTTAGTTGGCTCTGTTCCAAAAGCAAGAAACCCATTTTTTTCCTTTTACTTAAACTTTGATTCAAATTTGATACAGTCAGGAATATTTTACATTACCATGAAATACCATAAGATATTAAACCAGATTCTGAGGAGCTCCAATGTCCTCATCACATCAGTCGATATTGCACTTCAGTGGCGCAAACTAAACACACAAATTAGCACATAGAAGGGGCTTTTGTGGTCCTTGGTCCTGAGGGCATTTTGTACTCTATCCTTGGTTGGACTGGTGGTGATAGCGACCTTCCAGCTAAAATGGCCACCATAAAATGCAGTGTTAAAGTCAGCCACTGATTCAATCCAGAATCCAACTCTGAACTTGACTTGACTCCACTTCATCACCATCTAAAACAGCTCAAACATTTCCTCTTTGTTGTCCTCCTCCCCCTCCTCCTCCTCCTCTTCATCCTGCGGACCACCAGTTAATATTTATAACACCTGGATGCACAGTTGCTTTTACATTGAAAAGTAACAGAAAATAAGAATGTGTGTGCCCGAACCTCTTCATAGTCCTCTTCTTCATCACTGCTGCAGTCCTCAATGTCTTCATCTTCTGAATCCTTTGTGTCACATAAAAACAAGTTTTTTTACCCTGAGTGCAGCATACAGACATTTTTTTTCTACAAATTATATCACATTATTCCCAATTATATCCGCTCTGGAATATATAAATTTAGTTAACCAAAAACTATGACTTTACAATTCACTATATGCTAATTACAACAAATCTAGTGAATTTAGTTGTTTGTGAAAATATGTTAATCATACGTAAACCTCATGAATAACTTCAGATTCTCTACATTTCCTTTAAACTTGACTATAAAGGCAGCCTGTACGATCAGAGAGCTTTGCATTTATTTAGTACTTCATGCTTGTTTTAGCAACACTTCAACTTACTGATGGCCTGCAAATGCAGAATTCTTCTGCTTCATAAACTTTACTTTGCTCGGCATCGAGGTATTGACATTTCTGCAAAGAGATGTATAATATGAATCTGGGAAAACAGTCTTAAAGAAAAAAAGTTAAAGAAACACGCATAAATGAAGAACAAATGGGCCCTTACACTGGGGTTGTGTGTCCGATACTTCTCCTGCTCTGCTGACTTCAGTGACTGAAGAACG
This sequence comes from Scortum barcoo, assembly GCA_023238725.1. Lineage (NCBI taxonomy): Eukaryota > Metazoa > Chordata > Actinopteri > Centrarchiformes > Terapontidae > Scortum > Scortum barcoo. The sequence goes on from CM041542.1 coordinate 10,254,729, forward strand.
TACGAGGCGAGAAATTTTAAGAGACCTTACAGTTAAAAGTAAAATAATAAATAAAAACATTAGAAGGAGAGGATACTTTGTACCTTAAACCACTTCTGCAGCTCCATGGAGTATTTTTGAAAGTTTTCACACACTTTCCCTTTGTAGCGCTCCTTCTCCTTATTGGGGAGGTGCTGCCACATGTGGTTGCACTTGATGAAGCGCTCCCTTGAGTTTGGATATTCCTCCTTCAGAAGTTGCATCTGCTCTTTGCAGAAAATTACATTGCCAGATCTGTGAGGAGAAAATACACACCAAATTGGTTTCAAGATAGATTTGAATTCATCCCTGTAAAAAACATAAAGATGCAAATGTGGTTTAATGGAGCTCACCGAGATGGCATCTTGGGCTCGCCAGGAAGTTTCTTATACTTCACTTCTCTTTTAATGGCCTGAATATTAATGAGGGAAGAGGAGTTCAATCAAGTGGAGGGTACACAAACAATCTATTCTGATATAAGTTTATATGAGGCAGTGAAAAATAGAAAACACCTTAACGATACAGCGTTCCTTCACTTTTTCCAAAGTCAAATTCAAGCACTTTTCAAACAATTTATGGTGCATTTTCAAGTTTGTCCTGCCCCTTACAACTGTGTGGTAAACTATACTCAAATCAATTTGGCTCTTTCTGACTTCTATTAGTTCTTCTTCTAAAAAAAAACAAACTATATAGCGATTTAATGCAATTAGAATTTAAAGCAGTGTCAAGCACTTTATTTAAAATCCAAGCACTTTTCAAACACTACATCAAAATTTAAGCATTTTCAAGGATTTCCAGTACAGTACAGTCTGCTGACAGCTGAAAAAGAGAGAAAAAAAATAAAAATAAAATAAAATAAAAAGGTTCAATCAAACAAAAAAAGTTATCCAAATCTCTCACTTCTCACCTTATGTTTTTTCGGTCTTTTGATGCCATACTTATTTATGATCCGTTCCTGCTCTTTCTCTTCCAAAGTCTGAGGAAAGTGAACAACACTGTCACACAAAGTCTGTCAGCAACAGCTCAATAATGCAGCTGTAGTCTTGTAAATGACTTACCATTAGAAAGTCATTCAGCTCCACCGCGTACTGTCTCTTCAACTGAAAGAAACAAGCAAAGTGTTTCATTCAGATTTTTACTGTGTCCTGACATGATAACTACAGCAACTAATGAGCAAGTAGGTTTTTGCTGCCCTGTCTAGTGTTAGAGTGTGTGCACATACCTCTGTGCAGCGAGTGCTGTACTTGTTCCTCTCTCTCTCAGTCAAATCTCGCCAACGCTGGGCCCAAATGCTCACATAGGAATTTTTTGAGACACCCACCATGGACGCCCGTTGCTCTTTGCAGAATAGATGATAGCCATTGCTAAGGACACACACACACAGTGAATTAAATACTTGCATCCCTGTTAGCCAGAGCTAGTTTACGTTTACCTAATAGATAAGACATAAAAGATGATAAAAAACTCTTGGGGCTAAAGTCTAGTAGCTAAAGTTAAGTCTAAATAAGACAAGACCAAAGAGATTCTTTATGTTTTATATCAGGTAGAAATATTAGCCTGGAAGCCTTTGGAAAAGCTGCTGGTTTATGAACACACAACAAAGCAATACATTTGTGTGTGTGTGCGTGTGTGACTTACAAAGGTGGCTTTGGAGGCAGACCCTCTGTATCTTCATCAACCTCCTGAAACAAGACAGGTCACACATCAATCAAATCCAGGTGTATTATGTATTTGCAGACATGTGTTCTTCCAAAGAACATACAAAACATGAATAATATATTAATATTCGGGAAAAAATAATCAACCCAACTGACCATGCAAACAGTACACTGTGGAACTGGCTGGTATGAGCATCACTTACATCTATGGAGCCTGCAGAGATCCTCTTCTTCTTCCTCCTCATCTTGCTCTTATCATTGGGAGATTTATTGTCATAATGTTTCCTGAAAGACAGAAAATTAGACACTGAATCTACAGCCTGGGCCAAATCACATGTGCTTGTATGGTAAGGTATTAATTCAAATGAATACATTATCTACCTGAACTCCAGCATCTTTCTCTTGTATTCTTCATTTGCAAGATTGAACTTTTCCTCATATAGAGACTGGAAAAAGTCAGTAAATAAAATAATTTAAAACTTGACACCAAATGACAACAGGTTCTGTTTTATCAGTAGCCTCTTACTGACTGTACCTTCTCTTCTTCTGGAAGCGCCTTGTACTTATTGCTTAAGAGTTGGAACAGCTTTTGGTAGCTCATCCTCGGGTGCTGCGCATGAAACCTGGCCAAATTCTCCTCATAAAAGAGGGCGTTTGGAGGGCTGGGTCTCCTCGGGAGCTCTGGATGGATCTGCAGGGAAAATGAATCACTGTTAACTCACAGAATGAAACATGGTAAGCTCTCACTAGGAGGAAAACCCCTCACTAGCAACCCCTCAGTCTGCAATACGTAGTGCTTATTTGTGCTGTGCTCACCTTAATATTCTGGGCAGGATTGGCAATGACATTTTCAGCTTCAACGATGATCTCTGTGAGGGTCCGAGTCTTACGCATCTGAGTAAGAACAACAAGGATATTACAGTGAACAGACAACATTTATGACACTGTCTTAAAGGAATATTTTGAAATTCTAATTTCAAATTTATTTTGAGCTAGATTGTTTATTTAAAAACAGACATATCATACATATTTTATTTAATATCTTTTTAGATTTTTATTGCATTTTGTTTTTATTACTCAAGGGCAATGACTGTTGAGGTACCAGATTTTTATTTTTGTTCTCTGTGTTTATTGTAATGCATCAAACCACCAAGACAAATTCTGTACACACCCTAACCTCCAATAAACCCAATTCTAACAGGACAAAGAAGAACATTCACTTCACTTCACTTTAGCTCAGACACTCAGATCTGAAATCAAGTATCAAAATTGGAATATGTCTAACATACATAATGGAAATTCCTCGAAAACACTTGGTTGTCTGACAGCTCACTTTCTTGCAAGAATACATTAAAATATAAAAGACACTCTGGCCGGATCAATTCTCTTTATTTTCAAATGCTGAAGCTAAAGCTGAACCTGGGGCAGCCCTGACACTCCCGATGATGCAAGTGGCATGGTCAGGTCAGGGCAGGCCGATAATGGTTCACAGACCATGGACTCAGAAAGACATGATGGATGCCCTAGCACACCTGCCTGACCCGACAGTCTCTGGCACATGATTCTCTGACGAGCTCCTCATTTTCAAAGAGTTCAGCCCCACCACACATGAACTCAGGACGTCTCCTCATGAAGAAACTGGGACCGGCTGCCTACGACAAAGTCCGCTCAGCATGCCAAGGAGAGGCGAGACAGGCTCACCCTGTCTGGGACAATGCTGAAAATGCTGAATACCGAAATGTGCTGAACAACCTGATGACAGCCTTGAAGGAGGCTTTTCAAACAAAAATCGACATGACCAAAATAACGGAGTGCAGACAGCAGCCTGATGAGACGGTGACCAACTACTACACCAGACTTCACCTGCTGCTTTTCAACGAACACAGTGGCATGACCGAACTGATAGAGAGAGGTGACACACCAAAGCTCTGGGAGAGCCACATGATGATAAAGTGGTTCCTGGACGGGCTGCTGCCTCACATCTCAGCAGCCATAAAGAAGGGCTGTGTGGCCTATGAAGACGCCCGCCTCACTGAGCTCATCCGACATGCCAAGCATGCAGAAAGACAGATCACTGCCGAAAAGACAAAGAAGAGTGACAGAGAAAAACAGGCTCACTCTGCCCATCTCACCATGGTCAAAACTGTCACCAACCTGGCCGAGAACGAACAACAACGACAGTCACGTAACCGGAGAGGGGCTGGCTTCAATAGACGAGGAAGAGGTCATCATGGCAAGGGGGGCCGCGGTCGACAGGGTGAAGAAGGACGTTCTTGGGTGGGAAAAGATGAGTGCTACATATACCACAAGAAGGGTCACTGGGCAGCTGACTGTCCCCAGAGAGATGATGACAGCGAACCCCGGGATGCCAGCACCCATCAGACTGTCTGACTGAACCGAGAGGGAGGAGGGGGCATGTGGAGAAAGAAGGAGCCATCTGCCAGCGGCAGCAGACCAGGGAAGTAAAACACACACACACGCTATGCGCAATGAAGAACAGCTTGCTTTACTAACCACACAGTAGGGGAAACAGCAATAGGACATTTAGAAGTAAAAGATGTGAATGAGGGAAACACAGCACAAACACACGGCACACGCAATGAAGAACAGCTGCTTGCTCTACTAACCGAACACACACAAAAGCACTTGTGGAAGCAGCGATACAGCATTTAGAAGACAAAAACAGAAGCTGTACCTTTCACTGAAACGTATGCTAAATGCCACAGAACCATTTCAGATTTTGTCAGAAACCGTGCTACAGTGGGGGTTAAAAACATCACTTTTCTTGTTGACTCAGGAGCAACACATTCAGTAATTAAGAACAAAAGATCTTCCAGCCCCAAAACTTCAGCGGTAGATACATGCATTCTCTGGGTGCTTCAGGAGCAGTTATTAAGGAGAGATTCATAGTTCCAATGACATGTATCCACCACGATGATACTGCTTCTCCTCTTTCTACTAAGCATGCTTTTCTGTCTTCAGACTGCTGCCCTGTTAATCTCTTGGGCAGAGACCTCATGTTGTCCCTGGGCATTAATTTAATATCTACACCAAATGGCCTCCAGGTTGTCAGAAATATGCCTGCTTACATGTCGCTTGTGCAGTACAGCTGCTCCATTCCTTTGCATGTGTATAAGTGGAAGTTTCCCTCTTTCTCTTGCTACAGACATGGTAAATATGGTGCCGTGATATTGTGCCTGCATGTGCATAATTAATGTCTTCAGAGCAGCTGCATTGTACTGCTTATGTGTCTCAAGGTCCTGACCCTGAGTATGATAACGAATTCTCTCCCGAAGTGAAGGATTCCCTTCATTGCTCTGTAAGCAGGAGTGTTATCTCAGTGACGCTGAGCTCTGCTCAGCAGCGTGTGTTCCTGGTGGAAAACTCCCACCCCCACATTGCCCTATCTAATGGCCCTTTTCCACTAGTACCTACTCAGCTCGACTCAAACTTGGCTCGACTTTTAGGCTTTTCCATTACACGTGTTAGTACCTGGTACCAGGTACTTTTCTAAAAGTACCTACTCGGCCGGGGTTCCAAGCGAGCTGAGTCGAAGAGCTGAAAATGTGGACGATTCGTCGGCAAAGCGGCAGGCCACTGATTGGCCAGAGTGTGGACGTCACACTAGATGAGTCAGGAGAGAGCGACTCATTCAGGAGTCAACAACTTCAACCCGCCATTTTTAAAATGCAGTAACAGCAGTAAACACGATACGAACACGATCAGAGATGGCTGCACAGAAATCAACCCCGCGGAGAACAACGATGAGGTGCAGACATTTCTTTGTCTGGTGGCCTCCATAGTTGTTTTCGTGTTTGTGTCGCATAACAAATGACGTCGCTGGAGTTTCGGCCGCGTTGCTATGACGACCCCACCCACACTGAGGTGGTACTCTATTGTAATGGAAAACGACCAAAACTGAGTCGAGTCGAGGCGAGTTAGCAGAGTGCTAAAACTGTGTAATGGAAAAGCGCCATAAGTCTCCTTCTGAAGAATGGAGAGACTTGGGCCCCTTCACGCTGCAATGCAAATGCAACTCCATCTCTGACTTGGAGCCTACAGGTGATACCAAAATCACCATCAATAGGTATTTATAAACGACCTCTTTCTCTTGACGTTCATGCATTCAGATCGAGTACACTCTGTACACCTGGTTGATGAATATGACGAAGTCTCTCCACACACTGAAGCAATGGCCTCTGAACTCTTCTCTCCTCCATCCAGCTTTGGAGGAGGTACCACTCTCTTTGTGGGCTAAGGGAAAGTATGACAAGCGGTTTGATAAAAAATGGCTCAACTTGTGGCGAGTTGTGCCTAAATCTTATTATAGGCCATCTAAACAACAGTATCCCCTGAAGCATGAAGCTTTTGATGGAATCACACCCAGTCTTTGGAGGATTCTCTCTGGTACCACTCTCTTTGTGCAGGCGTAATAGTAAGGGAAAGTAACGGCATGACAACGGTTTGATAAAAAATGCTCAACTTGTGGCGAGTTGTGGGCCTAAGGGAAATCTTATTATAGGCCATGTAAACAACAGTATCCCCTGAAGCCATGATCTGAGCTTTTGATCAAGGCGCTCCTGTGCTCTCTGGAATCACAGCGCTCTTGCAGTATGTTGATGATTTGCTAACCTGTCTTCCACACTTGCTGATTCTCTCTTACAGGCAGGCGTAATAGTCCCCTGTAACGGCAGACCATACACATTCACTCGCCTTTTGCCAAGGCTATACAATGAGTCACCCACGCGAGTCACCCACGCTGTACAATGAGGCCTTGAGGGATAGGCGCTAGGCGCCTCCTTGTGCTCTCTCCAGGTACAGCGCTCTTGCAGTATGTTGATGATTTGCTGATTGCTTCTCCCACCCGAGAGCAGTGTGAACGTGATACTGTCATCCTACTCAAACATCTAGCTGACGAAGGCCATGAAGCGAGCCTTTCCAAGCTGTAGTTGGTACAAGAAATAGTAACCTTTTTAGGTCACGACATTTCAGGTCAGGGGAAGACTTTGTCTCCAAAGTGTGTCTTAGCCATCATAAACCTGTCTAAACCGCTAACAAAGAAACAGCTCATGTCCTTTTTAGGGATGTGTTGTTATTGCCACTCGTTCATTCCTAACTATGCTCCTTTGGAGGCTCCCCTTAGCTCTCTGATTCATGGGAAGAACCTCTCCTCTCATGACAAGATCACATGGACCCCTGAGGCTGACCAGGCTTTCATAGACCTTAAATTAGCCCTGCAGTCTTCTCCCACTCTTGGACTGCCTGACCCCACAAATTCTTTCACACAGGCAGTTGATGAACGTGACGGCTGCATGACCTCAGTTCTTCTTCAAACTCATGGCGATAAACTCCGACCTGTAACCACCTGGTCCTCTTCGTCATCACCTCTCGGCACAGGCAGCAGAGCTGGTCGCACTCACGGAGGCTTGTAAATTTGCTGCTGGTAAGACTCTGACCATCTACACTGACTCCAGGTATGCATTTGGAATGGTTCATGATTTTGGGGCACTGTGGAAACACAGGAATTTTTAAAAATCTGATGGCAAGCCAATCCTGCACCCTTCACCCTTAAAGATCACTGCCTTGTTAGACGCTATTTTACTCCCCACAGCTATCTCTGTCTGTAAGTGTGCAGCACACACACACACCTCTGATGTTGTCTCATTGGGGAATGCAAGGGCAGACGCCGCCGCCAAAACAGTAGCTCCTCCCTGACTTATCCCAGCTCCAATTGACACACACACTTGTCTCTATTCCTCCTTCTCTCAGCTCTTCAGTCATTTTCTACTCCAGCTGAGAAACATCTGTGGGCCTCGTGTGGTGCCTCCTACAAAGATTCTGTGTGGTGGGGTCCCTGTGGTAATCCATGCCTACCCTCCCACTTTTTTCCTCACTATGCCATGTTGACACATGGGTCAGACCATGTGTGATCAGCACACACTGGTTCACAAAAGGGTTTTCAGCATATGCTCAAAAATATTATCAGGCCTGTATGGTAATGGCAACACATAATGCGGGCAGACCAGTCAAGATCACCCCACAGGCAGCCCACCCACCACCCACTCGACCTTTTGAACACCTTATGATGGATTCTGTAGAACTATCCCCATCTGAAGGTAAGAAGTACTGTCTGGTAATAGTGGACCTGTGGTCAAAGTGGGTCAAAGTGTTTCCTGCTACAAAGCAGACAGCATCAGTGGTGGCAAAAGCCCTTCTCCAAGAAATCATTCCACGATGGGGCATCCCGACAAAATCATCAAGTGACAATGGCACCCATTTTGTTAATCAGGCCATCCAAGAGGTCAGTGCTTATTTAGGCATAGATCTCAAAAACCACTGTGCATATCACCCAGCCAGTGGAAGTGCTGTTGAGAGAGAGAATGGAACACTAAAAGCCAAATTGACCAAAACCTGTGAAGACACAGGTCTTCCATGGACAAAAGCACTGCCCATTGTTCTGATGTACATGAGGATGAGGAGGAGGTCCCGCACAGGTTTAAGTCCTTATGAAGTTTTGTTTGCAGCACCTCCACACATTGGAGCAGAACAACCGAGGGAGCCACCTCCTTCAACTACCGTTTATGAAAATGTCATGCTAACCTACTGTGTTAACCTCTCTCGTACCCTGTCTAGCATCAGACAACAGGTGGCAGCTGCCTTGCCTCCTCCTGCCTCAAAGCCCCTGCACTCCCTGCAACCTTGGGACTTTGTCGTGGTGAAAGACTTCAGGAGAAAGCACTGGCAGGCTAAACGCAGGCACGGACCATTCCAGATCCTCCTCACCACTCACACGGCTGTGAAGTTGGCAGAACAAGCAACTTGGATCCACGCCAGCCACTGCAAGAGGGTACCAGCACCTGCAGAATCACCAACCACTGATCATGACACAAACACACCACTGACTTTAATTGATTCTTTAAAGTAACAGCTGAGTGTGAGCCGAACACAATACACCATACACAGATAGACAAGCTGAGCACACACACACGAGTGAAATACTGAGATTTCACCACCGCTGGACGATGATGGAACACTCAGCACTTGTGAGTCCTCATCCAGCTGAGCAAACACTCGGTTGTCTGACAGCTCACCTTCTTGCAAGAATACATTAAAATATAAAAGACACTCTGGTTGGATCAATTCTCTTTATTTCCAGTACAAAATATATTTTTCCACAACATATATTAGTGATAAATGAAAAGCATGGTGGCCCCAAGAGCTCAAAACAAATGCAAATGGACAAAACACAAGCAAATTAAGGAAACACCTGCTGAATGCGCAATGCTCAGCATTTAGAAAAAAATTATATGAGGGGACAAAACATAACCAAAACATGAAAAGGTGCTGCAAAAATGGAAAACGCAACAAATGTTCCCCACAATCTATCTCCACTCAGTGGCAGTTTCAATACTGGTATGCCAAAGTCAATAAATCTTCACTGTATCGAGCAAGTCACATTTTGGTCGAATCTATCTGGCTTACTATAGCGGTACAACAACAGATTTTGATTAAATCTTACTGCAATAACATGGTGGTGACTTATAAAAACTTTTAATTCATGCTTTTTCAGGTCTGTCCGCACAACCAGAAAAAACTTTAAAAAAGCTTGTGCCCTTAATGAAGTTCAGAGCTCTCCAGAATTGCAGACTCCACCTTTAAGATCTGGACATCTACATAAATACAACTGGGCAACAACACCATCTGCAGAGGTGTATTTTTGCATGATAGGATGGAGAAGCCTCAGAGCAGATAAACATTGTAACTGTTCAGCAACTCACCCTCAGCAAAATGTCTTCCCACTTCTCTTGGCACTGCTCGGGAGAGAAAGGAGGGAAAGCCACCTTGTTCCAGTCCACAGCTCTCAGCCCTTTGGTGTACACGCTCATTTTCTCAGCGGCTGGGATGCTGGCTTTCAGAGAGGCGAGAAGCTTCTGGAGGTTTTCCTTGGTCCACTCTGTAGTCAAAGCAGAGACAAGTCATCTTTTAGTGATCAATCATTATGAGAGTTTGGTATCAGATGTACTTTGTTTTAACTTATCACTGATTGTACCTACCATATTCTTCAGTCTCACATTTAAGTCCACTCATTTTCCCAGTAAAAAGTGTTTCTTGCAGGAGTGTTCAGTGATGCAGACTATCAATCCATGTGACTACCACAAACTGCACAACATGAGCCCGTAAAATGAATTAAGAAGTTACCGACAAATTAACTAATAGTTGTGGGTATTTAACCTGACGATATGTTTGTTACTGTTACTATACTGTTACCGTAACCTCACTGGCAGCAGAGAAAAACACTTATCACTGTTGTCTACTAGCTGAAAACGTATGAAGAGCATCCATCTTTATCAGGCGCGGACCGTCCAGAGGGAGCACCAATCAGAAACGAGCAAAGAACAGCGTCACTCAAAACTAGCCGGAAAACAGCCAATGGGCGTGCTCTTCTTCTTCTTCTACTACTTTTTTTGTTGGCGCGGAGCAGCGTTGCCTCCTGCCGAGTCGGAGGGTATTGAGTCGCAGCGCTAAATCATTTCAATGTGGATACATGACAGAATAACACTCAGTGCTCACTTTATTAGATACACCTGTACAATCCGATGCATTTCAGTAAAAAAACTCTAAATCCTATAAATCTCATCGTTATGAAGTTTATTGTGTTTTTTTTTACGACTTTGTCTGAAATGTTCAAATTCCATTATATGTTTTATCACTTTCTAATATGTCTTTCTATTATTCAGACCCCCCGTGTTTGCACATAGGGAGGACAGAATATTACAAACACCTCTCAATATAATGCAGTCCAGTACAACAACACTTTATAACTGTGACCTCAGTGATAAAATGTATAATTGAGTTTACACATTTCAGACAGTCAATAAAAATTAACATTACAAACTTGGTAAAGGTAGAATTTATAACAGAGCTGTTGTGCTGAAATGCACAGGATTGAACAAATGTATCTTAAAAAGTGAGCACTGGGTGCATATATAATGTTTTATATTTTCTAATCATCTAATCATCCTGTCTCCAGAGGACATCATACTTGGTTTATGACCTACCCTTTTAACCTTCATTCTTGCCTTGGCCTTCTAGTGTTGGCTGTAAATACCTCTGAATTACAAAACATTAGAATATACAGTACATCATTACCAGGACGAATGCTAAAAATTCAGCTGTAATCTGACCTGTTGCAGGGCCACTGTCAGGCGCTGTCTCCTGTTAATCTTTTAGACTTTTAGTGTTGAATGTATCTAATCATTGTCTGTACATCATTTTATTGTACTGACATACTGAATGAAATACATATGCTATAAAGGCCAGCTCGATTTGAGAGACAGTTTTTTTATAGTGTCCCAGGTACTAAAGTAAGATGGAATCAATATTCAAAATGTTACAGAAAAACTTCATTGGTTCTGCTTTCCTTAAGCCTAATCAAAGGTTAACTATACACAACATAACTGGTCTTTTAGGAGGTAGTTTTTATTATTTATAGAGCGATGACAAGAAGAGGGCAACATGACACACAACATACATTTTAACAACACACACACAAACATTGCCTCTCCTCCTGTATTGACATGTAGTGGTGTTGTCCTTTCGCTCTCCACTGTTCCCAGTTTGATCACTTTTGCTAAAATATCTGCACTCCGCTTGCATCATTGCTTTATAAATCACATGTAATTCAGATTTTACTCACATCAAGCAAGTGAATACAATAATAGCTTAAGTGGCACATGTTACAATGTTACATTCAACATGTGATTCCTTGGAAATGCACACAGTTTTGTCTTTTAATATAATATTTTCCACCCAGCATTGACTCTGTACAATTTTGGACTGAATTTTCATTCATGAGTGCCTTGTCTAAATGCATTAAAAACATCTGAATTGTTTATGTCGTCTTTCTAGTAGAAACATTTAACACAATATTACATGAGTATTTCTAGATTTACCAGTATGTACAAACATAATGCAACAAATTTACCTGAGTGATGGTTGTGAATGTTTGGCCAAGGCAATTTTTGCTAAAGAGATCTGCATTTTTCATAAAAAAGTTTGTGCTCATTTTGCAGATGAAACATTCATTTTAGCCACATATAAAATAAATGTATTTTTGTTTATATAAAATGTTGCTGGACGACATCTACAATGGCATCTGAGATTCACAGTATACGTCCTGCCCTGGCTCCTCCTCAAATGTCACTTTGGCATCGTCGGCGTCCAACTAAAAACATAACAGGCACAGAAAAATAAAGACCTGCACACCCATCTTCATTCAAATGTCAGGTAAGGTAAGGTAGCCACTTACACATTTCATTTCCAGTTGAGTGAAAAGACGGCCGGTCATGAACATCCGCAGAGGGATGGTGAGGATGAGTATGAAGGGAAGTGCGAGGGATACTGGACTGGACTTAACAATCCACAAAACTGCAAGGCACACTATCTGGATGACTGTGTACAAGTGCATTCGTCCTGTGCTCACCTGCAATCAACACGTAGAAATATTAGTCAGATAGACATGATTGCGCATGTGGATACTTTTTGGCCTCTGATGTGGTTTAGAGGCTCTAAGAGTGGCCAATACGTGTCATAATGTGATATGAGTTCATGTGAGAGTCAACACTGGTGGAAGAACTGTTCAGATCCTTTACTTATGTTAAAGTACTAATACCACGTGCTGAAAATACTCCTCTACAAGTAAAAGTTCTGCACAGAAAATGTTAAATAAGTAAAATTATACTATATATTATTCTATATTACATCCTTGGATTACTACTACTGATGCATTGATGTAAAAGCAGGATTTTACTGTTGTAGTTGGTTGAGGTGGAGCTCAGTTTGAATTTTTTTATGTAGATCTCAGTAATGTGTTCAGATTTGTTTGGTTTGACATATTCTCAATGCTTGTTTTGTTTAACAAAGGCTATACCTCAAAAATATTCAAAATAGATTAAAATTAGTATTAGGAAAAGTTGAAAATTCTCACATTTGAGATGCTAGTATCATAAAAGACCTTTATTACACAAGTTCATTTCTAGACAATTACTGACATAGAGCATCTGCATTTACAGTAAGGTAGCAACAGTCCTGCTGTTCTCCACAATTATTGGATAAAAAGAATCTCACAACATGACAAAGTGTAGAATAAAATCAATCAATATTAAATGTGATGATATTAAATTTAAATGATTCTGCGTGAGATAAAATGGGCAGACATCATTTATTTACTTTGGTTGCATAGGGTTCATCAGGGTGGTATTTCTCAGGGATGAGCAGAAGTAGCATACGGTCCCACAGCTGAATACCATTGAGTGACGTAACTCCCATGTAGAGAAAGATCCCAAACAAGGCTGACATGGGAATCATCTTTAAGATCGGCTCCATCAGGATGGACAGACCTTGACACAAACAGACACTCAGATAAAAGACCATCTACTGACAAGCAGTTTTAGAAAAGAGACATTAAGGCAGCACCTACCGACAAGCAACGCAACCACAATGCCACTGATCCTCTGCTCTAACACCTTCTCAATCACGGGTTTTGTTCCTTTGCTCATGACGGTGAGGGCATTGGCGTGGGTGACCGATCGTACAGTAGCAGCACTGAGCCAAGGCACACCAAATATTGCACTGAGGCCTCCCATGCCGACTAAAACCAGCAAGTCAAAGTGGAACCCAGAGCCTTTGACCATCTTTCTCTCAGGTTTACTCACAATCAGACTGTTTGCAGACAGATGCAACATATTAGTGACACACCCAGGGAATGTATTTTGATAATTCAGTAGATATTGATATTACTGTCGACTCACGCTGTGATCTGAGACTCCAGAAAGATCAGGATGAAGACGAGTAAGGCTGGGACACAGCATGCAAACATCACCCACACAGGGAAAGCCTTGTGCTCTCCAAAGGGATTGATGAGCCAGCCTCTTTTGGCTGGGTTGGACACCACCAGACCCTTTGGAACCACTAGTTTCTGCAAAGAAAAAAACACATTTGAATTAAATCTGTCAAATGTTAAAGGATGGGTTCACAATTTTTCAAGTGTGTCTAATCCCACAGTCAGATGCCCATGTAAACATGGAGATAAACTGAGTTTTAAGGAATATGGGTCAATCAAAACTTGAGAAAATCTTCCAAAGTTTAGTAGAAAATTGCCCCTTTGTGTTTCGCTGTGGAGCTGTGGCAGTGAGATAGAAACAAAAAGAGGAAATTTAGTTCTGAAAAGACAAGATATCAGTTTGATTAAACTTCTGAAGCCTAGCATATTAGGATATTTCAGTGGTCAGTATGAACAGGAGGAATGATTGAATGACTGCTTCAGTGTATATGCAAACACCTCACTACTGTTTTAAGGCAGACAATAAAAATGTGACCGTGTGCTTTACTGAATTTGTATTATGTAGTACATGAAACTGGGCATAGGCTAATGGGCCAACCTGGGTGTAGGTATCCTCAATATTGTAGTCCACAAGAACCATTAGGAAAATGGAAATGGGCACTCCAAAGTCACCAATCAACCGTCTGACCTGGTTAGAACAGACAAGAAAGTTTAACATTGTTAAACCTGCGCATTTATAATTAAACAAAAGGTTTTTACTGAAAAGAGCCTCCAACTCACCTTTCCAGGAAGAAAAGTGCCATTCTTGAACTGTCGCAGGAAGTAAGCAATAAAGAAGCAGCCAAACATAAGGCACATGGAGAGCAGGGCTGTGTTGGGGTAAGGTGGCTTGATAGTGTTGACAATAACAGTCGTGTTGCCGGTAACATTGTCATAGATGACCGTCTCTAGCACTTTTGGGTGCCAGGGATTTTCTACACTTGAATTCAGATGATCGTAATTGAGAATCAGCGGATGGGCCTTAAAGGTCTAAAGAGAAGGCAGGAGAGAGTGGGCTGAAGAAATGTTATAATCTAGCCATAAGAATCAGCACTATAATCTCAGATATTAAACATTTCACATTTAATTTGGGACTGATGAAATGCGTGAAATGGATGGTGTCTTTTTTTTACCCTCCCCAGCTTGGCAAAGGTTTCGTAGATGAAGATGAGGGAGATGAGGATGGAGAAGATTTCCTGGGTAAAGCGGGAGATGAAACGCACCAGGAAGCTACCCTCAAAGGCCACGATGATGACCACAATGATGACCAGCCACACTCCAACCCACACTCTCCCCACAATATACTCAATGTCCTGGGACTTGCAGAACTGAATGAAGGAAAGAGGGGATGAGGGACGGCGATGGGATGTCAGCAAATTAAAAGAAACCAAAAAAAAAATAGCAGTCTGCCCAGATGTTGATAAGATTCAGTGTTATAACTTACGGCATAGAAGGCCTCCTCAAACACTAACAGAGGACCAGAGAACCCAATCACCAGGACGGGCTGAGCAGCAACAAAGCAGAAGATGATGCCCTGAATGCTGGTGGAGATGAGGAGCTCGGGAACGCCCATCATGTTGTCCACCTTATCAGCTGCGGAGGTAAAGATCACAGCAACAAATTCATATAAGATCTACTACACACAACGGATTGCTCACACAAATATGCACACGTACCCAGCAGTCCTCCGAAGGTGATGGCAGGCGACAGGGCGGCGAAGTAGATGAAGATGATGGCAGCCAGGACCTGGGCGCTGAGAGCATCTGTGATGTCGCTCTTGTAGTACTGGTAGCGCCTCTTTACGTCTCGAATCATCCCGCCGAACAGTTTACCAGTGCGGGCCAGGGGGTCTTCAGGTGGAGGCCCAGTGGAGATGGAAACTGAGGGGCAAGAAGAATTTCAGTCTAGTGTGAATACTGCAAATGATACAACAGAAAACCACTCCAGGAAATAATTGGTTGGTTAATGTGTGTGTTGCATAAAGATTCTGTAGTTTTTAGTGTTTATTCATAGCACTCACCCCTGCGAGGCTTGGAGTCCAGACTGAGCATGGCATGAGGAGGCTGGAACCGGTCCTGCAGCAGTTTCTTCTGAAAGCTGATAATCGAGCTGAGCATCGCTTCGCTCTGGATCTCGGTGGGCGGGATGACGATGCTGCAGTCCATGAAGTCGACCACTGCGTCTATCAGCTCGCGGGCGTTCTTCGCCTGGAAAGCTGCCTGATTGAACACCTGATTGATGAAGAATGGGGGAAAGATGTTAGTCAGGCACAAGGTTTGAGGAATGAGGAAGAAAGACTTGGATATTTGTTATGTTATTCAAAAGTAGCTTAGGTTAAGACACCCTGACGTGTTTTCCAATTTAACATGAGTCAAAGTAGCTACTGAGGTTTGGACAGAGGAACAGAGGACTTGAAACTTGATTTGAACACGGCACTTGTGATTTACTGTAATATTGTCTCTAGACTGTCCTGCAACTACAGTTTCATTATCTCCTTAAAAGTCTCACGTGTTTTAGTGTCAGTTAACTCACTTTGTCAGCCATCAGTGCTGCCATGGCACGGCCGGTCTCGTGATAGTCCATGTCAGTCGTGCTCGGGCCGATCAGGACAAAGACAAAGCGTACGGGCACTGGGGCCTCCAAAGCGGAATCAAGCGCCGCCGCTTCCTTCAGACGCACAAACGCAACTGTGGGTTTTTCCAGAAAGTCCAAGGCTCCTGATTTAAACAGATAGACACAGCATATTCATAAACAAACACACACATTTGCACACTGAAACAAACACACACATACTGTACTCCAGATGGTAAGTAAAAACAGTGGCTTACCTACAAGCACCATGGAGGCCTCGACACGGTAAGATTCATCACTCTAAGGGAGGAATGAGAAGACTTGGTAAGCCAACATCACACTTTCCCAACCCCATCATTATCATTATATTTTGAAAGTTTTTTTTTTTTTAAGTGGATGTTGACTTGATAATCAGTTTAAATCAAATGTGGGAATTGCATTTTTGGATGTTTTCCATGGAGGAAATATTAATCTGAGCATCACAGCCATGTGAAAATAATTACTTGGCATCATATCTAATAATGGCAAACATGTCAAGACTTATGTCAAAGCTTTCAAATCTGAATAAGATCAACTGATCACATAAATAACAATATGTGTGGAAAAAAAGTCACTTGATAAAAAAAATTCTGAGGCAAAACAAAAATGTTTATGTGTGCGTCTACAAATAAATCCTAAAGCAGAAGCCTTTAAAACCTCTTTTGCACTGACTTTCTAAATGGTCTGATGTCAGAAATCACTTTCACCATTAAGGTCACTTATCATTCTCACGATATCAGGTTACGCTATCACTGGTGATTATACTGGATGATCTAATCAGTGGAAGAGCTCACCCTCTCCTTGACTGAGAACTGCTGCAGGTCCACCCCATTAGTCAGGGCCTGTCTCTCTGGGTCATCTGATAGGCTGGGGGTGGAAAAAAATGGCATGTCATTGGTTGTTGTGTCAGACTGAAAACTCAGAGGCTGTGCTGAGCCAGCCGTTCACTGCAATCATTCAACAAACCTGGCTAATATTTCACCTAGCTAATATTTTTGGGAATTTATAGATTTTTAAAGGAATAGTTTGGTGTTTTGGGCAATATGCTCACTAATAAACATTCATTCCTTTGAACTGCACCAAAATGGAAGTGTCGTCTGACGCAATTTTGACCCATATTTCTAAAATTCTGGTAACGGAACAACAAAAGAAACCAAACAAATGTCCAATATGTGCTTGAGAGGACAGTACATCATGTGCAACTGGAACGCTGTGCAGAGTCATTTTCATTTAGATTTCTCAGGTCATTGAACACAATGCTGGAAACGCACAGACAATATTTACCCTTTTAGAGTGACCTGATCTTGTAAGTGCGAGGTAACTCTAGCACACATTGGTCACCTTTAATAAGACTTAAGCAAACAGGCAGAGTGGTTTGGTGGTCAGAGGAGCTGTTTCATAATTACAGGGTTGATCGCCACAGTAGCTACGTCTTCTGTTGAACTTTCTTTGAGCAAGATACTGAAATCTTCCCTCGCAGCTCTGGACAATGGCATCAACTGAAAGCCTAAATGTAGGTCATTTATGTCTGAGTCACCACTGGGTGATGTCTTGGAGAATAACCTGCGGTTTTGAAGCAGAGATTTCAGCACTCCCTCCCGGTCTCCAGGTCTGATCTCCTTCTTGTTAACCAGCTCGGTGACCATCTTTTCGGCGATGGTGGCCAGGGTCTGCTCTTCACAGTCGAAAATGGTCACACCTTGACAGAGGGATACATTGGAATATATTCAGTGATGATCGTAAGGAAGAGAGGAGCAGTGTGGTAATAATTACACCATCACATATATTAACAAATAATCAGTATCAATACATTGATTATAATTATCTAAATCTGAAGGGTAACTAGTATTCAAATCTGTCATGTTCATGTATGGTGGAGTAAACAGTTCAAAAAAATCCCTCCCATTGTAATGTAGCATAAAAAGGAAATATTCAAGTAAACTACAAGTACGTCTAAATTCTACTGCAGTACTTTTCCACCTTTGAAAATAATGATATATATATAAACAGATGCGTTTTCATAGATTTCCCTCACTGACCTGTGTTCATGGTGCGTCGGAGCTGGATGAGGCTCTTGAAGGTGAGGTAGGAGATGTGCGAGGAGGCCCACACCCCTGCCTGAGGGTCGTAGCTCTCCTCGTAGCCCCCCCATCGGCCTGTCTCCTGCCAGTAGGACTCCTGCTTCTGGTCCTTCATTAGCTCCGTGTATCTCTGAATGTGAACACATGAATGTGGGACGGAGGCATAAACATGCTTGTGTCTGCGAGACAGAGAGTGGAGATCTGGATGTGGCATGTGGATGAATTAAAGTTGCACCACCCACAAGTACAGCTTAAGCTACACTTAGCTGTGGCTTCGATGGTCACTTCCCACCTGTGCCTTCTTGTGTCACCGGGAGTAAAGTACAGGAGGAATTCTTCTGTTACTAGCTAACCTGAGTTAAGAGGGGGGATAGTTTCGTAGTAAAGTAGTACAATAGTGAGTAAATGTAAATTATTTTCAGGTTAAATGTTTTAAAACAACACATCACATGCCCAAATACAGGCTGAAAGGCTGTATCGTTGCTAAGATTGTTTATTCTGTATTACCAAAGTATTTTTAAAACCAAATTCTGTCATTATCTTACTGCCTCTCCACTGCAGCTCAGCAGAGAATCACAGTTATCCAGTGAAACACAAAGAGGGAATTTTAAAATATTATAATATCAAAATGTTGTTATTTTTGTAGCTAGTCTCTCTTTAAGTCTCTTTAAAAATTGCGACTGTTTTATACTAAAACAGTTTCCATTTATACTACTTCTAGTATTTAAATTGATCGATATGTTGATTTAAATTGATCTATAGTTGAAATGCAGGTGGTGCATTATGAATAACATGAGCCCACATGTGTAATATTTTTGTAATAATAACGATAGATGCCTGTATTCTGTTACTGTGTGTTTGATGTTGCATTTTATTTTAAGTATTCACTTTAATCTCTCATAAACAGTAACTTGTAGTGACCACAATACATGAGATTGTGAGGCTGTGATTCCCTGCATTTCCCAGAATGACTTTGTACAAACCTTTCTGAATATTACTGAGCTAGCTGCCTCAGAGATGTTGTGAGAAGCAATAGAGATATCATTTTGCTAACATATGGTCCCCATGAGAGATATCATCTCTTCAGTGTGGGATCTACTTTACAAAAACATGGATGATATTTTGGGTGTTGTTTTCCACAGAACAGCCTTTTGTATGATATAAGGCTACTGGCATTTTTGGCATCTTCTTGGCAGCCCTGGTGTGGATATGGATCAGGCTAATGTGGAAAGGTGATGTCCAGGTGACACTTTGTGTCTACAAGGTAAACATGGTGGTTGTCCTTTCTCAGCAACCAGCAGGCTCCAGGGTCTGGGCCACTGATACTTTCCGGTGTGGACATGAATGATGGCTCAACTTGGACATGTTTGGACTGTCAATACTGTCGTGTGTCTGGAGTGGATATAGAGTGTGTGTGCCTCTGTGTGAGTGTGTGTGTGTGTGTGTGCACCTTACCTGATACTCTGCACTGGGATTGGCTTTGATGTTGATTTTCCAGGCAGCTGGAAAGGACACAATGGGTCCAGTTAAACCCCCCATTTTCCAACACAATACATTTTTTCCAATAATATGTGGTGTGTTCCACATTTCATATTTGGATTCATTGTCATACACATGTAAAATATGAGGGACAACTGTTTAGTTGGATTTTGACAATACAAAATAATGACATTTATGTGAAATTTGCTTGTTCAAAGCATTGCTAGAAAGCGGTAAAGAATGAAGTGGATAAATAATAAAGACATAAATTGTGTGGTAAACATAGATTCAACTCTTTGTTGGCGGGTGGGTCAAGTCTTATGTCAGACACTGTATCCCCCGAGTGTCCATTTTATCTCAGATTGGACAGCAGCACCGAAGTTGTCTGTAGAAACAGAATGATTTATTTCCACAATACAGCTGAGCAAAGGGGTGGAAGATTCAGATCAGACTGACTACATAGTATCTGCAGCCCATCTGTGTGTGTGTGTGTGTGTGTGTTTTCTGTGGGTGAATCACAAACAAACTTAAACATTATTATATGTGCAATGAATATATATATATGTATATATATATATGTGTGTGTGTGTGTGTATATATATGTACACACACACACACACACACACATATATATATATATATATATATATATATATATATATATGTAAGAGAAGTGTGCACTCACAGGTGCATGCATTTGCCAATAATACATCTTGTAGATTTTAGATTTTTAGTAAAGAGTCAACCATCTCAATTTCCACCCAGATGAAAATACATTTGTAACTTTATCGGTTCAGTTTTGCACGTGCTTACGGTGTATGCATCTAATACACATACAGAGTTGAAGAAAAACACATATTAATAAATGTTTCAAAAAGCAATGTGTGTGCCCAGTTTGCAGAAACTTTTTCTTTTATCGTCATTATACATGTGGAAAGATAACCATACATTTTCAATATGACTTCCTCTACAATTTCATAACCTTTCCCTGACATAACTTGTAATTACACAATTAGTGTGTGTCTTTTTGAACTGATCACTCAAACACAAGTCAAGCCTCACATTTGAGCAACACAATCACAAAATGTTGTGTGTTATAGTAAATGA
Organism: Scortum barcoo; assembly: GCA_023238725.1. Taxonomy (NCBI): domain Eukaryota; kingdom Metazoa; phylum Chordata; class Actinopteri; order Centrarchiformes; family Terapontidae; genus Scortum; species Scortum barcoo. Next base: position 10,275,563 of record CM041542.1, read on the forward strand.
CTGGACCTGCTGTACAGACTTGAAGATGATTTGCCTCTCATCGAGTGCTGTGCGACCCCTTGTCTTGGATGCTGACTTTTTGTAATGTAGGCTGCACTTTGTAATCAATGATAAACATTCGTCACAGTTATTAAGGCATGAAATCTGCAACCTCCAACACATTCTGGGACTTAGTATGTTGTAAAGTACTTGCAAAGCTTTGCAATTCAGGCATAATTTATAGATGACAAATATAAAAGCCTGCACTAATCTTTGAAAATCAACCCACTGCCGCACTGACCATAAAATAGCAAGTGTGCAGTATATTTTCCATGCCACAAAGTTACAGCTTCACTCATTTCATTGCACAGATGCCAAAAGGTAACACTCACCTCCTGCAGGCCCTCGCCAAGTCGACAGCAGTGACAAGTGACTGACCCCAGAATGGCAAAAAAGCGTGACTTTATAAACACCACCTCTTTAAAGCTGCCTCCATGTGTACGTGTGGGTGCATGCTGCCTGATAATAGGTGGGACTAATATATGCAGACACACAAACACACACATATAAGGACACCCACAATCTAATTCAGACAGAGTGATGTGTTTTGCTCTCACCCATAATATTGATAGTAAATACAGTGGCTTGGTATGTGCAGTAAACCTGTCATTATCCAACCAGCATCTTATCACAATTAATGTCTGTGTTTGGAGGGCAACAAAGTCTTGGATTACACTGCCGGGCCTCTCCACTCACCTTCAGCGTCACTGGGTTAGAGAGTGAAACTCTGGATGAAGCCTGCTTTCATCTTCCCTTCCTCCTCTCCCTTTAACATTGTTGACGTCTCATATCTGTCCATCGCCTGGAACTGAAGCCTGAGACATGACAAGAAAGAAGAGACAAAGAAACCATCTTTACATTAGAGTACTTCATTGAACCTGCTGGCAAATAAAAGTGACTTACCCTCTAAAGGGAATGTAAAGGAGGAAGTCTCGTTCATTTTCGCTTTGATAGAATAAAACAGAAAAAACATAGAACCACGTTTAACCAAACTGAAACCCAATTTTCACCCTTTGGTAACACTTGGATGTTCCATTCATTAAAAGTTAATCCAGAATTGTAATATTGCCTGAATTTCATAAGGCTGAAGAACTCAAAAGTGCAGATTTATTGGCAAAAATGCTGAAGGCAAGATATCCTAACATTTAATCCTTTGTTTTGGTCAAGCTATGATGTAACTTACTAAACCCATAATGCAATTTCTGTTTTTCTTTTTTTTTTCTTTGTGTCTGCAGCTCACCCAGCTTAAAGGTTCTGGTGAAGTGGTACGAAAAAGAAGATCTTCCTCCTCCTCCTTCATTTTTTAAATACAGGAAAATGTGTACATATGTGTAAGCAAAATTGTTCATGTCAGACATACAGCCAGAGAATAAAAAAAATGAAGACAACGAGAAAATAAATAAATGAAAACAACTGTTAACAACAGTAATAGTCTTGTAACAATAAGCACTGTTTTGCAACCCATAATGCAACCTCCTTCATGGATGTTTGATGCTGCAGGACAGAAGGCATTGTATCCCAAATCCTTCACTGTGTCTCCCGTTAGTCAGCAGTAATGGCAATTACCCATAACACATAGCAGCATGTTATTCATCCTTGAAGACAGTCAACAAAAGATGAATCATAGACGACAATGTTGCACTGTCTTTCACACTCTGCTGTCCATGTATGATTACAGTAACCTTCACACTGTGTGTTGACTCTGCTGACTGATTCTAACTGATATATCACGCACACACACACACACACACTGTATATGTGCATTTATAGGTACACACACACACACACACACACTTATAAGCTCATTTATATGTACTACATTCTTAACTTTTGCTCAAGTGTACATTCTAATAACTTTTGCTCAAGTGTCTAACAAAGAGAATGACAAAAGAGGCGATTTACAGGTTTTATCTTCTCTGTGTGTCCCTGCAGATACTGGTGTGTAATAGCTACAGTGTATGTTACAATTCAGTCTTCACATCTTGGAGATGCAGTCCTGTGTCCAGTGCTTATTAGTTACCCCTAATATGACAAAAACCTTGTGTAAGTGAGGTATCGAGGTATCAAAATCAGTAGTATGTAAGTAGCATTTTAATGTTGAGTCTGGTTGTGGTGGAGCTTATTCTAACTATTTCTATGCTACTACATAAAGTTTAAGGTGTAAAAATGCATTATATTTTATAACCTCATTATATGTTTTGCAAAAAAAATGCTGTCATATAAATGCAGTAGAGTGAAAAGTACAAGTACTAAACTGTAATGAATTTAAGTATAAAATTACATAAGAATATAAGTATACGTAGCACTTTAGATAAAACTTTGTTAATATACTTTTTAAACTTTTTAGAGCAAAAATAGATGCAGTTGAGCTCACAAAGTGTTTTGTTAGTATTATCAAACAACATACTTTTTTTTTTTTTTTTAGATTTTCATTAGCATACCTCAGACACTCTCTGTAAGATTAATTATTTCCCATTTGATAAATCGATGTTTGGTGGGTGTTTTTAATTTGATGTGAAGTAATTACAGACTGGATGTTATGATGGTGTTAACTTGATCAGACGCATAAAGTGATCTGACAAGTCCTTTCCTCCTCCTTATTTTTTAAAAGACACTGACAACACATAGGTTTAATCTGCTGAGTGAATGACCACAAGAAAATGAATGAGCAGAACAAAAGTGGCTACCTGTTGGCGCTCTTTGCACACTGTAAGTTAAAAAAATAAATGAAAAAAAGCAAGCCATGATGTTTACCATTAAAGTGATAAAGAAAGTCCTAGAAATGTTTAAATCAATACATGCAGTATGTTTCATGTGATTCCTTTAAATTGTTGACAGATGGAGCCAGAGATGAAGTTTCTACTAGAATTATTTCACTCTTACAGTAAATGGGAGGTGATCAGAGAGTGTGCTTCCTGCACAGTTCATTTATCATGGTCCTAAAAGAAGAATATAAGCCAAACCACTCACATTCACACCTAAGGGCAATTTTAAAGTTAGCCAATTAACCTAACCTGCATGTCTTCGGATTTGTGGGAAGCTGGAGTACCCAGAGAGAACCCATGGAGGCACAGGGAGAACACGCAAACTCCACACTCAGCCGGTGGAATTGAACCCAGAACCTTTACCCGAGCTTTACTTTTTTTAGGGAGAATATATCACAGATTGAGCCAATCTCTAAACAGCTGTGACTTGTGACAGGATGATGGCCTTCAGCTCAGCAGGGGGCAGCATTGTTGTAGTCATGGCAGCAGCATTATCACCAGTGAGAGTGCTGCTGAAATCAATGAGCAGGATAGTTATTCTTTAGTTTCATGTACAACCAGTAGTGTTTTTTTCTGGCTGCATTTTCTTTATCTATATCTATCATCTATATATACAAAATTTAAACTCTAAAAGCCTATATTATGCTATGTATATAAGGCATGTTACACATACTCTTACTCAAATACTCTAGGCTACTTAAGCACAAATTGGTACATGTACTTTACTAAAGTATTTCCATGTTATGCCACTTTATACTTCTACCACTATGATTACTAATATATGACAGCTTTAGTTACTAGTTATTTTATGAATTCAGATATTTCCATATAAAACATATCCAAGTAAACAAATTTAACTGAAATGATTAGTCGATTTATCAATTGTGAGATGTTTATGACTTTTTTTGATAATTATAATTTTTCATGTAGAATCATATCTTGGTTTCAACTTTTCAAATGTGATGATTTGTTCCCTTTTTTGTAATTATTTTTCTGATGATGGTTTGTTTTTAATAATTTGAGGTTTTAATGGATAAAAATAAGCATTGCGAGGGTGTCATTTTGGACTTATTTGATCAACATTTTTCCAGATTCCACTTATATACTTTTACTTAATTAAAATGTTTTTAATGCTAAATGTTTACTTGTAACAGATTGCTTTTTTCAGTGTGGTATTATCACTTTACTTGAGAATTCTTCTTGCACCTCTGCTTAGACTCTTGCAACATCTTGAAACAAGAAAAGCCACATTTTTGAAGAGAGTCTACCCTGGAAACAGGACTGAACTACACCTGCAGTTCAAAGGACTACACTGTACTGCACTATATTTCAGATTTCATTACGCATACAAATATACAAATTAGCTGTAACTGTTTATCAGTTTAACAAATAGAACATATTTAAAACTCTGACTATAAACTGTAACTATGACAGCAAAGTTGAGAGTTTGGTTTGGTATGCTTGCATCTCTGTGATTTTTGTGTCTGAATTCAGCAGGTTACTGTGAGTGCATGTACTCGCTTCATATCAGCTAAATCTGTGTGTCTCTGAATGCATAATGACCTGCATTGAGAGTCAACAGCCGGAGGGTCATTTTTACCCTAGTGTGTTAAACCAAACTAAATCTGTACTAAATACAAATCCCTGTTCACCCTCCCAAAAAGTCCCTTCAGTGTCTGCTGGATATCAGCGCATCAACACAGAAATACAAAAAAAACTTGGAAATCAATACTTTTATTATTGATCGGGTAGGGACAAGCAAACACATGAACATCATGCAATATGGAAGCGTAGACGTGACTGTATATGTCCAACAAAGGCAGGCAAAGGTTGTCTCTGATTTCAGGTCGGGTCACAGTTCCATAGCAGGAGCGACATATTCGTTCTCAGTTTTTGGGGGGAAGTGTGTGAAACTTGTATTAAAAATGTGAGTTCATAGCTTTCAGAGAACAAAACTGTGGTGAAGGAAGCATCATTTTCACCTGTAGTAGAAACACATATTTGTTTTTAGTTATCACATTTGCATTTGTGTGTTAAAGTGCATTTGTAGACTCTGAATGTATTCGAATTAGACTGAACAGTAATGACACAACCCCTGTGACTGTGAACAGGATAAATGGGAAAAGAAAATGAACAGATGAGCGGATGATTGTTCTCGATATTCAGTCCAGTTCTTTACCAGATGTTACTGTTAAATCAAATGACATATAGTACTGTGTGCATAAATATTTCACTTATATTTGTCTATGAGATTTGGCAGCTTATGAACAGAAGATGGAGGGGAGCATGTACAGTAAAGACAGGGGGAAAAAAATGGGGTCTGGACAGATCAGATCAATAAAGCGCAGATGAGGGAGTCCCGTGGGAAGAAGCGGGGCTTGTTGCCATCTGGCCTGTCCGAGGTTCACTCTGGAACTGTGCAAAACGAGCCCATCGTTTCATCCCCGCGGTGGGTGCACAACAAAGTTATGGATATCTGCACCACCTCAGCAGCTCTGATCTTTATTGCACATAATGACGCCGGTTTGTTGAACTCACTGTTTACCAAATACACTCCATAACAGGAATGCACTGCCGGCACTGCAGCACTATAAAGGTTCCATGTGAACACAACTTGATATCGCTCTCATGCCAGTTATTGGTGTGAGTGCTCTCAGAGTAATTTAAGGGCTTCCTTGGCTCGTCATATGATGCCTCTCCATCTATTACAGTACATTAGAAGCAAAGCTCGCAAAGCACATTGTGGATCACGTTGCCGCCACTGTTTGTGCTCCTCTGATGCTGCTGTCGTATGAGTGACAGGTGGTGTCTTCTTCCTCTTCAGGTCTGTGTTGGTGAAAGGGAAAACTATTTTCACATGTTAGAGATGTATCCATATGTGTGCATGAGTGATGGGATCATAAAATATAAACATGGGACATAGACAGGCATGGAAAGCTTTTAAAGATGGAGAAAGATGTAGATACAGAACAAACACCCACACACTCATGTTTCCACTTCAGAGGACATTAGATTGACTTACATTAATTTCCTTACATTAATTAACCATGACCACTCTAACCTTAGCCTAATGTTGGGATGTAGATGAGTTCTTTTTTATCCTAACCTTACTATAAAATGTTCACCCTGAAATTTAAAGACTTTGTGAGGACTTGTGTTTTGTCCCAAAGGGAAGGCAGGTCCCCACAATGTGACTGTTTAAATAGATGTCCTCACAACATGAGTAATACATGTCCACACACAACACACTCACACACACACACACACTTTAACTTTTTTCCACAGGACTGGCCACGTGGAACAGAATCCTTTTCTCGGAACCTGAGATGGGACAGTGAACGTCTCCCAGACCACCCATCCTCTGTCCACTCACTGCTGACAGATGGTCTGTGTGTGTGTGTGTGTGTGTGTCTGTGTCTTTGTTTCCAGGTGCTTGCACTTGTGTGTACATGTGACAAAATGGATACACTTTTGTTTCCACACACACATTTCATGAAAATGTCTGTTTTCTCCTCTTTATTTTAAAGCTTTGTTTCAAAAAATAAAAATAAATCTCTAAATTTTAACTTAGTTGGCTCTTTCAGTTCCCTCTCACTTCTTTTAATACTTACTCTATCTTTAACAAATTCTAATATTACAGACATTTACTGTAAACAGAAAGGAGCACTAAAAATCATCACTCACTGAAAACTATCACAAAGAGAATTCTTCCACTTAGACACAGAAACAAATGAGCAGTATACATTAAACTGCTTTTTAAAAATGTTTTTATAAATTCCCAGAAAGATGTTTAAAATAAGAATTAAAACACAAATATATTATTACACAAAAATAAGCTTCAGATGTTGACATTTAGTCTCACATTTAATGGGTTGTTTGAATATTATACCACTTCTTTCACAGCCAACAGAAAAAACATATCTGTTGTCGTTTGAGCTGTTGTTGTAGGAAGTCTTCATGTCATCCCAGCCTTGAAAAGCAGCGTTTTTAAAGTGAGTTCAGGTGAAATAAAAATATAAAATCTAGCGGACACACTAAAAATCACATTCATATATTTTGGCCCATATAAGTGACTTTGAAATTGATTCTTTCTCTCTCTCTCGCTCTCTCTCTGCACTCATGCATTATTTATCCGCCCATAGCAACCCAGCTTCCTCTCTCTCCTCATCCCATGTCCCCCACTGCCCTCAGTCTTTATGCAGTTATCATAAATCACTCTGTCATCGAGATGTTACAAGTGGAAACGTCATTCTTTAATCTTAAAAACACATAAACTTTAGACTGTCTGTACATGGAAATGGAAAGACCTGCCATATATGAGAGACTAGTTAATTGGGAGTGCCTGGCAAAATAAAAATCAGATTTACACCTAATGTAATCATCATTATATCATTTCAGTGAATGTAAAGAACTTTAATTTTACAAGACGTTTTAAAATGAAGCTTTGATTTGAATGTTAGATTATGGGTAACATGCATAATATGCATAATATAGCAACGCCGGCCTTTATGTATATGTATATAAAGTATATTATAATAGTAATATTCCTCATTGAGATTAAGATCAATTACGAAGCTTTTTATAATAACACAAAGTAAAAACATGAGGACTATAGCTGTGGGAGGTCTGGAACCCAAAGATTTTCTTAGTATTGTACATCTACTAACCTATTTTCACAGTATGTGATTTCTACACTATTCAGCTGTACCCTTCTGTGCTCCAACCGCTAAAAAGCTATTGAGATAACAAGTAGAGCATGTTTTAAAGGACAAAGCAAATTGCAAGGATTGCAAGGACTGTACTAATCTTTAAATAAAGTTGTAATCTCTTTATTGTCATGCAGAAATAAGTTTGTATGAGCGCCAACCAGTTCAGCGCCCTTTACCATATCAAGTGTTTGGGATACACCTCAATAATTACAACAATCTCCATTAAAAGAAAGAGATACAAGATCATTCATTTTGCCGCAGGGAGATGACGAGCTCTCATAAAACCTCACAAACAACTTTGTTAACCTTCAAAACCAAAATCAACCTGTTCTTTAACGGGACAACATGTATAGTCATGAACTGAAGCAAAACATGGCGTGCGCTCCTGTTTATATCAGGCCAGCATTTGGCCTCAGGTGTCAGTCAGCTCCAATGGTAGATAGTCTCTTTGTGTGCCTGATAAGAGCCTTTGTAACTCCGCCTGATTCCCACAAATAAATCATATTTAAGACAGGTAGGGAAAGCAACAAATCAGTGTCCCAATTAAGAAAAAAAATCTGTAAAATAACACAACAATGTGTGTCTTTCTTGGCCCAGTGTGTGATGGGATGGAGGATCCAAGGTCAGCATCATCCTCTGATTCAGAGTTTGTTTTTGGTTCTTGCATGTGTGCTACTGTAGCTGTGAGTGGATCCGCGGATCAGTTTTCTGGGTTAAAGGTGCATTTTGTCCTGACAGGTGTGAAGAGCACCCACATTTATTCCCACATCAGCCACCCTTCATACCCTCATCATGATCTGATCTGAGTTTCCCACTTCTGCATTTTCATGTTTGTGAAAACTTGTTAAAACCAGCTTCATGTCCACAAATACACAATGCCAGCTGTGATCGAAACCTCTGTCTGGGACGGATGCAGAAGTCTGAGCAGAAGGTGTTTCGGGAGTTTTTCGATGAGGCAGCTGCAACAAAACAAGATCGGTCTGATGCTTCAGGGAGACTAAAAATCGCCAGGCAGAAACAGACAGTTGCAGAAAAAACTGTCCTGGTTGTACAGACTTTAACTCAGCTGGCACAGTCTGCGGGCAGCACGCTAAATGGACGATTTACACGAGACTTCATTTGTCAGATGATAAAAATTTAAGGTGGTTGGTTTGTTCGACTCAGCAGGAACATCCCGGAGCAAAGAGCTGTTAAAGAGGGAGCAGGTTCGTGTGTGTGTGTGTGTGTGTGTGCGCAGTGGGCGTGGAGAGGGAGATGCTTCCTTCCCTGAAGCCGCTGAGCTGAGCGTGTCTGTCATATGAGCCCAGCTGGAGAGGAGCGCGCAGAGCCGACCATCCAATGGGTCAATCTCAGCCACTTTCCTCACTGATTGGACCCCGTCTGCAGCCAGAGCCTCTGGACTGACTGGTTTCTGAGTGACACACACTTGGCAGCCAAGAGTTGCTCGAAGAGATTCTTTTATTTCAGTCTTTCCAAGACAGCAAACTCAGCAGGGGCGCTCGGACGCAGCGATGACAGCCGAGTTTATTTCGCCCCGAAGTCACTGAGACCCGCATCCTGCTGCGTCGCATCCGATCCTATCGAGACTTCTGGGGAGATACAGAGGAGATACAGGATGAGTTTCGCTTTCATAGCAGTGTTACTTGGACTGGTGAGTAGCCTCTTACATAATCAAAGTGTTGCCGTGAACTTTCCTTTAGATAGACGCGCCAGCACCTGCGCAAATACGCATCCACACAGCCCAGATAAAAGGAGCGCGGCTGTTGAGTTTGTGAGAAAGTTTGCTCTCTTCAAAAAAAAGTTTCCCATTTCAAACTTAAGCAGCTGTCAGAAGAATCTGTTCAGTCGCAGGCTTTTCCCTGTTTTTTTGTGAGATTGAATACCAATAACTGACTTTATGACACTTTAAATTTCACGAGTTTGATCTCTTTGTTCAGCCGTCTTTAATAGATATTTTATGTCTGGAAAGTAAAGAGTCACTGTCCTTGCACCTGTCCTGTTTCCAGTCCTGGGCTGAAGCGGACGTATGCAGCAGCCATTCCAGGTTGATACTTTATACCTCCAGTTGCTGGATGTGTAGTTCCACCCTTCTCAGTTACATGTGGGCCTGCAGACAGCAGGGCAGTAACAGTGCTGCAGGAGCTTACCAGTAAACCGTGTGCATTAGGTTCTTTGGTGAATTTACTTTTGGTCTAGCTGATTTGATCTTGAGCGGATACATGAAAACTCTGGGGAGCCACAGCTCATAATCTCCCCAATTTATCATGAATTCCACTCTGGGCCCAGGAAGGAAGCATATTTCCCAGTGTCTTCTTTATCTGACAGGACATGGCCAGCCAGGGCTGCGCTGTGCCTGTCAAGGTCCTGGTTTAGGGACAGGCTGCATCAGTGATACAAGACAGCTGCTCCCACTGATGGGTATGCATCCTCTGCTGGCTCAGCGCATGCAATATTGATACAGCCTCCCCCTCGCTGTTCCTCTCCTCCTTCCACCTCATGCTCACATCACTCTTCTTCTTCTTCTTCTTCTTCTTCTCTGTCTGTCTCTTGTCCTCATGCCATAAGAGATGATGAATCAGCGTTGTTTCTGCAGGCGTTAGCTGTGTTCCCACAGCAGTTTAGAATCCAGGTCTGGATTTAAATTAGGCCCAGCTTATTGGTAGGCTGTTGTAGTGGAACTCTAATGGTTTAACAAGTGCTGACAGCAGAGGTCCAGAGGTTAAGTGCCTTCAACTGAAAATTGACCAGGGCATTAGCAAGATTGGTTGGCGCTCTGAAGTTATGTGCATTTGCGTGCGCTCGCCGAGTGTGTGATCAACTTGCTTTGGCTTCAGGGAGACTGGCTGACAAAAGTTGAAGAGTGCAGCCCTTAACTCTCGTCTAAAAACCAATTACAGGAAACGTGCAAGTCGAGCCACAACTTGTGCTGCGCATCCTTTTCTTTCATTCCACATTAGCCTCTAAATCATCTATATGCGCAGCTTATCCAGTCATTAGTGATGCATTTGGATCTCAGTTTTCGGCCTTTGAGATGTTTCGGCGTTGCACCCACACCCGGAGCTAGAATGGGGTCAAAGGAAAACCAAGCAGAAGCCAAACGCTGGGACTTGGAGTCATTTCAAAAAGTGTCAGCCAGACATCCTGGAGCAGGTTTGTTCACATGTGAGGTTGTTTACGCGTGTGCAAGTGCTTTTTGTTGGGTGTGTGCAGCATATAAAGGGGCAGCTCAGGGGAAGCAGAGAGAGGGTTGTGTGGTGATAGATCAGATTCATCTGTGATTGAATGTGTGTTGCGTAATGTGTGTGCGAGGTAGAGAGCGCGCTGGGGTGAAAATGAAGCGAGAGAGAGGTCAGTCAAGCGCCGAGGACTGTGTGTGAACAACGTAATTGTTGCACAGAGAGAGTTTCAAATATCAACTTTTTTTCTGGAGGATAACATATATTATTCTGGATAACATATTATCAGCTTGAGGTTACTAACATGACTTGTTGAATAAATTTCCTAAACACTCTCAGTTGTAAAAACAGGAAAGTTTCAGAAAACCACTAAATGTTTATATATTATCAGCTATGTTGCATGAAAGTCAAAAGTTCCCCATCAAAGCCCAAGATACTTTATTGAACATACATAATTGAATACTACAGACTTGAAGGTGAATGGGCTGTGACACCATCAAGGGCAGGAGTGTGTGCGCACGCTCGTATGTACACACACACATTACCTGCCAGCTGACTCAGAGGTGCCTGAGGGGACACCTGATGTTTTTTCAGAGCTCCTCTCTCCTGTCAGCAGCATTCCACACACACCTGAACGCTGATGCCTGACAATTTATGTGGAGCGTACCTCCTTAAACGCTGGAGCACCCCTCGACACACACAACCTCAGACAGGCTTTATATGTTCATACATTATATACATACAATACATTTATCAGCCAAAAATGAGCCTCATACTTTAAGCAAAAGAGCAAAATGACCCACACATTGCTCATGTGTTTGCGGGAAGAAGCTGTAATATACTTCAAAATCCCACCCCTGCTACTGTTTATAAAATGTGGGATCAAAACAAGTCTGAAATTTAGCTTTCTCTGACTCTCTGATCTTCGGCTTGTCTGCCAACAGATTGTTTTTAGGCCATTGTTTATGTCAACCTCATAAATAATAATAATAATGAAAGACAGACTTCCTCTCCGGCTCGGTGTTAGAAGGCAATCGCTGCTTTCATCAAAGTTTGCTTTAGGGTTCCGGGTGTGCAGAAGATAAAAAAGGACCAGGTGTGACAAAGGATCGAGTTATTATGATATAACGTAAAAGGTCGCACAAACTCAACAAACTCAAAGGTGTCACATAACTATCCATGCCTGGGCGTGAGCGTACAAGTGTCTGCGCACTCTCATGCATATTTACAGTTGTATATATGTAGAGGCACGCACAAGCATCTTCACCTGTCAACAGCCGAGATAAAGCACTTAACAGGTTACTGTGTGAAGAATGCACAGAGGAGATAATCCAGCTTTACCTGGACTGAGTGTGTGATTTAGTTTGACTTTTTTATGACCGTGTCTGTGGCTTCAGATGTGGCTGGCGTTTTTGAAAACGGCACATATCTCCTGCAGGATGAGGTTCAAGGCTAAATTAAGTCTGAAGGGTAAGATAAGAGCTGTGGTTTCCAAACGTTTTGCTCTGTAACTCTTTAACGTTACAGGCCCCGTGGGTTTACATGATGAAAACAGCCAACAACCAAAGAAATTTTTTTTCTTCCTTAGACTGTTTCATTTGAACGCTCCTGGAGGCCCAATAAGGAGAAGCTATTTAGTATTTCACAAGAACATAGAAAATAGAGAAAGAAGCCAGAACAATGGGCAGCTTTGTGCTGCTGAAATCAGAATTTTCTTCTATCCCATCCCATTAATCATCTCACAGCCTCTGAGAGTTATCTTGCAGCCTGTTGCAGGGTCCTGACTCCTGGGCTGGGAACCACTGGTCTAATGGTTCCAAAATAAATCTAAGGGGCCACAGGACGATTAAAAGAGCAAGAAAAAACACAGAGTATTGTTTATTGTGTCTGTCTTTCTGTTGCTTTCTGAGAAATACTTGAAATATCCTTTTTGTCTGAATTGCTAACTTTGCACAATTCTTGACATTGTTTTTATGAAGACAACAAACAAAGTTATTTTTCTTGGACAGTGAATAAAGTTTTATTTTTTGTCTAAATGCAAACATTACTTTAAATGATCTCTCTGGTAATTGACAGATTGGAGCTCTGGCCAAGAAGGAGGAATGTTTGTCGGCCCAGTACACACGGAATGGCGAATGCTGCCTTCAGTGCCAGCCCGGAGAGGGTGTCTTCCAACCATGTGGGATGACACAGACTGTCTGCGCCCCCTGTCTGGACAGTAAGTAACATAAAATAAAGAGCTCAATGAATGTAATGCACACACGCAATCTACAGTACAAAGACAATCAAGTGCATGAAAGAAAAACATCACATGCTTTGATGCAGATGATGCACGCATACATATATCACGTCATGTATTCAGTGATTTAGTGTTTCATCTGATACACACAAAAAACATTAAACTTATGCCACTGTGGCCCTCTCTTTGTAAGTTGTGTTCTCTTCAAAGAAATCCTCTACTGTACTTACTGTCCCTGGAGGAGACACAGGATTCAAGCAGCAGTTTTCCTCTCTTTTGGACTATTTGAGTCACAGTGAATATGCAGAAGTCGTAAATTACAACAACGTTTCCGCAGAGTTTGAATGAGGATCCAAAATTGTGTTATTGGCCTACAAAGCAGTGAATAAACCTGGATATTTATGATTTCTATAGTTTTTGGCAAGTGTTTTTTTTAATATGACTTTAATAGTTTTAAAAAGTAGCATCTTCTTTCATCTAGTAGTAGTTATAATGGTTGTAGTTCACACTTTATTAATTTCAGCCTTGGACCCTTTTTTACATAATTTTCTGCAACAGATTTGAATTTTAAATGAAGTAACTGTAACTTTTAAGTCAGGAACAGAAATATAAACAAGTGTGTGCACCAGATCCCAAGGCAATACATCCAATAGTTGTGGAGACATTTTGTGCTAAAGCAAAAATGTCAACCTCTTGAGAGGTAAATCCCCACAGTCATTGGGATACATTGTCTGGGAAAGATGAATGTCGGTACCAAATTCTGTGCCAATCCTTCCAAAAGAAATTTCACACTGGTCGATTTAAAACTTGATGAAAAGTCAGAACATCACAAAAGTCGTGACCTCTGGGGGCCATGAACAGCAGAAATTTCATTGCATTAATTTTTGTCTAGATAATTTAATTTGGGCCAAAGTGGAGGACTAACATTCTCATCTTGAGTGCCATCCCTCTACTGTGGCTAAAAACTGACATCCTTACTCTTAAGAGACCTCAACATCAGTTTAGATCTGAGGAAAGTGGCTTTTGAAGAAAAACTCTCAAACTCTCTGTTACTTACCCAACATCAACATTAATATCAAACAGCCGCGTCACTGACTGATAAACTACTCCAATACCACACAGATTGCAGTCTAAACGCAACTTAATTCAGCAGCATGTTAGGCAGTAAACTAGATGCCAGACCTAACTCTTTTCCAGCAGTACTGCCCTCCTCGTGGCCCTTACCATGTAGGGAGAGAGGCTGTGTTGGACTGTAAGACATTATGAGGATAGTGATGTTGAGAGGATACAAGAGTGGGACTGGTTCCAGATGAAAAAAAAAAAGTGGGGAGATATTAAGAGCATCAGACAAGTTGTTATGTCACAGTGATTAAGACGTTAAGCAGTCTAGATTCTGATTTTGTAAACTGGTCACTGAGGAGCTCAAAAGGATTTTTAAGGACTTCTGTCTGAGGTACATTTCTGCTGGACCGTTGGGAAAAGTTTTTTTTTTTTGTAAAGTGAAGTCAAAGGTCAGCTTGAGCCTGGAGAGGCCATGGTTGATATGCAGCCAGCTGCTACGCCGTTCCCAGAGTTCTCCTTGTATGAATTCCCTGACTATCCTGCGCTCAGGCGAGGAAGACACTGTAAACCTCCCTGGGTCAGCGAAGGATTCAGACTTGATGTCATGAGAGAAGTCGCAGAAAATGTGCACACGGAGAAAATGATTTATTTGGATTTTTGTGGGGCTTCTTTGGAATGATGTCTGCTTTTACAATTGTGTCTCAGATCAAGAGTTACATCTTGTTAATGTATTTTTGCCTTGTATGAAAACATAAAATTCATATAAAAGTGTCATATTTTAGGCTCAAAATGATTTTAATTAATGACATATGTCTCTGAGGAAGTTGCTTTCTGGTGCACAACACGGAGGCTTTAAGGGTGATAATTTTCAGTGTCAGGGTGCTTGTTCTGCTCAGACATGAACAAACACAGACAGCGGCCGGATCCCAAAACTGTCATGAGACCAGAGAGGCTCTGCACTGACTCATGGAAAAAGTAAAATGCAAAGCACATAGCTCTTCATCAGATAACATCACTGTGATATTTTAAGAACACATCAAACATATCGATTAGATCACTAATGCAGGCTGATAGAGCCGGAGCATGCAGAAGCATCATAACAACAACTTGTTTTGAAGTCTCAGCCATCAGTGGGTTATTCATTCTCCTACCTGTTGACTATTCACATAAACCCTGCCCCAAAACAATGACTGTCCAGTCATACCTTAGCTACAGCAACTAGGCACGGCGATGTGTAAAGCTTTGGATTTTTCCACGATGAAGTGGTGCAGGCAGCTGTAGTAAAGATACTCCATATATATAAGAGTTTCAGTGATGGTTTCTTCTTTTTTTTTTTTCTTTTTTTTTTAATCAAACCAAGAAAATCACTATTGGAGGTTTGAGGAATTTATTAAACACTAATTAAACAGTTTATTCTTTACAGATGTTTAGTGGTAAACCATAATAAAATTTAAAGCCAACAACTTCAACATCAACATCAATGTTGTTTTTTAACTGGGTGCAGGGAACAGGAAGTGATTAGTCACCAGATTAGGGCCCAATGATTATGGAATCTGGGAATTTGATGATAAAAATGGGTCTCCTATTGGTTATACTACAGCATTTAGTTGGGAAAAACAGGCTTTTGCATAATTTGGGGAAATTCTTGGGGGTGTGAAAATGATGAATTATGAAAACTCTTATACAGTGTTTTGTGTGATTAGACAATCTTTGCGCTTGTGCTAGTGTAGTGGGGTTTTTTTTAGCCATGTACAGCAGTGCTGCACAGTAGAACTGCTCGCGATGGCGACGCATAGCTTTGTCCGACATTCATGGAGCCCGGTGTCCTGAGACCTGGTGAACATCCTGCCAAAAATGTTACTGCAGCAGGAGTGGGGAGGCAAAGATCCATGCTTTACAAGATCCAAACAAAGCGTTTTGCAAAGTCTGCAGGAAGGAATTTGGCATTACACACAGTCATTGTGTTTCTTTCTCCTAATGACAAACAGTTGACTTTGTGAACAAAAATAGTTCATTTTAACACTAAGTTTTGAATTTCATGTGTTTTACTCTTTGTCAACCCTGAATGCAATGCACTCAAGGCCATGCCCACCTACCACTCCCCTTTCCTAAATGCTACCCATTCTCACCTGGTCAGCCTTTGCATATTTAACATGCTGAGTTGTACTTTTAATTTAGATTATATGAACAAATTACAAGTCAGCTAGGGACAGTTTTCAGCCAACTGATGAAGTTTCAGCATTCAGATTAGCTCATGCTAGCTAGTGACAGGTATTAAAATCTGCTAGAGACAGTTGGACAACATCAACGGGCATTAAGTAGAAATGAGAAGTTTGCTTTTGTTTACTTTTGTGAAAATCTGCAGTAACAAATGGAATCAGTCTTCATTAAGCAGTCAGTTGTTGGAGACTTTAAGTTTTTTTTTTTTAGGTTTTAACATATCTCATGCAACATAAACCACTTAGACTTTCTTCTGTCCTCCTTATTTTCTTTCAACATCACCTCCCACTCACCATATGTCTTTGCATGTGTTGTCTCAGGCATGTCGCCCACAGTTGATAGGATTTAACGTGCACAAGCATCCATTTATAAGAGACAGACTGTGTTCTTTTCAGGCTTCACTTAGAACAGATAGTTAACAGAGGCCTGGCTGATGTGCTAAAAAGGCTGTCCAGCTGAAACACACGGAGGAGTTTGGATGAATGAACAGAAGAGTAGAGATGAAACAGAGCATGTACAGCTGGAATGGAGACCAGGCCAACTTCTCAGCCAGCAGCTAATGGTTCATGCACACACACACATACGCACACACGCATACAAACACGTCCAGGAAAACACAAATTTTACCACACACGGGAGCAGGCACAGAAAAACTCCACGCACCCAACACGCACACACTTCACGCTGAGCGGATAGAGTCAGGAGTCCATTTATGGCTGTTGAAAACAAAGCGAAGGACTAAACTAGAGGCGAAAGTACTGTTATAAAATGATGTGCTGAGCCAGGAAAAGACCGTCTGTACCCTCCGCCTCCATCACCTCCCCCTCCTTCACCCTCCACCCTTCCATGCTGCAGGCTAGCGTTATTAATGTATTGACTTGCATTATTGATGCATGGCATTATGATAATGGCTCTGAGAGCACTTGTGGGGAGGGGGTGGGGGGGCGTTTGAGGGTAGTCTGGATGTGTGTGTGTCTGTTTGAAGAGAGGGAGGGTGTTGCAGGAGATAATGGGGTGGGTGGTGGGGGGGCAGTATGACTGGACACCAACAGGCTCACATATGCAGGAGGGAAGGCAGTTTGTCCACTTCCTAAAGACATAATTAAACAAAAATGCGAAGAACCCACATTTGACACCAGCAATTTAGGACAGAGTTGCACACAGGGATTCGTCTCAGATGACACAGTCTCTCTGCTGTCTCCTCTCTGTTTTAATCTCTGCATCATCAGAGTGCTCGCCGTGGTTGGTGGGCCAGATACGCAGACAGATAACTTGATATGCTTTGAGACACTGAGCTGCAAAGGGTCTGCACCCCATCCACCCCCACACCCCTGTCTCCTACCACACGCAGTTTAGTTTAGCGCCGAAGTGAAATTTTGATAAGTGATTCATTCAAATCCCAAACATTCTCTGGTACCAGCCTCTGAAAGGTGAATACCCCCTTTTCTTTATCTTCTATGATAATACACTGAACATGACCCGATTTCAGAACATTGGTTGAACAAAACAAGCAATTTGTAGACGTCACTGTAGGGTCTGGTTTATTGTGGTTGAAAATTTTCTCAACTTTCTGACGTTTTATCGTCAAAAGAGTTAGTTCAGAAAATAGTCAGTGCACTAATTGACAAGTGCAGCTCCAGTTTATTTTAGGAATATCGTACAGAATCTGGAAAGATGAGACCTGGAGCACACCGTTACAGTAACAGCTTTTACTAAAGTGCAACATTTTAATACAAAGCATGAAATAATCAGAGTAGTTTAATATAGTTAAAGTTTACATGAGATTTGCAACTAACAATTACTTTTGTAGACAATAAATTTGCCTTTTTATTTTCTCAATTAATCAATATCAATCAAACCAAGATGATGGCATCATATTGCTTGTTTTGTCACGTTAATGTTTAATGGCAAATGATATTAAGTTTATTATCACATAACAGTTCTCTAACAGTAATAGACATACTGTTGCAGTTTAGACATACTGTATGATAGAGATTTTGAAGTCAGTGCCAAACACATCAAAAAGCTCATCACACACATAACAAAGTCTATCCCCTACACACACACGCTCCCCACACACACGCTACACACACACACACACACACACACACACACACAAACACACACACAAACACACACACACGCTTCTCTTACAAATAGGTCTGTTGCATAATTTAGTGTGTTTCCCAGCTCTCTATCCAGCCGATATACAATTCCATAAAACATGCAATATTGATCGCGTCTTCTGCAGATATATCTGTCCGAGAAAATCTTTCAGGTATGCAGAACATTTATGAAACATTTGTAAGTTCGAAAATCCTTCAAAATATAAAACACAATTTCTGTGCTAGTGCGACAATTCCACTTTTTGATACACATTTAAAACAATAAATGAGAGAAGAGAAAGAAAATGCATTTTAAAATAAATAAACACATATAGTATAATATAATATAATAATATGCTATACATATTATTCTCTAATCTACTTTTAATGTACACTTTCTTTTTATTGGAAATGGACAGTTAAGAGAGGCCTTTGGGGAGGGAAAAATAGAATTACAAACTCAAGATGATGAGGTAAAAGCATGAAAAATCTCGTGACGTGATCAAAGAGTAAAGGACTTTAAAGCCAATATGTATAGAATATAAAAGTTGACATATATAACCATTGTCAATTTGGTATAGTAAAGGAAGACAGTGTGGCAGACAGTATGCATGCAGCCACGTCCCACCACCCAATCCTATCCTAAAAGACCAAAAAAAGAAAGAGAGAGAGAGAGAGAGAGACTCTGGAATACAACTATTAATGTACATGTACTGTAAATGCATTTATAGGGATGGCTGAAGAAACCGAAGTCATCCTTTTGGCATCCTTCTTGTTTCAGGTGAGACCTTCTCAGAAAACTTCAGTCACACAGAGAAATGTCAGCCCTGTACAGTGTGCACGGGTCTGCTCCGCATGAAGGCGCCCTGCACGGACTCCAACGACGCCACCTGTGTGTGCAACTATGGCTACTTTCTGAGTCAAGTGTCGCAGCGGTGTGAGCCCTGCACCAAATGTCCTGAAGGCCAGGGCATGCTGTTCAGCTGTGAGTTTGACCACGACACGGTGTGTGAGGAGTGCAACGGGGACACCTACTCGGACCAGGAAAGTTCTCGGGAGCCGTGCATCCCCTGCACCATCTGTGACGAGGGGGAAATGTTACAGCCCTGCACCTCCTTCTCTGACACAGTTTGTCTAGGTAAGACAATCGGTTCATGATAGTGGCATGTACATCAGGGAGTAGAAAATCACTGTGCCTGGCCAAGAAATAGTTAATCACATAAATGCCCACTAAAAACCTCAACGTCATATTTACACCTTGCTTTGTGTATTGATTAAACAACATCTATGACAAGTTAAATGGTCAGCTTTAGGAGAGTTGGTAGACGGATGTTTTTAACCCTTGGACTAAGTCAGGCTAGCTGTTTCCCCCTGTTCCCAGTCTTTATGCTAAGCTAAGCAAAGTGGCTGCTGGCTGTAGATACTGCTGTTTGGACATGAGAGTGGTATCAATCCTCTTGCCTAACTCAATGGAAGAAAGTACATGAAGATATATCACAAAATGTTGACCTACTTCTTTAAGCTAGAGACACTTGACACTTGCTTTGCACTGGCTGCCATTTATACCCCATTTGTAACCCAGCATGGAACAAATAATGAGGATGCTGCAAACTGCAAAATGCTGCTCTGCGGAGTGTCAGTTGGTTGTCTGTGGATTTTCAAGAGTAACAAGGACATTGTTTCATCACATTGCTGTCTTATTTATTACTAAATTAAACTGAATTCACCTCTACTGTATTGAGGTAAATTGATGAATATATCTGTTTTATTAGCAGATAAAACAAAAAATATTGATATTAAGTTTTTTTTTTACCTTTGAACAATAGACTATGAAGTTCAAAATGCTTAAAACACTGAATTTGACAGAGAGGAAGAGAGAAAAAGGCATTCATTAGAGCATTTTACTCTGAGAACGAAAAAGAAATTAAATTCCTCCTTTTAACAGGACAGTTAATTCACTTGTTCATTTTTTGGATTTATTTTTCAGCTACTTAGCAAATGGCTGTGGGATGACCCTATCTAAACACTGGGCAAGTTTTTCATGAACTTCTTTGCAAGACCAGTGAAGTTGAGTTATGGGGTACACGGCCAGGGGTCACAAAGGCCTGAATAGAATCCCTGCGAGCACATTTTCACTGTCCAGCACTGTATGGACAGTATGATGCAGTGGACATCCACATTTTCAGCCACATAATCAGATCATCTCAGCCCGACACTATAGACATTGTTGGCCCATCGACCTAAATGCCACGTTGAAGCTTATCTCATTGTCTTCATGGACTCATCCCGTCCACAGAGACAAAGACCACCCTCTTTCTGTGTTGAGGGTTTAGGGGGAGGTCATATCTCTGAACAGGGCTCTGAATTTCTTTTATATCATCGCACCCTGTGGGTATCACACTCCAAATCACGAATTCCTTATGACTACAGTCACTGCTCATTCCAATGACCTGATGCCTCACAGATTAAATCAACGCTTTTGGGGAATGACAATAAAAGGACTCTGTTGATCAGCTATGCAGTCTGTTGGAGCAGTGGTTTGAAGGATGTTGTTATCACAGTGGTGAAGACAGAGGGAGTCTCAGGCTAAAGGGAGTCTTTTGTGTCTCTCCCATGATCCAGTTTGGTCTGTGAGGGCATTCAGTTTAGCCCATGGGGCTACTTGAAGCAGCTAATAATGAGTAAAACAGAGAGTGAAACTAATCTAGATCTGGCCTACATATATTTTTGTGACTATTTCCTTTGTTTTTCATGTATTTTCAGTATTCATGCTAAACGTAAGCTACATTGAATGATTTGTTGTAGTCAAAGGTTTAAGGTGTAAGGTCATGACCTTACATATCAATTAAAGTTGCCTGGATTAAACCTGATTTTAACCCCCAATATGCCACCCATGACAAGATTTTGGAATCAGGCTTAATTTCCACCTGGCTGGCTTCATCTTGAGGTGGGTTGTGATGCCAGATTAGTTGCTTGAATGATCAACGATCCAGCTGTTGAACAAGTAGATGCATGTTGGAAATTTAGGTTCCTCAGCTGTGCAGTTTTAGCAGTTCTGATTTCTCACACGGCTGCTGCCAAAAAAATTGCTATAAACTGTAGTGAACCTGTTTTAATGTCACTGGAGTAGCATTATACGTGTTGTAGTATTTTCTAAGATTCCTGCTGTGATATTATTAAAGCTAAACATTCCTGCAAATCATTAAGACCATATTCACAGTCATCTGTAGACTAGTTGTATGTTCAACCACTGTGTGGTGTGTCCTTTCTGGACACAGCACCTTTCTTTCTACACATGTTCAGTGCAGAAAATCGGATATGTGGGTGGGACCGCTAGAAAGTTCTCTAACAATGGAGATTGGCTCAGTAAGGAAAAGTGATATAATGAGCAATGTAAATAATTGCTTTTACTGTTATAGTTTAAAGCACCACAGACAGAAAAAAGGTTATTTAATAAGCAGAAGTGGACATGACGTGAACAAAGATGCTCTGTTTTTCTATCAAGTGGTTCTTCCATTGAGGATGATTCTTTAATGCAGCTTGATTCAACTTGTGTTCTGAGAGAAAAGTGTGGTGGCAAGAGAGATGATTCATCCAAGATCAAGATATAAGAAGCCAGAACTCAAATACTAAAACATTCTTGAGATAACTAATGCAGTATACTTCATGATGAATGTGAATTTGCTGTGATTCCAGGCATGACGCCTCATAGCCCATTGTGTATGGGCTTCATCATCATATGTTATTCTTCGTTCTAACCCAATCATGTGCCCTTTATTTCTAATGTAATCTTTTTACTGAAGCACAAGCTTTATCAGCGCTTACAAATCTGTAGTGCCAGAAGTCCATATCCATTAGTACTTTGGAGTCAGGCGACACAGGCCTGAAGGCTAAACACAGTCAGGAGGGTGGAGGGAGAGACAAGAGCACACAGAAGGCCACTTCCCATGAAAAGACAAGTCGTAACTTGAGACATTGGAGACATAGTTTAACTGAAGGTGGAGGGATCAGAGCATCACCTTGACTGTTCTGTAGATTATCTTCAGAGAGAAAGCTGGATTTACTGTGGGTACTCATGGGATTATACTAGAGTTTAGGCTTGTGGTGAATTTTCCCCAGTGACATTTTAGCACCCCTTTATGTGGATACGAGCCCAGCTGATATGTAGGGTGAAAATCCAATTTCCTCCCACACTTCCAAAGGGATTAGTGGTTTGTTTTGAGTCTTACGAGGAAAAAAACACTCTTCATCTCTCTCTGATGGTAAAACATGCTCATACCAACCAGACTTTGTTAGGCTAGACCCACGGAGTGGAGAGTCTGAAGGCAAGATGCTTATCTAAAGACGTGTGATATGACTTCCACTCTGCTGCAGGCCGCCGAGCAGGGTCGGAGGTTGAAGGTCATGGGAGGCTTGTATGTGGAGGGGGTCTTTGTGGGGAGATCGTGCAGTATGAGTTTCCCCCTGGGGAAGTGCACTGAACAACATGGCCTAATCCCTGCA
Source organism: Scortum barcoo (assembly GCA_023238725.1). Lineage (NCBI taxonomy): Eukaryota > Metazoa > Chordata > Actinopteri > Centrarchiformes > Terapontidae > Scortum > Scortum barcoo. The sequence continues at coordinate 10,298,381 of CM041542.1, forward strand.
ATCCTTTCAGGGGTCACAATAACACAGAGGCAAATGAAGTTGATTAGCACTCTTATTAACCGCCCTTTCGAAGTGACTATGTAAGCTAAGACAAACCAATACTTGTGTGCTAAAAATTATGCATGTGTGGAACTAATTTAAAACTGCAGATATGTTTGGAGTAAAATATAATGTTGCTCAGATCACTTTCTTTTTTGTTTGTGTACAGTGTTTTTCAGGATTTGTCTCAACCTGCTAACCATGTTACTTCCTCCATTCTTTTAAGAGACTGAAAATGATCAGAAATAGAAAATTCTAAGACTCTTAAATTACTAATGCATTGATTTGTGTGAGCTCACCAACTGACATCCCCTTTGATTATGTTCAAATGGCAAGAAAGAATGAAAGTTGAGTAAGAGACTGACTTTTAATGTAGGTAATAATAGGACCATTTACAGGGTAATGCCTGTCAAGCCCAGAGAGACCATTTGAAAATGCATTATCAGTAGGAGTGGCCAGCCATGCCAACACACACTGACAAGGCCCTTTCACACCATAGTTCAAGTGGAATGAGCAATGCTTGAGTTGGACAAAGTGGTCGCTGCCTGTTCTTATCAGCCTGAGGTTTTGGCTATGAGCCCTCAAGGCGAGTTGGAAACAGAGGCTTTCACTCTTTGACCCTATTCTTCCTTGAGATTGTACCCAGAACTGAGCGCACATATGTGGGCTGACCTATAAACCCAAAGCCTGGATTTCAGGTCCTGTGGCGGCAACAGTTTGAGGTTTGCAGCACACATGCAATTATATTATTCATGCACATGCCCGCACTAAAGCAAAGTTTATAGGATTACTAAAATATGAGTCACAAAAACACACACACATGGAGCCATATGCATGCAGACAGGGTACTGATACTCCTGCTCCTACGCACAGATTGAAATCAATAATATGACTTATTGACCATTACAGATTGGAGACAGTGTATGGAAGGATGAAGGTCGTGTGGGTGCGGCTGAAAGGAAGCAAGAAGGGGGAGGGTGATTGGGCCAAGAAGTGCATTTGGTTATTGAATTGATAGGTGAGTAGGAGGAGGGAGCTGTTTCCTTCCTGAGTTTGGTTGACCTTAACGATCGGCAGGCTGCTCTGAAATCAGAAAGCGCAATCTGCTAACTAGCCCCATGCACGGCACTCAGGGCCAGACCAGTTCAAGTAAATAAAGACAGGGAGACACGTGGAAGGATGGATTGAGAAAAGGGGGGAAAAGGAGGATGGGAATGAATGAGACGGAGGGCCTTTCTGTTCATGATTTGCGCTAACAGACTGGTGTGTGTGCAACTGCCTGTTTTTGACTCGTTTTTGTCGTTTTTTAGTTACTGTTATCACACCCGTTAAGCTTTCTGTCCTATAACGGCACATATGAAATGATAAGAGCAGAACATTTACCAAATAAAATTCACAGTAATGTTTGGATTAATGGGTCTATGGTCTCAGACAGAAGTAGACAGAAGCAGGTTTTTACTTTAGGATGTTAACAGTGAATTTAGCCCACTGACATGATAACTGTGTCTGCAAAGTATGAAATGCTCCTTGGCTTAGGAAAAAATGCTTAACTTTCATTGGTGGTAAGCTAGTTTTCAAGGCATGCTAACATTTGCAACTTATGTTAGAGCCTACAAATACACACTTTGATCAATTTATTGCATAACATTTGCATTTTTTGTTTTTTTGCATCACTTTCTCCAGAGCCCCATGTGCACCTCTTTAACATGTGAACTTTATTTCCCAAGCTTGTCAGGATCTGCCATGTGTGGTTATGCTTGCTAAGTTTGGACAATCACTGTCCATGGGAAGGGCTTAACGAATGAACGTATCTAGCAAGTATCTGACAGGAAGATAAAGAGGAGATAAATGGGAAAATGATAAAGGTCAAAATGTCGACATTTCTGATTTCCTGTGTCCAAATCCTTTCCACATCAATAGCTGTGAAGAATCCCCAATCCCAGTCTGACTAAACAATTAACTGTCTTTGTGTCGCACAGTCACTCATTGTGCAGCTATAGTTTGGTCTCCACACATCTACTGACTTATATCTGCACAGAATGGCTCTATGGCCACAGCTGACCTTCTCTCTTTAACCCTTTTGCTGCCTACTCCACACAGTGTGTGCATTGTAATGCTGAAGGGAGTTTTAAAGTTGACTGCATGTCTTTCCCCGCTGCCAAACAAGAATCGACCCCCGTGGCCATGACTCAGTCTCCTGAAGTCGCCTGCCATCCCTCAGGAATTTACCCCCTCGACATTTTTGGAGGTGATTTGGTGTGAGCGGGCCGTTCCGGTCCAAGGGTGACCACAACACTTGCTCTTTCGCTCGTGCCGTTCATTCATCGCCAGTAGCTCTGCTTGGGAAGTCAAGGTCTTGTCCTTGTAAGGACAAGGAAGTATGTGTTGGGGGGTTCTGTCTCTGCCAAGCCAAGTCTTTTTGTCAGTGGTATTTATCTTTTTATCTGTCATAGTGGTCAAGACCTGAATCGCTTCACTGTGGCATAAAGATGGGATTTCATGGAATTTTGGCTTATTTTTTGCTTCATTTGTGTCACACTGAAAAGCCACTTTTGTTGTTTTCTAAGATTTATGACTTTCAAAAATCTTTACAGGTTCTAAGACTCCAGTAATTTAGGTTTCTATTGTGATTGTAAAAATGTGCAGGCACATCATATTCATGTTAATACAGTAGGCTAGTTGGGTTTGAACTAGCAAGCTGTCTTTAATATTTACCATATATTAATTTATTTTATTTTATATGTTCCTTTGAAGGTATATGTCAAAATACAACCGTTTGTGAAGAGCAGAAGCACATTTCAGAATAAACAAAATTTTGTACCACTTTCTAATGAAGCACCCATTGTTAAGAGTTTATATGTTGTAATTACTAGATTATGAAGATTATGAAAAATCTCTGACTAATAGGACAATATGACCACTTACATAAAAAAAAAGGCAACATATGATCTGGATCAAATTCAATTTGTTAATGAATAAATTGATATGTAATGGTTACCATTCATTCATAATATTGATAATATATGCATTTGAGTGCATTATTACAAAACAGAAAGCTTAGACACCAGCCAAAGTGCTTTTTTTCAACTTGGCAGCCAAAAACATGATCTTATTAATTTAGTTCAGAACTGATCTATAAGGATTTATAAAGGCATTAGGTAAAACCTTTAAGTCTTTTATATAGAGGGCCTTGTTAGAAACTGGTATCCATGTAAACAAAAAGGCTGCAATGAGATGCAAATCCATACCTACACAGAAAATAGTACAACAGAAAATAAATGACAAACAGAGCAGCACACAGGAAGAGCTGCAGAAAAAGAAAGAGATGGAGAAAGCCTGAGAGAGCTGAGAGAGGGAACAGATGCTGAGAATGTGGCCTGGTCGATAAAAGCGATGGAGTTACTCCTCTGCACTCTCGAGTTTCTCTGGTTGACCTCTACGAGTGCTGATCACATTCTGCCGCAGAACAGGCACACACACACACACACAGGTGCAGGGGTGCACACACATGCAAACCGTTCAAATTCACAAACATGCATACACATTCAGGGGTGTGTTCAGTTTGGGGCACGTGGACAGAAAAATGACATGGGTCATGTAAGGTGGGAACAGAGCCAGAGGCCTCAAGGAGAAAAAGAGATCATAACGAATTGCAAATGCTGTAAGCAGATCAACAAAACAGGGGCAACAACATTCTTCACTGATCTTCATTAATCCCATTTCTTGTGCTTCTGGTAACAACATGAATACTATAAAAATGTCCATCACTGGTGCTGGCATTTCAGGATTTGTCAGGCAGGATTCGGCAGCAAGTCTTAGCTCCACTCAAGTGTAATGACATGTAATAAAAAACAACTCGCTTGTGTCAGAAACCCCTCCTTTCCTTTCTGTTTAACGTCATAGTCAGCTTTTAAAATATATGGTGTTGAAACAGTAGCAACACCTGTTTGCAAGAGTCTGTTTGCAAGAAGTCGGAGTGACGAGTTTAACTCAGGTGTGGCTGCTACCCCACAAAAAACACTCACTTTGAACACAAATTACACACACACTCCCACTGTATGCGAGGCCAAAGAGTTCTTACTGTAAAATTACTCATCTGATGCTGGCAAAAACACATGCGCCCGGATATCCAGTCACAAGTTAATCATTAACAGACAATGCTAGGAGGAAAATTCCAGTAATTTCACTGACAACTAAATAATGCTGAACAATAAATATAATAAATAGTTTTTTGACAGGCGTCACAGTTGACTGAACCTGTAATTTTAACAGCTCCCTGTCTTTCAGTTTTTACAGTCTTAATGATAAGCTATTGCCATGTTTTGACGTAATTTTTGTTCTTTAAATTGGACAAAAGGTCGCACCACTATAATTTAAAAATGGGAATGCCATATGTTAAAGCACTGCACGGTTTCATTGTGTCCTGTTTGTGTGTGATTGGACTAAAGACCATTTTAGGATTTGAGCAAATATTTGTCGTCTTGTAAAGGTGAGATATGAGATACAGCTAGTATTGTTAAAAAGTGGGCGTGGCTACCATAACATCTCCCATTGGTTAGTGAACTACCGATGAAGAAGGAGCCTTGAGTAGACATTTTGGCCATTTTGCAACCAGTGGAGTCGCCCCCTGCTGGCCATTAGAAAGACTGCAGGCATAAGGGACAGTGGCATTGGCTTCACTTTTCGACCCGAGGCTACATCCACTTCTTTGTCTATGTCTACGGCATTCATGATATAAATTATCATACGGCATTCATGATATAAATTATCACATAGATTGGAGATTAACAGTAGAGGAAAAATATTGTTGAGACCGAGGGACAATAATTAGTCAGTTTAGCTGAAAACTGCCACAGAGAAATTTAATACAAATGTTTATTTTTTATTTTTAACAGTTACCTAATATATATATTGTGGGTGTAGGTCATTTTTTTCCTCTTAAATACAAGATCATACAGGAATCTCATGACTCAAGGTTACAGTATGAGGGGATCATTTCCGAGTTGATTATTAAAACGTCTCAACATGATAAGACTTGCGGTCCAGTAACCACTGAGCTCACTGCATGGTGGAAACACGCTGAGCTCAGCAGGAGAAGGTCACTCCCCTCTGTGGCCACACCATCCAATATGAGAGGCTGAGCTGGTTGTCCAGTAAAGGCACTTAGGGCCCCGTTTTAATGGTTAATCATCAAGACAGGCAGGGAGGCCAGTAATGATGCAGAGATGTAGAGAGTAAAGGGACTGATGCATGGATGGATGAGATAATTGCTTAATGAACAAAGAAGAATAAAAGGTAGGGTTAAACACACAGGTTAGACGACGATTATGTTGTGTTTACCATCAATGGAGATGAAGAGAGAGAGAAGTGACACAGTCCAAATGACGACTGATTGACAGAAAAAGTAACTGCCTGATAGGAGCAAGCAAAAGGGTAGCCAGCGGTAAAATGGATAGAGAGAGGATTGAAGGATAAAGAGATCTGGGGGGGGGGGGCATTTGTGCTGGACAAACAAGATTTCTGTCAATGAATGGTGTCTGGTTTCGAGTGTGTGTGTTGATGGGGTAGAAAACAGTCGGCTAGAGAAAGACAGACGAGCCATGGTGGTGAAGGTGCTGTGTATGTTTGTGTCTGTGTTTGTATTGGGGGATTGGGAGGGGGGAGTTATTGAAGAGGGTGGGAAGGAATTTGATATGCTGCTGTGCATCATCAGAAGCCTGCTTCTATGTATTTTGCCCTAATATATTGTTGCTTTAATTCATTTACAGTCTACTCTACCCATTTAGCATTGCACTGTTCTACCATTTTAACAGAGGTGTTAACAGACTTGTAAAGTCCCCTTTAATGCTGAATGATACATATCAGTGCAGGTGGGAAGGGGAGGGTGTGCAGAGAGCCGCCCTCATGGTTTGGCCCTTATGTGCTGTGCTGAGTGAGCTGAAAGCATCTGGAGGTCTCTTAACAGAAGCATATGGCTCATTGAACACTGCAGTCAGAGTTTAAAGCTGGCTAAGGACAAATTAGTGGCAAGACAAACAGGCAGTTATGACAGTTGCGAACACTTACTACCTCACACAAAACAAATGTACTCGCCATGTGTCGCATGTTAAATAACACTGCTACAGTGAAGCAAATAAATCCTGCTAGCCTTCAGAGGAATATAACACCAATATTATTGTAAGGCTTGTTTTTTTTGTGTGAAAAAAATCAATAGCTATACAGCCTTACAGTTAAGAATGATGGACATCCAGCATAATAAGTTAATAGGATGTGCAGCATATTGATGCTGCAAAAAAGTAGTTATGACATCTTCAAAATTCCTTCAGCTAAAAGCCCCACAGCAGCTCGATCCATCCATCTAAATAAACTCTCATTAAGAGTATTTTCGCCTCATTAGTGAAAAATAGCTGGCTCACATTCGGCAGCTCTCCTGAGGTATTTAGAGCCCTTGGAAGCCAACACGATGATTTCCTGTTGATGATGTGAGTAATTGTAAGTAAGTGACAAAGGAGGATAGGTTTCCACATCCGCGGTGAGGAGTGAACATGTCTGCTTAGTGTTAATGGTCAGAGGAAAGTGGGCAGGACTGGATGGACAAACTTGCTCTTATCCTCCTTAATGGCTCCCTGGGGAGGAAGGGAAATGACCAAGTGATGTGGGAAGTAATGTGTAAGTGAGTGTGCTTCTTGTATGTGTTTGCAGCACGGAAGACATTTATGGTTATGCTGGCTATGGTGGATGGAAGCAAAATAAGTGATTGGAGCTTTAGAAGAGATGCCTTGGTGTCATATTTGAAGTCATATTTAAATTTTCGATTCCATTTTCCAGTCATATCCTCAAACTGAAAATACCCTGACCTGCAGGGTATCAAAGAGTCTACAGCTTGTCTCTCCATCTGCTGCTGCTGATAGTGGGGCAGCCTTTGGCCTGGAGTTTAGCTCTGAGAGCTGCCATTTTAAATTTTCCATTAAAAAAGTCCTTTGATTGGATTAAATATGGAGCTATCTGTTAAAATCAAATTGTTAGACTGATGATGTGTAACTATGTCAGTGTCGTGTTTACTGCTTTAGCTTGCATCTGCGAGTGTGAGTGGACAAAAAAATCTATTAATTCTAACTGACCCTTTAATAAATGTACAGTAAATCCCTGCAATTGCAATTTTGCTTTGTGTTCACATATTCAGGATGCTCACATAGAATTTCTCTCTTTGCCTATTTGTCCTTTCAGTATCTCCATCACCCTCTATTGGGCCTGATATCAGCTTTTCACCAGAAGGACCCTCACCAGACCAATTCACTCCAGATGGACCTCCAACAGACAGAGTCTCTACAGAGAGCACCAACACCACCCGTAATGGTGATTCCCAGGAGCGGCTCTACCAGGGTCTGAATGACAAGCTCATCCCCATCTATTGCTCCATCCTGGCAGCAGTTGTGGTCGGCCTTGTGGCCTTCATCATCTTCAAGAGGTGATTGTAACACAGATTGAACAAAAGGACGATACATTACAATGTTGTTATTCACAGTTTTTCAGAAACACAAACATTGTGAAAGAACAAGTTGTGGGTTTAAAGATATTTTTTAAATGTTTTTAGTTGAAAAAAGAATTAGAAAGTGATTTTTTTGTATTGTAAGGAGAAAAGTACATTAACAAGTGTTGTTATAAATTGGAAATTCAGGGGTGACCAGGAGGCCTATTGTTCCAGCTTCTGCTTTTTACTTCACAGGGCAGAGTGATGACGGAAAAGGTCATATCCTAATGTTTCACAATAAAAAAGCAGGGAATTAAATAAAGGACATAAAAAAATAACACATTTGTATAATTGAATATACTCTCTGGTTGAGAACCCCTGGTCTAAGACACAAAACATACAAGCACTGTGCTTTGATGTCTTTCTTTGCATAATTTGACCCTGTCCCTTTTTCTCTCTATCTGCTGATAGAGACATATGCTCACTGTCCATCAAGGTCAAAAATATTAGCCATATTGATAACAAATACATTTTAAAGAATCTTTTAAACTCAAGATCATCAATCAATTGTTGTTTTTCATTTTGTAATTTTTTTTTTATTAAGTTAAGCTGCGAAAGAGAAGATTCATTATTTCCTGACTGGCAGTTTTCCATCAGCTCTGTCGAGGATAAAATGACTATTAGAAATTTTTTTGTTAGCTCTGCAGAGGGTTTAGTTTCATAGTCTGTCATCCAAACTCTTCATACTTTCTGTTCATGCATTCACAAACTACCGAGATACTGACATCAAAATGATCTGTTCGTTAACACTACATTTCCACAAACACATACATGCAGTATAGCTGATTGCCTTTTTGCTGAGTTGAGTTTTTCTCCTCTTCTGACTCATTTTCAGGTGGAACAGCTGTAAGCAGAACAAGCAAGGAGCCAACAACTGCACAGCCAACCAGAACCAGACGCCGTCACCTGAGGGAGAGAAGCTGCACAGTGACAGCGGCATTTCTGTGGACAGCCAAAGTCTGCAGGAGCAGCAGGCCCAGATTCAGGCACAGACAGGTAACACACTTATACCTGTACTTAAACAGAGGCCACTCTCTTAAAACGAATAAATATAATAGCCCTCATTTATCAAACTATCGCACTTAACTTGGGCATAAGCATGTTTCAGCACAAAAGTCAATGTTCACCTTACACTGAGTTCCTCTAGTGATGAGCTTCTTCTAATCCACTGTTAATTTTGACGGACAGCAGACCTGAGTTTAGTGTTAGTGTGAATGTATGGGCAGACTACACCCTGAACTGTCTCACCATGTCAGTCGAAAAGAAAAGAGTTCCCCTTCAGGAATGAGCCATGGCTGTATCAACTCCGCCTTGAATATGACCTTTCAGATTTACTGTAGCACATCAGCAAACAAGGATTACAACACTGACAGAGCTACAATGGTTTTGGCAGCACGTGCTCTTGGCAGTTTCCCATCCCGTCCTGAAAAACCAGTTAGAGAGACCTAAGCACTTTTAAAACCACATGCTTACCTGTATTTTGCTGTTCTCTCTCCAAGTTTGAGCAGTGGTGTGTGTGCAGGTGTTTTGGGTACCCGACAGTCCTTGTTGTTGACTGCTGTTGACAATCAGACAGAGGAAGCATCTTTTTCTGTGACTTTCTAAAATGGTGTTTTATTGGAACTGGTCAGCCAGAAAAACTTGGTGCTCATGCAGTGTAGCTACCCAGTGCTGCTTTACTGCAGGAAATGTGCACTGTCGCTTTCCTTTACATGTAATTACAGATGATTGAAAAGCTCAGGAAAGAGGATGTAGGCAGAATCGTTACTGTGTTATATAAGATTAATAAAAGTGCAAGTACAAGTGTTTGGATTCCATGATTGAGAAATTAGTATAACTTTAACATCATATAAAACTAAACACACTTACAAATATCGCTTAAAAAATTAAATGTCAAGAACCTTTCTCTTTTCTCTCTGCAGTTGTCACCATGGACGAAGAGCCTTGTTTGCTCCTTCCTCTCCACACCAGAGAGAAAGTGGAGAAGCTGCTGTTCAGGGGCAGCGAAGGGGACGACTGCGACCACATGAACGACAGCGACTGGTGCAACCTGGCAGGCCTCCTGGGATACGAGGAGGAGCGGATCGCAACCTTCCGGCAGGAGGAGCATCCGGTCCGCGCGCTCCTGTCCGACTGGGCGAGCAAGGACTGCGCCAGCATCGACGCGCTGTGCACAGCACTGCGCAAGATCAACCGTGACGACATCGCCCAGAGTCTGGTGCTTAGCCCAAGTGCTGTGAAGCCGACTGCCACCTCTGTCGTGTGATTTAAGCTAAACCGCACAACACCTGAACCTTAGGCTTCCTCACTGCACACAATTCCTGCTAGATCCGCTTTAGCTATTCCCTCATGAAGCCAGCAGTCACAGTATCATGAATCCTGAAGAATCGTTTCATGTTTAATAGAGGGTTAAGACAGGAAGATGCCACATATTAGTCATAAACTCAATGAATGTCAATGCAACTAATCAAATGAATGCAAAGGAAGACACCCCCACCCCCTCTCCCCCTACCTAGCTATCAGGATATAATCAGTCATTCTCATATTTTAATCTCCACACAATTTAAAGCCTATGTGGAGGGAAATTATCTATAACCATTCCATTTTGATATCCACCTGCCTTTACACTCCAATTAACATCCATCTTACTATCATCTGACTTTATTAATCTTGGAGCAGCAATGGGATTTGAACTGAAGTCATCGTGGATACCTAGTTCATTCATTCCTCATGACTTGATCCTCTGCATCTTTATTCTTCACTCTTAAACAAGCATAGTCAGCGTGTCCCCTTCTCATAGGTTCCATTAGCCAGTGTTGTATCTCTAAATGTTACCTTATACATCTATGCTACCAAAGAGGAGTTAACATGTCAGAGACCATACTGGACAAGCTACATTATTTACATGCCATGTTAAGTTGAAGTTGTCAACCAGCTTGTGTCTGTTACTGCTAACCAGTGACGCCTGCATACCACAGAGTATCTGGATCTTTGCAGGTATGACAGCCTGAGGAAGGATGCTTGGATGCAAAAGCTAAGGCCAGCAATTTATTGTTGTTTTAAATTCTTGTATTACAGCTGCAGCACAGGTGGAGTTAAGCTCAGCTTTGTCTCAAATGATTTCTGCAGACTGTTCCTTTTTTTGACAAGCACTATAGGAGCTCCCGGCTGGAATCTGTGGGGAGGGTCAATGACTGAGGCAACATGAGACACTATTCTATGTGCTCGGGCCTATCTGCATAATACAGGAGCTCGCACACAGACTCCTTCATACTGACCCAGAAAAGGGATGGACTCCGAAACTCAAGTAACGCAATCACAACTATGTATACTGTATGTACATAGGCAGACAAGTGCCCATACAAAATACAGATATACACATACTGTACATACATATACATAGAGCTACAGTATGTAACCATGCATGCATGTACAATACAAACACACACACACACACACACACACAGACACACAGATCATGTATACATTTACATTTTCGCTCTCTGTAGGGGACACAGAAGACTTCAGAACCTGCCACATACTGTTTGGAAAACTCCCATGAGCAGACCATATATTGTTTAATCTCATTATTAGTAGCCAATATAAGGTAATTCTGTGTCTTTAAGAGTTATGTCTGAAGTCCATATAGTTTGAAACATATGCTATAGATGGTGAAATGCTACCTTAAGCGTAAACAGCATGCAGAAATGAGCAAGTCATTGTCAGACAGTGCACAAATTCCAAGAAAAAACACGTGCACATACAGAGTAATCAGGATGCAAAACAAAAATCCAGGGTTTTCTATCTTTTTTGCTTAATTTCTCAGGGTATCTTGAATGATTGTGTTACTACATTGATACTAATCTTATTATTGCACCCTTTATAATTAACTAAACAATCTGTAGTTGTTCAAAAGGCAACTGTGTTTATCCAGAGCAGCAATTCTTGCGACTGACAATCCTACAAACAGGTGAATAAGAGAGGGAAACAGGCCAGAGAAAAAAAGGAAAAGGGTATCTTGTTTCCTTATTGTTTGCAACAATGACATCTGGATAAAAGGGGAGTCAGTGGAGACATAAGGCAAAGGATGTGGGATGAATTCAGACCAAGGGAAAGCGGAAAAGTTTTGGATTACTTAAATGTAAAGGTGAAACCCAGGAATCTGCATTTGCATTAATCCGTTTGTTTAAGTATAGGCAGGCATCCCTCTCCTCATGGCAGTATCAGCTTTTGTATTGCGTTGCACCAATTCAGTTTAAATTTGAAAAAGCATACTTCAAAAATGTTATTATGTTGATATTATTATGCTGTCAACGGAGGACCCCTAGCACCTATTTGTTTTCTTTCTCTTTGTTCACTGTCTGTTTGGTGAAAAATATTTGAGGGAGCAAATAGTTTACTATGCTAAACCTACCTATATCACCAACTTCATCTGTTCAGGTGCAGATTGTACATTGTTACTAACCACTTACATACCAAACGTCATGCTGTAGTGTTACTTTAAATGAAGGTATTCTCCCTCTACTCTTAAAGGGTTGTTGTGTTTTAATTTCCACATAACAACTGTAAATTGTATTATGTTTCTCTTGTTGTCCTAGATTGTAGCACTTAAATGTGTAATTACGTTTTGTCAGTTTTGCATCACAAGTGCCTGGGAACTATTTCAGGTGTCCACTGATGTTGTACATTTTTGTTTTTTGTGAGTATATCTCCTTTAATTTTTGTTGTTTTTTTTTACTTGTAAATAATTTGTCTTTTTCTAGATTTTATTTTAGTTCAAGCCTTGTAGGCGATATTGTACAATATGTATGTGAATGGGACATGTTACTATATCAATGCTGTCCTAGTTTAAATGGGTTAGAGGGCAAAGGGAAGGGAAGTGCCTTTGTGAGGAACTTGGGGCAATTAACAAATCAGTCATCAAGTGTAGTAGTGTAGTGCGTCACTTAGTCTGGGCATGAATAGGGAACACAAATTTAAAATACCTTTAAGACTAATCGGAACTGGAAAGGCTCTAATCATTCATTGGAAAAACACCACTGTGCCGTAAGTCAGTCTCTTTGAAGGGTGTGACCTTTTGGGAAATACACTACAAGAACAAAGCCACTCTCACATGTGCATATTTAGTTTAGCTTAGCATAAAGAACAAAGGTGGTTAGGTACCAGGCTATGTATGTTAGCCTCCAATAGCACGACTAGGCTGGTGGTGGTAGGCGTATTTTATTTGATTTGGACAGTCAGGTTTACTGTTTCTCTGTGTTTTAAGTCTTCACGCTAACCTAAACTAACTGGCTGCTGGCTGGAGCCATATATTTATCATATGATAGAGGTATTGCTCTTTTCATCCTAGTGTTTTTCCCAGACAGTTGGACACCAGGAACATGTTGCATTTCGAGCAATAAGTTGAAAGAGAGATCCAAGCTCCTAATCATCCCAAGAACCCAAAATATTGGCACCAGTAAGATTTATGTCATTAATCTGTGAGGTAAAGTTGCTAATTGAAAAAAGTTACACAAAATTGACTTATGTTTAAATTTGACTTTGCTGTTACATACTGGGGCCTTGTCTCCACTTTGGATTGTGAAGCTTGAGAAAATGATTTTATTTTTTATAGGTGCATTAGCCTTTACCACAGAATAACCTTTGTCCATTCTACCATAGCTTGGTCAACATAGTCTTCAGAGTTTGTCCTCCCATCAGAAACAGTGACTGAAGATGGAGGCTTTGGACAGTATTTGTTTAGTTTGAGCGATATGAGAGATTTAATTGAGAAACAGTGACCAGACATTGAATTGCTTGTACAGTAAACTCATTTGAAGATGAACATGTCATGATATTGCACTTGAAATTAACACAGTGATGGGGGTTTGAGGGTTGAGGGTAAAGTCTGTATTTGGAGAATAAAGTTTAAAAAGCCCTGGTAATATAGTTTATAGTGACAAGACTGATGGTGCACCAGGACTGAAATGTACAGATTTGAAAAATATTGAATGTTCCTTGTATACTAATACATATACTGTACTATACTTACTTAATGTGAATTTGCAAAATTCCTACATCAGACAAGCATTAAAACCAATAATAAAGCTCAAGTCCGTAATACAGTCATCTGTATTGATCCAACAATGCACACACAAAGAGTTCATACACTTGCATCCATAGGGATATACACTCAGTGATAACACAAACACACACATATTGCATATTTGTATGGAAGGCCAAAGTGACCAAAAGTAAATAAAAAATGAAACATTATGAAATAATCATTTGAATAAATATAGTCAAATAAATTAAAACAGATTATGATGTTAGTTTCCATTTTAATGTTGTTGTTTTTTTTATTTGGATATACATTTTAATTTCTTTAATATTGTTTATGATGTCAATATTATTTATAATGATTCTTTTTTCATTATGGTATTTTACATAATAGTGGTATTAATTCAAAATAATTGAACTGAATTTTACCTAACTATTTATTTATTTAATATTGTACATTTTGGGGTTCCATACATATGTATGCTCCAACACAACCACAGTATGGTTTGGTCTTGAAACAGCCCTGAGTCTTTTGTATTTTACCCTCAGGATGGAGAAGGCCTGTGCATTTTCCTCAAGAGTCACTAAAGTCCTTCTGACATGTAATCCAAGCCAAATGAGACAGACTGATTACTGGAAGCTTGGACTGTTGCAACACAAGGAGGGATTGAAAAGGAAAGGGAGACTGAAAAGGGGGCAAAGTAGTACGGGCCAGTTCCTCTTTGGCTTCATCAAACTGACTGCATGAATTATGGCACTGCGTGTGGTCAGTGTCAGAACGGCAACACAATACTATAATAATAGATACCAACAGCCTGTCAAAGCAATTAGACCTACACTGGTGAGTGATATGACAAGGTAATGGTGCATGAAATAACACATGCTAGCACATTTGTTCCCACTGGTTTCATATTTTTATGTCACTGTGGGCTTGTGTAGGTTTACAAGTGTGAAAATATTGTGACAGATTAGTATACCTTATGGTCTAAAAGTTGGGACATTTTTGTTGCATTTCATATAAAAATGCTGGAAAAAGTCTAATGGATGTCTACAGATATTAACATCAGAGAAGACTCTAATTCAAGAAAAAGTATAAAGAGGTTGAAAACAAATAAAGAACTGTTTAAGACAATACCTATATCAGCATAATCACTTAAGAAAATGTTTGCTGCATGTCATATATATAAAAAATGTATATTGAAATAAATACGGTAAATACAAAGTATCTAAATATATATGCTGTATATAAGATCATATATATAGTATTTATTACACATCACATATAGATAGAATATATAATACAGCAAAAAAATGCATGTGAATATAAAACATAATATTTGCTTATGTTTGTGCCACTAAAAGACCCTCAGACTGTTCAAAATGAGTCTTATAATGAGAAAGACAGACTTCCTGCTAAGACCTTCTTCACCAGTCTTCCAATCCAATTTAAACCGGATGTATATTAGCAACAATCTTTAACCTGCCTACTCGCTCACTCCAAACTGACCTGTTTCTGCTTATCCAGATCAGAAATGGCATTAACAGGTTCTGAGTCAGTCCCAATACCCAGGATCAGTTTCTAAGTGAACCATGATTGAAATGGAAAACACATTCTCCAGCTAACTGCTGCTAACCTCCAGTGAGTCATTAGTGAGGAATGTTTGATGTGTGAAGGGAACCATGTGTGCAGGAGTGACATGTGGTGGTGAAAGAGGATAGGCCACGTTGAGTTTGGGTGACCATTCGGGTTTTGGCTTCAAGTTGAACCAAGTGAAGAAAAGTTATTTTTACTGAGAGACTTGGGTCATCGTCTACAGCATCACACCACTACTTCCTAAAGTGGGTCATACTAAAAATATGGATCGGGCCACCATTTACAGGTGCTTTATGTAACAATTTACATATACTGAGTGTTTTTTCAGTATTTTTTAATAATTTTCTACGCCAATGTATGACATTATTATCAATCAATCTGTTATTAATTATAACAGATTGTAAAATAACACGTACACAATTCAATTATGCGAGTGAGAAAATATGTAGGTTTTTATACAATATTCCTCCCTGTTGAACAGTTAACTTGGCTAATTTACAGCATGTTATAGTCAGTTTTATGACTCAGAATAACATGCTTATTTACTCTGTAAATCACCACTGGGATCAAGTGTGAACCTGGAAACAGGACTCCCTTGGGACTGTCTAGAAATGTGAGGCTGTGAAACCTTGGAGAAAGACCTTTCCACAGGTCCTGCATGAAATAATAGCACAGCACATAATAATCTTTCACATCCCAGAGGAATTAAAATGAAATCAAGAGTCCTTCTTGTTAAAAAAAAAACAAAAAACAAAAAAACTATTTGGCTCTAGTCTGAAGCAATAATTTGAATTTTTGGGAAATATGCTTATTTGCTTTGTTGCCAAGAGTTAGATGAAACAACTGATACCACTCTCATGTCGGAAGTCAAAACAAAAATAAGTCTACAAACACATCTAGAGCTCATTAACTAAGACATTATTATATATCACCTTTGTTAAATCTGTACAATAGAACCAAACTGTTTTAACAGACAGACAGGGGAGTGGTATTGATCTTCTAATCTAACTGATTCCTTTAACAGCAGACCATTCAACCTTTTGGAGATGTTAAGCGATAAAAGTATTACTGTAGATAAAGAAGTGGCAGGAAATGCTGACTGGATCATAAACCTACAAAAGACAAAGCAAAAGTGAAGAGTTAGAAGCAACATATTTTCCTGTGAAACAGACATAAGAACTTAAATTTTACAGCGTCAATTTCGCTGTACCGTAATAAGAATCAATAAAATGTATGAAATTAGGTACTCCGCTGGCCACAACATAAGTATATCATAATAGTTTCAAGCTCAGAGAGGGAAGGAGACATGGAAAAATATAAGGCATATAAATGTTTAAATGCTGAGTAAATCTGTTATGTCAGATCCCTAAACCACTAACTCACCAGTCTGAAACTGGTATCAGCACTGCAAGAAAACAGTATAAAATACCTGACCTCAATTATCTAACACCTCATACCATACAAGTTAGCACAGCGTTCTTTAAAAAAAAGCAATCACTGAGATGAGGTCAAAGGTCAGAGGCATCTTCATCTTTACGACCAAGAGAAGAGCATCCCTCTGAGGATCTTAGTAGACGCTCATGATGATGTATGACTGACTGTAGCAAGTCTGAGGAACTCTCCAGACGAGGGCACACGTGTTCTCTTTGGTCACGGAGGACTTTTACAGGAGATCAAACACAAGGTGAAACCTCTGAGAGACGCTAAATCCTGGTTGGGACAGTAGGAAAGAAGTGACTGATCTCCTCTTAAGTCAAAGTTCAGTGTCTGACAAGGTAACAGAGGTGGAGCAGGTTTCTTTTCTTTCTTTGACACAAGTAGGTGTGAATTTGAGGGTTGGTTTCAATTTGTATCCTGTTTACTCTACAATAGATTGAAGGTTGTACCAATTGGGTTTGAAATCACATCTTCCTCATACTGGAGATTAATTCAAAAACTGTTTATTTCTCTCCTCTAGGAATTCAGTAACGTTCACACACTTGCAGTGAGGGAAAGTGAGGATTAGGAAAATCCACTTTTCTCAGTGTGGCACTCCACTTACTTTATATGTCATGGATAATGATATGTTGTCTAAAGAACTAAAATTCAGGATATCTTGGAAAAAACAAAACATAAAAATGAGGCAATATGGCAACATGTCTCCCAGTAGTTATTCAGCATCTTCCATTGTCAAACATGCATGTACAGTAGACCATAACTGTATGTCTTTATTAGTATAATACTGAAAATCTATAATGCTGACCATAATGGATGTCTGGGCACACATAAAAGCAGCTAAAATATACTTTTTTAGAAAGTACTTAATGCTTATGTTGTCTCTTTCTCTGTCTCTGTTAACAAAACTTTTTTTTTCACCACCTGCCACAATAAATGTGCTTTACCTCACATGGCAACATACAGTATCCTTTGTAAATCTGCATGGCCATGCAGGGGATCCCATACTGTGTTTATTATCAGTTATTTATTTTTAATTAATTTTGTCTGTCTGAAGCATAGATTCATCAACTTTGCCACTTTACCTTTGTTAATTTTCTGAAAAATACTTTTTTCTTTTTTTATTTTGTCCTCTCTATGAAAAGCAATCATACATAAACAAAGCCATTGATAGTCTTCTGTCTACATGTACCGTGTTACTGGTCTTGTGGGCACAGTAGACAGTATTTTATGTTTACTTGAGCCAAATACAAATATTTGAATTCACTGTAAATCTATCCTGTGCTACATCCTGTATGACACACTGAGATCCCACTCAGTGTTTCATGCTGTGTTTACACTTGGCTGCTCAGAGGGGACCACATAACCCATCGCTTTTACAAGCTGTCCATCTATAAAAATGAAGTGATGTGGTTTCCCACTCTGTTCTATTATTCTGCTCCTCTTTCTCCTCTCCCACCTGCCTCTGTTTGCTGGAACAGAGAGTGAGGCTCTGCCAGCAACACACACAATTAAGTGGGGAGTGATGAAATTATATCTCTGGCCCGGGCAAATGGAGGGATGAAGGGGATAGAGAGGCAAAGTGGGAAGGAGGGTGAGTCCATTCTGTTTCCCTCTGGGGCCAAAGGAAATTCTATTAGGCCTATAATAGAGCCATTTTTCACCTCCTTCCACATCAGTCTCTTATACAATTCCTTCTCCTGTCCTCCCCTCTCTCCTTTCTCCTCTTTAAAGATGGTCCGGCGAGATTAAGAGTCTGCTGCTCCTCTCCCTTATTTCTCACTGGAAATCCTCCTCTTTTCTCTGACCTCCTGCTTCTCTGTGTCGTACCTCATCTTTCTTCTCTCAATTATAGTCTTTCTTCTTCTATTACGTTGCCATACGGTGTAAACAAGACAGAGCATGCTGCACAGACATCAAAAATGGAGTAAAAATTCAAAAAAGTCAAGTACATTAAAATCTAGTTAACTATTTGATGAATCAGATTCATCCAGCCGTTAAGGCATTCCTCAGGAGCGACATCTTTGTTGGCTAAGGTGTTATAAAATGTCTTGCAGCCTTAAAGGAGGTGATTAAGGCTTAATGACGGGAACACGCTTTGGAGAGTCACAGCATTTATTGCCCACAATCGTTCCATTTTCATCCATGATAAAGGTTTATTGTGTTTAGTAGGAAGTGACAAAATAAGGAACACTGGCACAATTCACCCAGGGTCTTTCAGAAGCTTGTAATTGGTGTGGCATTCCAGCCTGTGGCTTTGCGGTGAACAAGGAAAGATTTATTTGTTTGTCACAGGTCGGTTCAGGGGAGAATGCCATTTAAACATTACTGGTTTAATTGGATTTGAAGTAAAACCCCCACATGTTCCTTGTTTCTATTTATGTCTGCTTACCAGGTGCCTGGCACAGACGCATCAGCTGTACCATTAGAAAGTGTTCAGCTGCTGTCCAGAACAGGATCAGCCACAGGATCCTGTTTTTAAAGAGAAAACATATCTATCACAGTATCAACAAACGTCAACCATAGACAGGACACATTGTTCAAAATGCATCACAGACATGTGAATATTTTGCACATACTTCCTCCTATTGATTCCTTTGTTTGCTCATCCTGACAAGTGAGTCACTGAATCAACAGAGTCATAACAGATGTCATAACAGAAAAAAGAGCTACAGTACAGTAACAATTGCACCCAGACAACCAAGCTGCCTCCAAAAGCCCGATCTGCACCTAGAGGTTCAAACGCACTGCATAGATGACACTGATACTCTGAGCCAGCTGTACATTTCAAACACCTGTCAAAGAAGCCTGCCTTTATATCTTAACATAGTTTACATTCCAGGGATGTATTTAGACTTATATATTACATAAGTAAATGCAAGTACTATAGAAATGAATCATATTCAAAAAAGCACTCTCAAAAAGGTACAATTAAAATGTGTCTATTTGAAGTAATTTAAGGAAAGATTCTGCATTTGAAGTAGTGAAGGTACCAATACTGAGAGCTTGTAGTACTTTGTCTGATGGCAGCTTATGTGGCTAATGTTAGCAAAGCACAGGTCGACGTAGCTGTGTTACTGACATTGCTGAATCAGTTGACCAACTTTATGACATTATGTGTTTATTCTTGTTTGTCTTAAACTGAAATAGAGACCTCCAGTTCCCACTCCATCTTTGGACAGTTCTGCCAAACTCTGTGGCAAAGAGAAACAGGCGCCGTCTTAACATTGCATGAACTGGAGGTTTATTTCTCTTCTGTGGAAGAAAACAGAACACACAACCTTTTGATAATTATTATGCTAAGCTGAGTAAGCTTCTCTCGACACTTAAGGGCTGACAAACATAAACACCCTTCACAGCATGAAGTCTACTGCGGCTCCGGCTATGTGCTGGCATTTCTCACACACACCAGATCTGTCACAGACACAGATTACCCACAAAGGAACTTTTCTTTGAACTTTTTAAATGAACACTTGTGTTTTGATGCAAAGCAAACAAAGCAACAGTCTGAAGTAAATCTTTGGAATTTAAGGGAAATTCAATGTTCCATTATCATGTAAATACCACTTGTGGCCACAGTGAGAGTTGTTCATCAAAAGTTACATTTGTCATGCATCATTTGTGATATATTAGTCATTATTCATCTCTGCAAGGTCATTGGAGGTCAATTGAAATGACTTCCTATCTTCAACTAGGAAATCAATCTTTCCAAAAAACAGTAACCATCATGATTTCTTTTCACACTTCAGTTTTGGTACAGATGAAACAAAAAAGATAATAATTTTGGAAGAATACAGAATTATTCTTACTAGTGTAGATGCCCCAGTTGTATAATAACTGTCTGAGAATTTGCTGTGCTTCTACCCCTCGTCTCCTGACCCTTGTTGACACTGTCCTACTAGGCCCTTGATCATCCTAGCTCGCATCTCATGATTACAGTAGCCTTGACACCCCCCTTTTCCTCTTACCTGGTGTGTATCTCATGTTTTAATGTCTCCTGGCTTTCTTTCCTTCCCATCTATTGTATATGGAAATGTCACCCCCTCTTCCTTTGTTCCTGCATCCTGTAACATGTCTGTTAACCACCACCCACAATTTACAGTGTCTGACCACTCTTTGTTAACCGTTGTATAAAATGACCCTCAGCCCTCTGCTCTGGGTCAGTCTGCTGTTCCAGACCCTGGTCTGTGACACTAAGGCTCACTGTTTTCTGGATTACTTAATAAACTTCACTTCGCTGCCATCACAGCAAACCTTGGGTTGGATTTTACTCTTTTCTTCAACATAATAAATAAGATAATGTGTTGATTTGTGAGCTTTAGCTGAGATGGCAGGTGGATTTTGGTGGAGATGGAGACAGGCGAGCTGTTTCCCCCACCAATCAGTCTTTGTGCTAAGCTAAGCTTAATCCGCGCGTGGGGTTAGGTTCATATTTACTGTACAAACATGAGAATGGTGTCAGTCCATTCTCATTATTCTCAGCCAGAAAGCAAATTAGTGCATTTCCCCAAAAAAATTTTGAAACGTTTTGCAGCACATTTTAACAGGTCATCCTCTGGGCCTAGTTGGCCATTCAGTCTTGGCCAAAATATAGCCAACAAGATGATCTCTTCAAGACGTGTTATTGTAAGATGTCCACTATATATAATGTGTGTGTGTGTGTGTGTGTGTGTGTGTGTGTGTGTATATATATATATATATATATATATATATATATATATATATATATATATATGGTATCTGACTGTGTTTTCTGCACAGAGCGTACAGGAAACTGGAACTCTGTCCCTATATTCTGCCTCATGAAATCTGATTCAGAATAGCCAAGGACAAACGTTGATGTTCTGCATCTCATATAATACTCAGGCTTGAGTTTCAATCCCAGCCACCCGTCTCTGTGGTGAATGCAGGTATAGAGCGATGATCATGATGTTACATTGATATGGCCTCTAAATAAAGGAGTGATGTAATGTTGCACTGTGGATGTGGAAAAGGACACGGGAGCAGATTATTGTACTCCAAAAGATAATACAACTCTCTAGTATGACATGGACCTTTCCCACATCTATCTAGACATCCAAGAAAGAGAAAGAGCCCGTGGGTTCTTCATCCCTGTGTCTTTTTTATGTAATGTAGACATTGATATCATGTTAAGTGTTAAGAGTTTTTCCAATAGCCTCCTGTGAATAAAGACAGAACTGTGCTAGAGATACCAAGATCTCTTGAAGAGGGTTAAAAATGAGCATCTTGGCATGTTGTTTACCTGCTAATGATATAAAATGATATGGCATTTTTTCTAATGGGTTTTAAATAGGCCTCAAAGGTTTCCAGGCCAAATGAGGACATGCAATCCGTCAGTTTCCAAACATCCATTACAATGTGGAAATACTCAAGGGTGGGGTGGTTAGAGTGTCCTGAATATGACCCAGCATTGTGAAGAATCCCACAAATGTAAATTTCTAGGTGCTTTCCACAAGGTCCAAACGGTCAACGTCAGTTTTAGTGCTTACCTGAGGCAGAACGTGCTGCAGCTTGTCTGTTTGTGATGTATGCAAACAGCATTAGGGATCCTCGGAATCGGGAGTGGAAGGCCTGTCTTTAACTATTTCCAAGAAAACAGAAGTCAAACAGTGGTGCTTGATAAGCTTATTTAAGCACATTCACAGAGGGACAAACGGACAGCTTGTTGTGTGAGTGGTTGAAAGATGACTGATTCATCACACAAACGTACAGGGAACAATTGTCTTTGAACGCCCTCGTGAATCCCAAGGGATCTCTGGGTAGCCACTGTTTAAAAGGCTTTTCTCTCAATTTAATTCAGGAAGGCTCATATTGCTGATGGCTCTATACCATTCAGCCAATAGCAGAGCTTTGCAGCTAATGCTGGTGGGGCCCATCTGCAGCACCTGTGGAGAGCTGGCCACACAGCCGTCAGACTCATTCTGAAACGTCCCTTCAGGAAAAATACAGCCGTCAGAAGTGTAGGAATAAGATCAGGGACAAGTTTATTAGAAAGTTAAGCTCTCTCTGTGCTGTGAAATGTCTGCTGACATGTTCTGAACCTCTTTAGATTTTACAGCAAGTATAGTTGACTTAACCCTCAGGCAAACTTGAGGCCCATTTACAGTGTGAACCATGAGTGAAAGATGGTGAAATCTTTGGACATCAATCAAAAATGGTGGTCCAGCAGTAGATTGCAGTGTGGAACAAGCCCTTAAGAGACTTTTCAGTCTGAAAGAAATCCTATTTTTTGTTACTTTTTTCCATACAGCCATATTTTCTCTTGCCACTAGGTCTGCTCTCTCTCTTCATATTGAAACCAAGATTACACTAAACTTGACTCACCCAACCTCCTAGCAACAACCCATTTTCTTGTAAATGTTTTTGATTCATTCTCTCAAGATACAGGCTTATCCTGCCTTTGGTCACCACAACAATGTCAGGGAAGGGACTGTATGCCCCACCCACTCAGTCAGTCCCAGTCCATGTGTCCATCAAACCAAAATATATCCATCTTAAAATATATCTGAAGGATTTCAGATTTGGATTTTGAAAAATCTAAAGGTAGTGGTGCTTGCTATTTCTTCATTCATTCTTTTTAAAATTCCCCTGATTGTTTAAGACAGGCAAGTTTTATCTGTATATTATCCAAAATATCTACACACCCAAACAATAGATCCCTTATTGCCTTCATGTCCAAGTTATATTTTATGCATATATGTGAAGAAATGACAAAAACATCAAGAGAGCCTTGTTTACCCTCAGGGCATTCCTCCTCAGCAGTTTGGGCCGTGACCTCTTGGGCTGAGTTTAACCAAGAGGGTCATCATGTCTGTCTGGCACACAAAACAACAGATACAGCCCCGCTCCACTCAGTCCCATTCTCCTCTTCCCATTCCAGATTTGCACAGAAGCAGAGCAGAGAGTGTCAGGTTCAGCTACAATATCAGCTGTCAGGGATTGGAGTCAGATCAAAGTGGGATAGTGAAAAGAGTAAGATCCACACCCCGACTCCTAACCGTACAAAGAGGCTAAAGAGCAAACCCCCCTCCCCCGGGAGTTGTAATGGGAGCGGCCGATTACCCCTGTGTACCACAGCCATTTGGGCCAACCTGACGGAGCCACAGTGGAGGATAGCACAGAGCCAGTGATGAGGCCTTGCATAGCATGGACCAAAAACCTAACCCTTGCAATAGTAGGATAGCAGCTAGGGCTTCATATATGACGGTGGATAACACCAAATGCTTTCTGAATTTTTGCATACACAATTGCTGTTCTGGCACATGACAATATACATCCATTATTCGTAAAACTCATTAATTGCAGCACACCCTACACTCAACAGACCCACATCAAGCCCATCCTTATCCGTGTCAGTCTGGCATTATCCTTGTCTGATGCATCATGACGAACCATTCCCCCGCCCACCCCCCCACCCCCCAGAAACTGAGAGAAAATTTAGTTAGGACCGATCCGCTGCCCAATTTATCTCAAATCCTCCGCGATGCAGATCTAATTTCAGCCTCTTAGTACCACAAACAGGAAGAAGAAGCCAGTCGATAAACAGCCCATGGTCACTGTTGGAGGGAGTGAAGTGGTGATGGCCTGGGCGGGCCAGGGGAAAGAGAATATGGTGACACAGTGGAAAAGGAAAGAAGGAGGGTTGTCATTATCCCATTTCCAGTCCATTACTCACTCCATCAACCTCTGGCCTTCTAATTTCTGGGATAAACTTAATTAGAGTGTGTAGGCAAATTAGCTAAAAGCATTGCAAGCAAAGTAAATTGAAAATACTCACAAAAAACAATAAGTAATGCCATCTGACCAAGACTTATAGGATCTGGATGGAAATGGAAAAGGATAGTTCCACATTTTAGACAATATTCACTTTTAAGCCAAAAGTTAGACAAGAGAACTGAGCTAATATCATTCCAGCAGTGTGTTAATTTAATTTAGCTAAAAATAAATGTTTTAAAAAATTAAGTTTTTACATGTGTCATTTTTACACTTTGGTTTTGTATGGATTAGACACACAAGATACCACATGTCAGTTATTGAGCTTTAGAGGTTTATTATCTTCGGATAGAGCTGCCACTTCCTGTTTCTAATCTTTGTGCTTAACTAAGCTGACCAACTGCTGGCATTAGTTTCATATTTAACACACACATAACGGTGTTGTTGATCTTAGCAGGCAAAAAAGCATCTTCATCATAATGTCTTTCAAATAAAAAATTGAGGTTCTCACAAAATCCCCATCAACATTTTGTGACCACATTTCTGCAGCCAGATACAGCAATATTGTACAACGAAGGCCTGAATCCTAAATGTGAATAGGATCTAAAAGCTGAGGCTGCACCGTGACGCATGCACTGGAAAAAATTAAACACATCCACATCCAGAGCAGCCAAGGGTAATTGTTATATTTCATACATCACTTACTGACACAAGTTAGCAAAATGCCCAGATGCTCTATATGATGTTACAAGTCTTTATCGAGTCGCTGTAGACTGTTCTGTAGGTCTGTGGACTAAAGGAGACAGTCATGGGTTGACAGCAGAACCAGATGGCAAGAGGAAGCCCTCTGGTAAACCTCTGATCTAATATTTCAAATTGAAGGCTGATGGAAACAGCATGTTACAGTCAACATAATTCATAATTATGGTATTGTAATCATAATGGCTTTTTATGGAATTAATTAACAGCTAAGCATGACCACATAAAAAATTAAAGTTATTATACCTGTAGCAAGGAAGAGGGGCTGATGCTATATGATTAGATTTTTTGGTTTTATTTCACTCTGAATGGGACATTATAGTATGACAATTTAGAAGTGTGACAATAAAGGAATACAGTAAGACTGATTTTTCACACATGGTTTGATGAGTCAATTTCATGACTTCTAGGATTGCAGCTACAGTCCCCTGGCCGCCCAGCCTTCTCAGGAGTATAGAATTTACCAGGGAAATCTAATTACTCTCGACAGAAACAGTAGATGACCGGATATGTCTTCATTAAGCAGGACCTATCAAAACAAAAAGGCCTTGTGAACAACAAAAAAAAACAAACTACAAAGAAGAAAACTCTTTTTCCAAGAATTTCTCTTTATACAGGATAGAACAGACAAACAGGTGTGCTGTCATGCAATATTACTTCGAGTTCTTTTAGTGGCAGTATTTTCACATGTTGCCAACATAAGCCTATTTCCATCTTCAGTAAAAACATAGTTTAAAGCTTCAAGTTGGATTTAAATTAATTAATACCAAATACCATTATTTTATCTGCTTGTTGGAGCTGTCTTCTGCTCTAACTGTGTCTAATGGCAGAGACACACCCACAGAAAGCAATACAACAAGGAGAAAATGAACTCTATAAATAAAGTTAATTATGATGAACTGATGTATATACTTGCTGCAAGTTGCAAGTATTCTCAAAACTTCCAGTAAAAGCCAGTAATGGCTCACTATAGAGTAATTTGTCATTTGAATAACGTGTTTAACCATACCGTGTTTAACCGTGTTATAATGTTGAGTATCTTTCCTTGTTCATTCACATAGGGTCCAACATGGACTGTAAGGGATAATTAAGTATAAGATTTACTTGTAATTTATATGTTTATTAACTTAGCAGTTTTCCATTATTCTTCAATAACAGTGCCTTTAAAGAGGGAGCATAAGTCCACATTCATCCTCATAACTAAATTCTGAATGCAGAGGAATTTTTGCTGTGAAACAATTTTCAAATATCTCTGGTTAACATGCCCTCTAACAAAAAAGTAGAACTTCCATTCATTCAAACTTGTCACATATATCAAGAATCACAGAGGCTGGCGTTTTGCATGAATGGACTCAAGTTCAGATGTAATTATGCTGTGAGCCTCAGTGCATGGTGGTCAGTGGTGCTGACATGAGGAGCAGTGTGAGGGGAATAGAAGAGGTCAAACGTCAGATGGGACCTTTCCTGACCCCCCCAACACATCACGCAAGGGACTTTACGAGCGAATCCAATTTAGCCCACTCAGCCCTCATCATCTTGTAAAAGTCAACAAGCTATCACTCATACCCCCATCCACCACTTTGTCCCTCTCTCTCACCATCTTGATCTTTATTCTGTTTCTCTGCCTTCCTCCCTCCTGAGGTTCAAACTCCCATTTCATGGCTCAAACCTGCTTCTAAAAACAGTTCAAGTCAGACACGGAGGGATTAAAACCAAGGAAAACTTGAAGAAGAGCATGCAGGTTAGACATTTAAAGGACCTATAATAATGGGACTTTATATCAATACAACTATTTAAATTACAATATATTTATACATATACTTTGATATAGTTGCAGAGAAATCGATTGGAGTTTGACATAGTTTATCAGCTTCTTCTTTGTCTTTCAAGCCATATAATATTAAGGCAGTTCAATCAGGAGCTGTCTACATCAAGGAGAGCGTGATAAAGTGATTGTATGACAGAAGTTTACAAATAAAAGATAAGGTATGACTCGCCACATGTGGACATTGTTAAGTTTGACATGTGGGTGGGTTCGAAAAGGTGGGACGCTTCAGGACCTACATTTAGTTAATTCAGTTACGGACAGGATAGACAGAAAAGGACAGAATAAATGGGACTGTCAAGAAAATATGAGAGCAAGCAAGGAGGTATTAAAGGGCCACAAGTATTTCAGGAGGATACGTTATACCTTTGATTTTCAGAGTAGATTTCCCGAAACACTAATCAAGGGTTTGCAATGATTTTTCTTCTTTGCAGTATTTTGGCCCTGGCTCAACGAATGGCAGTGTCAGTCTGTCGGCTGGTTGGTTTCTTGACACTAAATGACACTAAATTTTCCACAGACACTCACACATTCTCCTCAGGATGAATCAAGTTTCAACATTCATACATTCACAGTGTTGCACATCGAACTACAAGTTGAGGTCCCTTCATGCCACACAAGAAAAAACATTTTTATGTGTATGTATGGAGGATTAGTTAAGGAGTCTTACAACCTGAGAAAAGAAGCTGCTCTGTAGTCTGGTGATACAGCAGCAGGAACTTCTGTATTGCTTGTCAGACAGCAGCAGGACAAACAGGTTGTTGCTGGGGTGGGTTTTGAAGAAGACAATAATACTGTAATAACTTTGGGAGACATCAGGATTTAGTACTTTGTTGGCTTATGAACAAATACCTCCAAAATTGATAACATTCCCATCATCCTTAGCTGTAAACATTATACCTGCTCAACATCAGCACGGTAACACCACATTTAAAGCACCACTGTTTAATACAGGCTCACTGTCTTGTTTACTAGTGAAAGTTTCCAAATGTGAAATGTAAATCCAAATGTATATCTGAAATATTAACTGACACCGCAGTGTACTACAGAAAGATATAGGCCTGGTGTGCATATAAATATTCATCAGCATCCATGTTTTGCACATTACCTCTAACCTTCATAGATGACAATTTACAGCATTGACAAGCCACCAAGGCAGCTAGTCGGTCATTTGGGAATTTTCATCATAGAATGAGGAATATCTTCCTTATTTTGCTGGTCAAAGCTGATTTTTTAACAGACATTTGTGACCACAAAATATACATTACCTTGGTCCCACCCAGAGATTTCTCAATAGAGTTGTCAATTGTCAATTGCCGTTGTCAATATCCTCTTAAGTTATCTTCTGTAGTGTGCGTGCATCCTTTACCTGAGGATAAATTAGTTAAACTGAGGCTTCTTTCCTTTAAACTGAATTTCCCTTCCTCTGTGTCTACGTGTACAGTAGTCAAATGCCTTGTCATCTTGCATGGAGCTCAGGCATTCAGCCTCATTACATTTACGGCAATGTATTGTTTTAAACAAAAAAGGATGTCTTCTTAACAATGACTTGCAGATATCCTTTCCGGTGTGAACTATGTATTATTACTTGCGCGCAAGACACCCTGTTTCTTCCTCTCATTCATGTTCACACATTGACTTTGAAAGTCTGCAAATATCACATAAGCCACAATGGTGCACTGTCAGAGGAGCTAAACTATTACATGAGAAACACAGATCAGACCATGACTTCTATACGAGAGCGTGTTAGTCCTTTAGCACCACCATGAACACATAGATATGTTTTGGATACAGAAGCTAACCATGAAAACTGCTTTATGAGATTATACACTTCCATCCTTTTTTATTAAACCAACAGATGTGAAATATAATCTGTAAGGTAATCTCCACATAACTTACCTGAGCTGTCAGTAGTGGACTGCAGAGCCTTTGTACTGGCTCTGATGGCATTGAAAATACAGTATTGCCCCTCTTTGAAGTCTTTGTACCAGAACACCAATGACAAATTACATGTTGTGGGTGTATGGAAAGTGTTGTTATGTCAGCTATAGGTCTAATCCCATATTGTTAAAGACACGTTGAGAGACAATGATGAATTTTCCCCCCAAAGAGAAGAGACAAGAAGAAGAAGAAGGGAGATATCAACTCTGTCGGTCTCTGCACTCAGCCCGACAAAGGAGCTTCAGCACAAAAGAGAGAAACCCAACCTCTTGTATCACTGACAGCTTCTTTGATGTCAAACAAGAACCATCCCGTATTAATGGTTTGGACTGTAGTCATTGTTACATTACATTTACGTGTCCTGTAAAGAACATGTTGTGGTAGCACAGTGGAGTGAGCTTACATGCAGCTCCAGAATTTCTAAATGCTTCAATGCAATTTCAACTCTAAATCTTTATTTTCAAAAAATGTAGAAAGTTTGCGCATGTTTCAGTCAGAAATATCAAACACCATTAGAGCCCTGAGGTAATCTACAGCCCAGATTACATTTTTAGTTTAGAATATATACAATTTCACACATACATTGTTTCATTTATCATTTTCATTGTCAATATTAGTGATAATAACTAATAAAGTACTGATTTAATGATAATAAAACTTAAAAGCCCCCACAATACAACTGATAGACATTACACTGAATACAAAAAGCAGTGCGCAACAGACATAAGTGAAACAAAAAACAGAGACAAATGTACGTTTGATGTTATACTGCCCTCTAATGTTGTAAAGAAAAACTACCACAATTTTAAACGACTTATCAGAGCAGCACATCAGGAGCACTATACAGGATGTATTTCCAAATAATCTGCAACATCTATAACTTAATTTAGTCCTGCAACATCACGAAAATGACATCTTATTGCAATCTTTTAGTGGCTCACAACAGAGAAAAATAACTGACCATTCTCAAATCTATGCACAGTGATTAGATAGATAGATATACTTTATTAATCCCAAGATGGGAAATTACAGTAAACTATGGTTGACCAATTAATATGCTTTGGTGTTACATGTATATATTCATCTCTTTACTGTATGTGTGCCTATATTTGATATCTCTAGTTTAGAGTTTTGGCAATCATCAAACCGACCAGAAGGGTCACCACGGAGGCGAACTGGTTTGAGCCACCACTGGTATTCATCATTACATCTGCAAGAGAACAACCAAAGTCTGAGATTAGCAGTAAAAAAGAGAAGAGCTGTTTTCACAAACATGAACACAGTGCTTATGTAAATCAACATTCATCCGAGCTTAACTCTGTATTTGTGTTTATGTTGAGAATTCTTCATAATCTACTAACTGAGTACAGTATCAGTACAACAAAATGTGTGAGTTACCTGATTTTTTCAGGATTAGTGGTCCAAGTGAGATGGCTGCAGTGTCATGAATGGAAATATCCCTTGCCACTCGTGTGTGGTAACCTGGGTAGCAATGCTGCAGGAAACCACATCAGAATATTTCAGCTGAAGCTTTTACCTAGAGTGAATTACAGCTAACAGGTTGCACAAATAAAGTGGTACATACAGCTGTGCAGTTGTTGTGGCTGAGAAGACACAGGTGGACCTGACAGTGCAGGTAGATGGATGAAAAGTTGGTAAAGGTGAACATCCTGAAGGAGAATCGGGCCACAGTGGAGACACCGTTCTGAATCACCTCCACTGTACCATCCTCTGGATTAGGACACCTGCAAGTTTTAACAGGGAAGATGGCTAAAGTGAGTGGAAGGGTTACTTCATATGTAGCTTTTGCAGGGCACTTGAGGTATCAGTGTGCTTTACTCTGCAATGATGAGATCCCAGCGGACAGGGTAGCTGGCGTCATTGAAAGGCGTTGCCCAGCATGAATCCAGAATAGTAGAGATCTGCCGTTCATTGACTCCTTCTGTCTGCACCTCGATGTACAGCCTCTGGTCTATTTCCATTTCTATGTTCCTGTTTCTGGTCAGGGGGAAGTGGAAGCCAGCATCCTCGAAGGGGATCATCCTCAAATGATAGTGACCCTGGCCGGATGGAAGCCTCTTGTTCACAATGCTACAGAAAAACATTACATAATGAGATTAGACCAGAGACAGCTTTGCTTTAGGTTATGGGTTGTTTTCTATATTTATCAAATTAACATGAGGTGACCATTTAAGCACACCTGTCTAAAAAAAAGTACTGTGGGGTTGTAAACCACATGGTTTTGTTTATTAGGTTTGTTTATTAGGTTGTAATAACGATACAGTGATGAAGCCTTACACAGCTTAAACCAGCTACATAGCGTGAGACAACACAGCTGGCAGAATTTTAAAAGCACTGTCATTGTGTGTGCTCCTGCAAAAATAAAATTCAGAACTTCATGTAACCACAAAAATCAAACTTAAGAACCATTCAAGTGAGATGATATGAGAGATGATATTGTCACCTCTCCACAGGGTTGATGCCCACATCCATAGACAGGGCCTGGGTCAGAGGGTATTCGCAGGAGAAGTGCAGGTGGATGCTCTTCTCACGGCTGATGATGCCCTCATGGGGGTCCACATCACCCTGGATGGTGTTCTCATAGATGAAATGGGTCCCGTTGCTCTTTAAGAGTAAGATGACAAATGAGTTTGAGTATTGTAAAGCAATTATGCATGATGTAGCTGTGCGTTTGAGAGGTTCACATCTGAAATTCTCTTTATATTATATGTACTGCACCCTGAGAACTGTCCCACACAGCTGGTCTTCACTGTTAAAGTGGAACATAAGCCGTCCATCCTGGAGAGTCCCAGTGCAGGAGTCGTCACGGAGGTGGAGGGCATCAGAGTGGAAGCCGGAAGCTTGGAAACAGCTGGCAGCGCGACAAGGACATGGTGCCTGAGCTACTGACACAATTTATGGACGAGTCTATGAAAGATAAATATATGTGTGACAACATAATATTTCATAAACATTTTTGCTTTTTATTCCTTAAGAGAAAATCATATTTCACATTGATAAAACAAAAATTTGTCCCTGTTTTCTTTAGCCACTGGAATATTGCAAAACAAAGCAAGTGAACACGTGTAAACAACAATCTCCATCTTTGCTCACACATAGCAGTACAAAGAGGAGCTGCTCTTACCATAGCTCTCATTGTTGGGCCGATGGTGGTGCTCATCACAGAAGCAGCCATACACGCCGTCCTTCTCACCACACCACTCATACTCGGTGCAGTCCAGCTGTTCACAGGGGTCTGACTCAGCTGGACAAAAAGAGGGGAAATGATGAGACAAAGGAAAATGAAGAATGGGTAAGAGAGAAGATACTATGATCCCCACAAGGACACATGGCAAGTTTTTCTAAGGCATATTTTCTCATCAATGGTCTTATTAGCCCTGGGCAAATTTACCACAATGCAAATCCGAACGCCACTCAGGAATGTTCAGCCCCAAAACAGAGCAGGTTCTTTCATAGGCTGAGACAGCAGAACACAGCATGCCATTGGCTGGAGTGTAGAGGCAGAGGTCGTAGACACAGGAAGTGAAAAATGGCTGGGGGTCAGAGTGCACATGACAGTCACTGAATGGGCCGCTGGTGTTGGTGATGACACGACAGAGAGCGGAGTATTCATCCACAAAGGGACAGTCATTCAGTCCATCACCACTCTCATCATCTGAGGATCCACATCTGGAAAGTACAGATCATTGTGTCATTACTGTCTACTGCAGTGTCAATAAAAAAAACAATAAATAAATAAATAAATAATACAACAGTTCACTACAACAACTCACCCTGGCTGGTTTGTGTTTGCCTTCCAGCTGTGTCCATAGTAATTGTCATTTTGTGCTGCTGTGCCATTTGGAAAGACTTTGTCATCTGCAGGGTTACTGTTGAAGTTTCCACACATCCCTGTGACTCTGTTTTCACGGTTTTGGCCGATTCTCACCAGCAATGTACTCTGGCCATCAAACTGGACCACCAAGTCAATGGCATCAACCACTATGTAGCTCCCCTGCCTTACCACCTGAGCCAAGGTTCCTGCAGTGGTGGGAAGAGACACCTCATTTCCATTTACCTGGAGAGATGAGAGTAGAGAGAGACGGACAAAAGATGGGGAGGCTGTTGTTGTGAGGTATGTTTTCACCAGACAAAAAGTTGTTCATCTTAAAAGTAATTAAGAGTTTACCTTTACTCTTTTGTTGGGTCCGATTCTGATATATGTATTTTCTAGATGATTTAAGAGGTATACATCCACTGCTGACACAAATGACACACGGTTGTTTCCACGGTGATTATTGGTGGCTATCACCTGAAACTGGGTTTCATTGGTGCCGTGGCTCAAACTCTCAGTGATGATGTAAGAGCATGTGCCCTGGAAATGAGCCACTGCTCCATCAAAGGTGATGTAATGGGGGTCCCCCCACACGGTGCAAGTAGACATTACATCAAAACAGCCCAGCTGGCCATTTCTGATGGTGCACTCTTGTGCAGGAGTGCAAGATACAGCAGAACAGCGCAGGTCATTGGGAGCATGGCACTCACATCGCTGGGAGCAGCCTTCTGTCCAGAAAGACTCACCAGCCTGCAGCATGTGAGAAAAACACACCAATTAATGGACCTGCTTTTTGGTATTGTACATGTTGGCTGATTGGAAGGCTTCTTGTGGGTATTTAATGCAACAGAATCATTATTAATGTTAATAGTTTCACTTGTGCTTTTTTTGCCATGAAAATTCAAAATGTCTACTATGAAAAAGGACTTCAAATTAATTTATTAACTCATCTTTTGCTGTTCATTGCCTGATTCCTGTTTAAATATTCACACAGTAATAATTAGTTAATTATGGTAAACAGAGGTCTCTGTGGAGCTCACGACATGCTAGTATGAGGAAACCTTATGCTGGACAACTCTGTAAAACTTTCCTGGCTCATAAGACTTAAGCAATATGGACAAATATCACTGAAATAAGGAATAAGGTGTGTGTGAATGTACTATGGATAACATATTGGGCAAATCATTGGAGAAAATATCAAAACACCATGTCTCGGAGGTGAACATGATAACAACCTGCTATGAATCTGCTTAAAATCATCACTGTGACCACACAAGAACCTCTGATAAACTAAAATCAGATTAAAAAGGAAGAACACCCATGCTGTCAATGAAAAAAAAAAAGACTACGGGATTGATGGAATAATCAGAGTCCTTCAGAGGTTTGCAAATGTGTCAGAGCCCCCAACAGCTTCAAGGGAGGAGGTCAGTCACATTTATTATTATCCTATAATTAATATCTCTGTCATTCCTCTGCCTATTGCATCTGCTGTGGTTGCCATATTTTACATGATGCCTTTCATGTCTTGTTGTTGTTAAGTTTATTCTACTTGGTTACTGTGTAAATAATGTCTATTTCTTTGTGTGCTTTATGCTTACATGCTGTATATTTATATTTTAATTATCCTATAAATAACTAAATGATGATGCTTTTAACAATAAAATGACTTAATCAGAAAGGGATACCGCCAGGACTTAAGTGACAAAAACACCTCTGCTCTTATCTACTTCTCATATACTGTACATCAGAGGCATCTCTCACAAAACACTTTGCTAATGTGATGAGAAGGGCCTGAGTCTGAGTTTGAAGGTTTATCAGATTGCATGGCAGTTTACAATATTATGAAGTAAGATTTTACTGCTTTGGTGACTTGATGTATCATGACAGCAATCATTCATCATCATTAGATGATTTAACATCAGGATGTAACTTACGTCATAGTAGAAACCGTTATATTGGCAGCCACACATTTCAACAAGGACACATCTTGTTCCACTCCTGATGAAACCATCATCACAGAAACATCCCTCAGAGCACACCTGTTCACAAGAGGCATCAATGCTGCTGGCACAGGTGTGGCCACAGTCAGTCCCACACAGCTCATAATGACTGTTAGCTGGACAGTCAAGACCTTAAAAATGAGAATAGAAATGGCTATGAAAAGGTTATGAACTAATGACTTTGATTTATTAGTCTGATATAATATGGATATAGGTCAACTGACTATTTGAAAAAGCACATCTTAGGCTCATTGTTACTTCTTTTTTTGTTGAAAATAAAAAACTGGCTGCATGGCTTACTGCAGGTGGTGTTCTGTCTCCAGGGGTAGATTCGAACATTAGCCGACTGACAGGCACTGACATATGCCTGAATAGCCCTGCATAGAAGATCTTGCCCCTCATTTCCCGACACACAAACATCAAACACACAGTCATTGAAATATGGCGCTGGGTCCACCTCCTCGTGGCAGAAGCTGAAAGGGCCATTGGCTGCTTGAATCACTTCACACTGGGTTCTTGCAGGCAGCTCGTTAGTACATTGTGGGCAGGAGGAACCACATCCATCACTGCAGGTATAGTTGCCTACAACTTTCCAAGCTGTCCCAAATTCATCTGGAGTGGTGACCATCATTCCAGATGGGGTGTGGAACTCATCATTTGGATTTCCATTGAAGTTTCCACAAAGTCCACATGTTTTTCCACTGATATGATGACAATAATTGAATACTTTCAGTGTAATGAAGCAGAGGATTTATAGTTGACATGGATATATTTAAAAATACAGTTTTCAATCATGTCAAAAGATGCCAGATTAGCTTTGTGAAGGGCAGATAGGTTTACCTGTAATGTGCAGGTATAGAGATAAACACTGTACTCCATCCATCATAGGTGACACGTAAGCCAAAATCAGCACTGACAAATACACGAGGTCCACTTGCATAGATAGACACGTTACCTCCGTTCAAAAGAATAGGCAAGTTTCTGGTTTCACCATTCACCTAAAAGAAAAATTGAAGAAAAAATCACGTTTACTGTCTGTAATTTTCTCACTTTGTTATGCCTCTGCCAAGATTTTGAAAATAATGCAATAAAATAGTCATTTTCTGATTAAGATTACATGTACTTGCACTACAGTGTCGCTTAATTTCATTCACTTAGTGAACAGCTATAATTGTCAACCATTTGCCAATTAGACTGATTTTAATTATGAATTGCACTCATCTGATGATGAATGTAAACATGATTTGAACATTGCTGCTTGATTGACATGAACAACTTACTTGAACCACGCCACTTCTCTCCCTTGAAATGTGGACTTGATAGTCCCACACATTCACAAAAACTTCAGCTGTGACAGAAACAGGTAACCCACTCCACGGCTTATTCTTTGCTTCCACTGAAAATTGGTGGAGTCCATCAGTGGCGTTACAAAGTGTCGTCAGAACATAGTGGCATGTTCCCTGGAAGTCATAGGCTTTGCCATCAAAGGTGAGGTAGTGGGGGTCTCCAGAGGCAGAGCAGGTGCCATGAGGATTGGGATGGCAGCCAAACTCACCTTCCACCACACGGCAGGACTCCTGGGGACCACAGGAGTTGGGGATACAATGAACTGCCCCCGTAGTACCATTACAGCTACACAAACTCTGACACTCTTCGCCATCCCAGAACTGTTCCCCACTTTGCCAGTAATGTCCTTGATGATGGCATCCACATCCTGTTGGGGGCACGCACTGGTTGCCATTGAGGACAAAACCATCATCACACTGGCAGCCCTCCTGGCACACAGTGTCACAGGTGAAAGGGAAGGACAGGCTGGGGCAGGCAGAAGGACAAGAGCTTCCACAGAGTTCATAATGGCTGTTTAGAGGGCAGGTTGGTGCTAGAGATAAAAAAAAATAGGTGCATTCAAATAGGTTACAATTTTGTATACCATATTCAAATTTTATACCAAGAAAAGTGCTTACCACAGCCAATTGCATTTCTCCAGTCTCTTAGGGACACTCCCTTGTGTTGACACATTAGTGCATAGTCTCGTAGGACTTCACATAGGACTGATGCTGGATCTCTAGAGGTCCTCAAGATCTCCACACATGCATCCACATGCTGCTGTGGGTCCACCATGGCCCAACATTGGGCAAACGGCCCTCCTGGTGAGCCAAGAATGCCACAGTACTCACTAGAATTGTAATTTGTGGTAGAATTATGATTTACACTTTCCACACAGTGTGCAGCCAGGGAGCCATCTCGCCAACTGTCCCCAAAGTCCTGAGAGCTGTTGACCAGAATGCCATTGGGTGTGCGAAAGTCGTCATGTGGGTAACCATTATAGTTACCACAGAGTCCACCCAATGAACCACTGTAGATACCAGGTGCAGTGACACGCACAAAGTGCGGCCAGACTGTCTGCACAGTTACACCAAAGGCAGTGCGAAGGATGATACTATGAACACTGCTGTGGTAGATGTGGATTCGACTGGATGCTGAGCTGAAAGGCAGTCTGATGAGCTGACCATCAACCTAAAGGGGCATTAAAACATCAGATTTTCTGTTGTGATCATAAAGTTTTTAAAACCTCTTTATATGTTGTTCAAAACAAGATTCCAACTTGTAAGATTGAAATAATTATAATTTTTAGTAAAACCATTCTTTCAACACTCATTTAGTCACATTGGTCTTGAATGTCTTGAAATATGTTTCAGTCGCTCACCTGAACTTTGCTGCCACCTGTCATTTCAATGGATATTTGTGTTCCTTCTACCTCAAACTTTAGCAGTCTAGCAAAACCCTGCTGGCCTCTGGGCACTTTTTCTGCGGTCACCATAAAGTGCGGGTGGCTGGACAGTCCCATCACTTTGGCAAGGGTCAATCGACATGCTCCAGGATACTGGAATGTCAGTCCATCAAATGTATGATATGACCCTGGGCCCCCTATCCAGCATGTTCCATAGCTGTTAGGTCTGCATCCTCTTTCGCCTTCTTCCACCCTGCAAGACTCTAGTGGGCCACAACCATGGGAGCGACAGGTCATGGAGCCATAACTGCAAGAACATCGTCTTCCACAGTCCTCGTCTAGTATCACAGTTTCTCCAGAGCGGTAGTAGCGACCCTCAAAGCTGCAGCCACACTCATCATAAGGTACACAGACCCCACCACTAAGGATGTAGCCTGAGTTGCAGATGCAGCTCTCCTGAGCAGGGAGAGGACAGTTGTGGGTAGAATTAGGATTGACACAGGTTGCTGGACATCCCGTACCTTGGGACTCAAAGTGGCTGTTGGCTGGGCATGGGATTTCTAAACAAAAAAGTAAAGTTGATATTTACATCATGGGTATTTTACCCAAAAGATATTTGAAACTATGTTAATTAACTGCCAGACATACCACAGAAGCCTTGTCTCCTCCAGCTTGGCAGCTGTACACCATTCTGTTGACACTGACTTGCATAGACATTTAGAGCTTGGCACAGAATGGGCTGATACCCTCCTCCTACACACAGATCATACACACAGTTCTCCACAAAGGACTGTGGGGGAAGTCGTTGATGGCATGCAGCGAAAGGTCCAGAGCTGCTCTGGAGGATACCACAATGGGCAGCAGTGCTGTATAAAGCTGTCTGAGCCTCGGTGCATGCAGCGCAGTCCAGACCTTCACACTGTGCCTCACAACCAGGCTCATCATCCCCAGATGCTTGCCAGCTGTTTGCAAAAACCACATCAGAGCTCACAACCTCACCTTCTCGGGTTCGAAAGTCATCCCCACGTTGATTGTTGAAGTTTCCACAAAGGCCACATGTTGCATTCTGGTAATTGTAGGGCACACTGATCCTGACATAGTGATTTGTGTCATAAGACACCTCCAAGCCAAAGTCAGTACTGATGATCACCGAAAAACCTGATTCATAAACCTGGACCGTGCCATTGTTAAGATAGAATGGTGTGGCTGTAAAGTCTCCATTAACCTGTAAACACAACAGCAAGTATGTGTCATGTTTTGTCTGATGCCTAAGACTGAATTCAAGTACAATAAAAAATACCAACCTTAGCTTTAGCATGATGTCCCTTGACAAGTTCAATAGTGTCATTATAGACATACACTTTGACCAGTCGTGTCCAGGAAACATGAGTGCTGCCCCGATGCTCATTCTTGCCTTCTACTCTGTAGTAGGGCAGCTCATCACTACATTGCTCAGAAAGAACATAAGTGCAGGTGCCCTGGAAGTGAAACACTGTCCCATCAAAGGTATAGTAATGTGGATCACCATTTATGGTGCAGGTGCCTCTCTGAACTGTCTGGCAGGAGAACTGAAAGGCAGTAGGTCGGCAGATCTGTGAAAAGGAGCACGGTTGGTTCTGGCAATGCAGACCAGCTGAGGTGCAGGTACACTTCTGTGCACAGGTGCTGTCACTCCAGAATGAGTCACCCAGCTGCACAAGTTCACCTTAAAAAGAAACAAAGGAAAAGGTTGCTTAAATGTTGACTTTAATTGCCTTGGTGCTGACATCAGTGGCATTCCATTCACTTATAAATGAAAACTGCACACTGTGGACAGTTTAGTATACATTTACTTATGTAGAACTGAGACCATCACAGCCATTATATTATATATTATTAGTGGACCAACAATTCAGGTCACTACAGAATTACGTTAACCAACCTCAACCATGGGTAGAATCTCAGCTTAGGGTTGGGCTGTTTTGTTGCTTAAAGCTTTGAGCTTGTGTTAGATTGTTTTGAAATGCAATTTTCCATGAAATTTATGTTTTTTTGTCTCTCTTTCTCTCTCTGACTCTGCCAATTGTCAGCGTTGATGAATGTCCTGCAATTAAATAGGAAATGCCTACTAGGAAGTGGTCAGTAATGGATTAAATCAAGCAGAAACTTGCAGATGCTCTTAAAATGCAGATGCTCTTAAAATGCTGAATTATTCAAGAAAGGCCATCACACTGTGAAAACATAATGAACTTGATGTGACAACATATACAAATATCACTGGCTATGAACAGGCAATTACTTGGCCTTATGTTACACTGGATCAGCTGAAGAGCAGAGACAATGTTTCCCTTCAAAGATACAAAAACAGATACAAAGACAAATGGAAATATGTGGTGAGAGTTATACTGACAGATTTTGCTTGTGCCTGAATTTGATGCAACTATAATCAGGTAATTTTATATTGGTGACTCATCAAGCCTTAAATGTCATTGCATCACTGATCTCTGGGATACTGTCCCCAAATTGTGCAGGACTTTGCAGGAAACTAAGGCATATGGAAGGTGGGGGAAGTTAATAGGACCTGTTAGCCATCTGACAAATGTCCAGCAAATGGATAAGCCTGTACAAAGTTTTGCCAAGTTTTGTCTGGCTGATGCTATAGTGCCACATCTGGCTATGTGTGCGGTCATACCATATTAAATGTCTCTCTATTATTGCTTTTGCCAGTTATTTTTAACTCTTTGTCTGTCTAAAACTAGCATATAATTTTGTCTTGAAGTAAAAATATAGCCTCTGGTCTTGGGTTGGGGTCTCAAATTTGGCAGTACCAGTGTTGCACAGGGTCAGGTATTAAAGGCACTAGTACAGTCTTAGTTTTAGGCCCCTGCAGAACTTACCATAGGTTCATGACTGGTGTAGTGATGTTACCCCAGAAGAAGCACACAGTAGTGATCAATGTGTGTATCTGATCTTACCATTGAAAGTGCAGCCTCTTGATCCATGGTCTGTCCGGAAGGCCCACCGACCGGGCACATTTACATTGCTGCTCAGGCGGAAATTTGAGTTAGTGCCTGTTGCAGAGCTGGTGAATGATCCAGGAATGGAGAAATAGTGGACGGAGTTTATTGTATCGTAGCCAGCCTTCAAATTCAAGTGACAGAAATTGAATGAATTTATTTAGAATTAGTGAAATTGTAAAACATTTGTATGTAGGACTACTGAATGAATATACAAAACACTATCAATTTTGGTTTCATATTTAGTTGTAGAAAGTAAATTACTCAGTTGATCTGACCTGCACATTCAAAGTAGTTGAGGCGATTATCCCATAGTTCATCAGCACAAATGAGTACTGGCCACCAGAGATCAACACAGCCTGGACAGTTGTGCGCTGGAAAAGAGTAATTCATTATTATATGTATTACTTTTTAATGTTCCACTGTATGTACTGAAACTCAAAAATACTCTATCATCATGTTAAGTAAGTTTTTTGTGTGCACTGGGTTTACAGTTTATTTAAGTTGTTTAGACAATTAGCATGAAGCACTATGTGAAAGAAAGTTTCAGCATTTTGTGTCATAAAAATGTTACATGCTATGAAATGCTTTATGTACAGATAAAGTCCTCTAGAGGCAGTAAGTGTCATTTTTTGCCCCAGATTGAATGTGCAAAAAGAATGACTTCAAACTGCATTATCATTCCCACAATCATTTGTAACACTTAACACTAAATCCACTTTTAGGTTTCTTTTTTCATTAAACCCGTCACACTGTTTATTTATGTATTTCATTGTATTTTCACTATTCAGGATGTCATTCTCATGGATAACACTGGATTAAGTTGACTTACTGTTCCTGAATTTGAGTAGTAAGCCACCTCATACCATGTTGCAACAAAGACCCAGTTGGCATCAAAGTTTATGGTGGGAAAATAGTCATTAATGTCCTGTGTAGCTTGCTGAAGGACACTGCTGCTGGTGTATTGGTTATAGTAGACTTGACCAATTTGCCTGTTGTCAAGATCTGTCCAGAATGGAGAGATGAAGTCCCTGGTTCCCCGTAGTGGGAACCTTTGAGGTGAATGTGCACTCACTGGACTGTCAAATGTCAAATGTCCATTGTGGTTGACCTGAAAAAGTAATGATATATGTATATATACTTTGCCTACATAGAAGTATTTTATCATCTACAATTTCTACATTCACAGACTCACACTTTTCCTGTGTTTTATAATAATATTGCTAGCTGTTGCAAAAAACTCATTTTGTCATTTTGTATGTGAAGTTATATAAAATAAAACAAACAAATAAATAAATTAAAGTAATAATAATACTAATAATAATAATATATTTTATTTCTTGGGCAACTTCATGGTACTCAAATATGATGTTCGCAGTTTTACAAAATGTGATTTCTCATTTAGATTTTTGCTATTTGCTTGTATTAGAAATAGTTTGTAATCAGTGGTGGGAAATGTGTTTTGACTGCAAATATTTTCATGGTCTTCATAAAATATGAATACTACTTTGTCAAAGTTCATTTTACATACATAAATCTGAGTATATGTCCGTCCAAAATACACAAAAGGACGTTGTAGGATAATCCGTGGAGAACTTCCATCATCTGATCGAGAGCTTGCAGTTCCAGATATTGGGTAGAGGGGTCCTTGGAAGAAAAAGGTCACAAAAAAATTAAAACAAATATAGTACATTGGTCTTGAAGAAGGTCTACAAAATAGCTAGCATTCTGAAAACTTTGCATACACATGCTGTGTGTATTTCATTTCAAGGAAAAGGGAGCATTTTAATTTACCCACACTGATATAAATTGGGGGGACAAAATATTAGAAACACTTCTCAATGTAATACAGTACAATTCAACAACACCATGAATGAAAGTCTCCAAAATAAACCTTAATTTGAATGAACACCTCTTTGTGTGTTCAACTATTTTTAGAAAATCTGAACATAAATACTTTCACAAAGATAGAATATAATTATCCATTATAGCAGCATTAATCTTTGCACAGGATATGAAGGAATGATTGTATGACTGGCTTAATGAGTATGAACTGAAATAAAGCTTCAATAAAAGGGAACTTACTCACAACCTGAGGGGTCACCACACCTGTAAATCAAACAAAGAAGACAGAGAAGTAAAATTCACATTTTTCAAAACCAAAGAAAGATTTTATTTAATGATAAATTACTTACCAAACAACCCCAAAAGCAGGACAATAAAAGATATGATTTGGCTTGTCATGTCAGACTCCCACGTCAAATCTGCTGTACATTAGACCAAAAACAAAGTACTGAGTTAAATGTAGCATAATCAAAGTATAAGCATAAATAAGTGTTGCTTATGCTACCATAATAAAAACAAAAACTTTGACATTATATTTAAATTTTTTAAATACTCACCTGTTCACATACTGTCTTATGCCTCTCATCATTTGAGAGCACAGGGTTTTTATATGGTAGAAGCTGGCACAGTGTCATAAACCTCATTTAATCATTACAAAAGTACTCATTGCAGACATTATTACTCATCACAGCAGACACAAAGTAAGATGTAATCTATTACTGCATCAAATGCTTGAGCCTTTAACATCATGTTATCAACAAGATAAGTTCACAGTATAGTAAAATGATGTCCGTGGTTGAGTTTAATAGCCATGTAATAAGTTT
The DNA here is from genome assembly GCA_023238725.1 of Scortum barcoo. NCBI lineage: Eukaryota > Metazoa > Chordata > Actinopteri > Centrarchiformes > Terapontidae > Scortum > Scortum barcoo. The sequence continues at coordinate 10,341,508 of CM041542.1, forward strand.
TACTGCCAGTAGGGAATATAGGGAAGGGAATATATTGCAATTTATCCACTCATATACTGCTGAAACTCAGTAAATCATTCGCAAAATATTATTGATGGTAACTTTCAGTGGTAAGACTGGATGAGAAATTGTTCTTCCTGCTTGGATTTATGCCAAATCACATATTTGCCCATTCAGTGTTGCAAGATTTATAGCTTGACATACAGGAAATCATTAGATTGAGTGATAATCAGCTTTTGTTTTTAACAAAGTTCAAATGTCATTTCAGGTTGTTCTTAACTTAAAAGCTGATATGTTTACTATGAGGGTTCATCTTAAACAAGTTTCCAATCTCTGGAACTTGACAGAAAAAGGGAAATGATGTACAAATAAAGATGGAGTGTCCTTCCTGTATGAAAAAAGAGAAGACGATACAGAAGATATTTTAATTGATCAGTACTGGCAAAAATAAAGGCAATCAAAATCTGAGGGAAAATTGAGCATGTGCATGAAATGAAAAAATTTAGGAAGCTACAGCTGCTCAGTGTGACAAATATTTGATCAACATTTAGGTAAATATAATTATTTGACTGGATTCTGTGTCAACAGATACTCAATAATGAAGGACTCAGATTAGGATAAAAAGTCCTGCTAATTTAAACAGTGAATGGTCAGACTTAGAGAATATTTTATAAGTAATAATAAGTAAAAGTGGATGGTTACGAACTGATTACCTTGTTAAACTGATGAATATGATTTTAAATAACAGAAAAAATAAACAGCTCATATGCTCGCAATGATACACTGTGACTCATTTATTACTGACACACTAGCCTGGTTTTTGGAGGTCACGTCGGTTGCATTCTTTCATTTTATTATATTTACAATCTTTTATGGTTTATTTAATGTTTTTGTCCTTTTGTCATTTTTATGGTCTTATTGTATTCACTTTAGTGTTGTTTTGTAATTGTTTTATTCTTTTTACGATAAGCTTCTGAGATAGCCTTTTGTAAGATGTCTGATTTGGGTGCGAGTAGTTACAGGGCAGATAAGATTTATTTTATTTGACCTAGATTCCCAGATATAGGCTGTTCTTTATCATGCATGAAGAAAAAGAGCAAACCTAAAGTGGAAGAAAAGATTGTATCTCTTTCAGTGTTATCATAAAACCAAGCCCTGTCTTGTTCTCAAATACACTATTTGTTTCCTGAAAGGTTAGAAGAAAGAAGAACGTCATTGTGTTTTAAAAATTCCACTGCCACCATAAGCAAGACTCAGTATTAGCTCAAAAAAACAAACAACTTAGCAAACTGAATGGTGCAGAAATGGTTCACAATTAGGGAACAGGTTAATGTTAAGGTTAATGTTCTTGTGATTACTGATTGTGTGACATGTGTTGCTGTATAACTCTGCACGTTGTGATTCTGTGTGAGAAAGAGAAGGACACGTGATGTGTTCAATCTTTGATGCTGGCTGAATCTTTCTCAATTGTCTTGCCCATGTCATTGTTTTTCAAGGATTTTAACTGTATGTGGTAGTTAATGCAATCTATTTTGTGACTGAAGGTGTGGTCTGCAATCATAATCCAATACACTTTTTATAAAATTCAGCAAATATCTCCTCCAGGTGTGTCCAGTCTGTGTGTGTGCTGAAAAAATGATGATGATCTTACACAACGCTGGCTCTGTAACTGAACCATCAACCCCCACTCATGCTTCTGAAGCAGCACTGCAGGGAGGGGTATATTTTGTTTGGCTATCAATTTCTAATGTGTTAGTCCTTCCTAAGAGTGAATGAGATCCTTACTCCATATTTCTCCAACTTCTCTATTCATACAGTTAGCTCTTACATGACACATGAGATTTAATCACCACAGAAAAACAAGGACACAGTCAAACAGATGCCAAATGATTAATATGAGACATAGTGATTACAACAAATGGCATGTCACTTCTGTTTGAGTATGTTGCACATTGGTGTCCCCTATTGTTGAAAAGAAAAATGACTTCACTTGACCACTAACATAAGTTGCAACTCAAGGACAAGGCCTCTCAAATAGAAGTACAGTCCAAAAATAAATGTATAATTTTCATCTTCATTATTAATGATTATCACTTAACACAAAAAATTTATGCAAAATCCCTGGAGATACAACTGATAACCATACATTAATCTTATGATTCACTCTGATGTTGTAAAGAAAACCACAACTTTAAAAAAGACCCATCAGATAGTCAGATAGTCAGATAGAACATCTATAACTTTTTCATACCTGTAAAATCACAACATCCAATCATATAACAGAGAAAAAGAACTCACCATTCTTTAATTTATTTATACAATGATTAAGCCACAGCTGATTGATTCATATGCTGTTCATCTGTTCATCTGTTTACTGTCTATGTGCCTATATTTGATCTTTCTAGGTTACAATTTTGACAATCAGCAAGCTGACCAGCAGGGTCACCATGGAGGCCAACTGTCCTGAAGCACTGCTGGCCGTCATCATTTTGACTGCAAGAGAAATACCATGATTTAAAGAAATTGTATTAATTTAGCTCTTTGTCATCTATATGAGTGCAATAGTTCAGAAAGAATGAGACCTTTGATACCTGAGGACAGGACAAGTGGTCCTAGTGAGATATCTGTAGTGGCATGGTGCAACACATCCCTCGCAACTCGCCTGTGGTAACCTGGGTAGCAGTGCTGCAGAAAAACAAATAGGCTTCTCATGCATCTGTTGATAATCTCTCTAAAGTGACTGTAAAACCACAACCAGAAACAGTAGTACTTACAGCTGTGCAGTTGTTGTGGCTCAGAAGACACAGGTGGACCTGACAGTGCAAGTAGATGGAAGAAAAGTTGGTAAAGGCGAACATCCTGAAGGAGAATCGGGCCACAGTGGAGATGCCATTCTGAATTAGCTCCACTGTACCATCTGCTGGATTAGGACACCTGGAAGACAGGGAAAGTTGTAAAAATGTTATCAGATGGACAACAGTATATCAGGAAGAACATGAAGTTTCAATAGCTTCCTTACTCTGTACTAATGAGATCCCAGCGGACAGGGTAGCTTGCAATGTTGACCGGCGTGGCCCAACAAGAGTCCAGAACGGTCGAGATCTGCCGTTCATCAACTCCTTCTGTCCGAACCTCCACATACAACCTCTGGTCGATTTCCAACTCTATGTTTCTGTCACTGGTCAGGGGGAAGCGGAAACCAGCATCCTGGTAGGGGATCATCCTCATATGATAGTGACCCTGGCCAGATGGAAGCTTCCTCCTCACAATGCTATGAAAAACAACACACAATGTAACTAAACCTGAGAGGGAACAGTTGACTGGACAGTTTTTGGTAACTCCCAAGCTCAAGAACTGCTCATTAATTAAGATTTATCAGTTGAGCAGTGAATACAATTTACATGAAATGTGCTGGACAATGTCTTGTTGGGAAGGTGCAGAAAGCAGCGGGCAATTTCACAATACACAACATTTCTCACAACCCAGGGCACCTGTTTTTCAGAGCCATACAAAAGATCTCAAAAATGTTCTAAGATGCCGATGTGGCACTGTATAATATACCAACTCTGGTCATTTTGACAACATGGAATCAATCAATTGTTCCTGAAGTGTTCTAGGTGACGGGTCTTTTTTAACTAAAACATGCAAGGCAGATGGCATTGTCACCTCTCCACGGGGTTGATGCCCACATCCATAGACAGGGCCTGGGTCAGAGGGTATTCACAGGAGAAACGCAGTTGAATGTTCCTCTGGCGGCTGATTAGGCCATGATTGGGGTCCACATCGCCCTGGATGGTGTTCTCATACATGAAATGGGTTCCGTTGCTCTAAAATTGACAGAATAGTTTAAGCTGATTATAGTTGTACAGAATAATGTCTTATGGAGAATGAATCTAAAATCTTCTTCAGTCTGTGCTGATAACATTATGGTCTATAGACGGTACCCTGAGAACTGTCCCACACAGCTGGTCTTCATTGTTAAAGTTGAACACCAGTCGTCCATCCTGGAGAGTCCCATTGCAGGACTCTTCCCGGAGGTGGAGGGCGTCAGAGTGGAATCCAGCTTCAAACAGCTGGCAGCGTGACACTGACATGGTGCCTGAACTACTGACACAAGTGATAGATGAGTCTATGAAAGAGAAACAGAAACAAAAAATGGTATTTGTAGCTTTTGTATAGCTTATCTCAGTTTTCTTAGCGCCATAATCTTTAACTTCAACCTGCTGTTAGCACTGCTCAAACAGCATTTTAAGCTCCATGACTGGATTTTGCTGTTTGTCAAAAATACACCTTTTATGCACACAGGCTGTACCTTTTCCTCAGAGACCTGGATATTTCTACTGCAGTTGTTCATTTTTGGAGTGATGATTTAAATGTGAGTGTGTCATGTTGTTCCAAGCCATAGCAGTGCTTCAACAGCACTTTTTCTTTGCTAACATGCCCCGAAATTGCTCCTCCCATTTTCCAACTTTATTAACTCAACTCAACTGGGAAGTTCCTCTCCACTCTGTAGAGCATTTTAGGGTCTTACAAATCATTGTTTTCACTTTACATCCTGCACTGCTGTTGTGGTTCACTGCACTGCTCCCAAGTGGGAAAAGATATCTATTAATTCAGGATTAAAAAGGGAGTTAATGTTGAAAAGATAAAGCATACTTAAGGTCCATAAAAGCCCCCCAAAAACAAGCATACAATAGCTTTAACCAAAACTTCAGAGGACCTTATTGTTCTGTGCTCTTGTGTTGGTGCACATTTCACATCAGTGGCATTGTACTCAATCAATGTCCACTCTTTGTCTTACACATAAGCACTAAAACACAAAACAGTGTTTTAAGAGGAACTGCCCTTACCGTAGCTCTCATTGTTGGGCCGATGGTGGTGCTCATCACAGAAGCAGCCGTACACGCCGTCCTTCTCACCACACCACTCATACTCGGTGCAGTCCAGCTGTTTACAGGGGTCTGACTCAGCTGCAGAAATAAAGGATGACACAAGGAGAATTGGAAGTGAAATAATACAAATGACACAAAATACCTATTTTCCCAAATAGGCAAAATGACAAGCTCTATTAACTTAAAAAAATGTATTTTCTCATTCATTATTTTGGCTTTCCATCAGCACAGTGCAGACATACCACACTGCAAATCGGAACGCCACTCTGGGATGTCCAGTCCCAAAACAGAGCAGGTTCTTTCATAAGCTGAGACAGCAGAACACAGCATGCCATTGACTGGAGTGTAGAGGCAGAGGTCGTAGACACAGGAGGTGAAAAATGGCTGTGGGTCAGAGTGCACATGACAGTCACTGAATGGGCCGCTGGTGTTGGTGATGACACGACAGAGAGCAGAGTATTCTTCCACAAAGGGACAGTCGTTCAGTCCATCACCACTCCTGTCATATGTGGATCCACATCTGTAAAAGACATTATATGTTTTACACTGTGGCTGACAATTTTTTACTTTGACACAACATATCTTTCTGAACTGTTGTCATTGGCACATAAGTATGGACAACTACAGGTGTAAAACACTGTTGCCTAACATCTTTAAGAAGTAAAAGGTGTGGCTTTCAAAATTTGGGTGACATTTGATGACATTTGTATGTTACTTAGTGTGCAATACCCTGCACAAGTTATTTTTACAACAGCTCACCCTGGCTGGCTTGTGTTTGCCTTCCAGCTGTGTCCAAAGTAATTGTCATTTTGTGCTGCTGTGCCATTTGGAAAGACTTTGTCATCTGCAGGATTACTGTTGAAGTTTCCACACATCCCTGTGACTCTGTTTTTACGGTTTTGGCCGATTCTCACCAGCAATGTACTCTGGCCATCAAACTGGACCACCAAGTCAATGGCATCAACCACTATGTAGCTCCCCTGCCGTTACCACCTGAGCCAAGGTTCCTGCAGTGGTGGGAAGAGACACCTCATTTCCATTTACCTGGAGGGATGAGAGATTAGATTTGAGACGGACAAGAGGTGGGGAAGCACTTATTGTGAGGTATGTTTACACCAGATAAATATAGAAAGTTGTTCATCTTAAAAAGTAATTAGGAGGCTACCTTTACTCTTTTGTTGGGTCCAATCCTGATGTACTCACTCTCTAGGTGATTTGAGAGGTATACATCCACTGCTGACACAAATGACACATGATTGTTTCCACGGTGATTATTGGTGGCTATCACCTGAAACTGGGTTTCATTGGTGCCGTGGCTCAAACTCTCAGTGATGATGTAAGAGCATGTGCCCTGGAAATGAGCCACTGCTCCATCAAAGGTGATGTAATGGGGGTCCCCCCACACGGTGCAAGTAGACATTACATCAAAACAGCCCAGCTGGCCATTTCTGATGGTGCACTCTTGTGCAGGAGTGCAAGATGCAGCAGAACAGAGCATGTCATTGGGAGCATGGCACTCACATCTCTGGGAGCAGCCTTCTGTCCAGAAAGACTCACCAGCCTGCAGCAGGTAAGAAAAGAGATGCATGATAAATGATAAAACTGAGCATGTGCTACGTTAATAACACACAAATGCTGCTGAGAGGAAAATGGAAGAGTTACATATCTTTTACTATCTATTACTTGGAACCAGACTTGTCATTCCTTCTTGTCAAGTTGTCTTTCACTTGTTACTTGCAGCTTTGATTAAACGTTAAAGAGTTAATGTTATTTTTTATATTACTGTGTAATATAAAGATATGTACATGTATATGCTGTGCAAAACAATGTTGGTGTAAGGCAATGGTGTAATGCTCAGCCAAATTAAGCTACCACGTTTGGGGGGTCAACATGGAAAATGTCAATTGTAAATAAATGTGTTAGTGTTATTGTGAAATTGCTTGTTTAGATCATTTAGGGAATAACTTGTTTAGGTAATTTCATGTCATGTATTTTCTTAAAAATACTGCTGTTGATGCTTGACTGAGGAGGGCTGATTAAATGGGACATCAGGATTCTGACATCTATGACATAGCAGAGCTTCAAAATGAGCAAACGAAAATGTTCATGTGCGAAGACTGAAATCATAATCAAGACTATAGGAAGAATTATTTTTGCGGTCACACAAATCCGGTGTTTTATTAATCTACAGGTATAAAACTTACACTGTAGTAGAAGCCGTCATATTGGCAGCCACAGCTTTCCACAGGGACACACCTTGTCCCACTCCTGACGAAGCCATCATCACAGAAACATCCCTCAGCACAAACCTCCTCACAGGTGGCATGAATGCTGCTGGCACATGTGTGGCCACAGTCAGTCCCACACAGCTCATAATGGCTATTAGCTGGACAGTCAAGTCCTTAAAAAGTGAAGAAACAAACAATAGATGTCAGGTGGTTAATAAAAAATGATTTCACTTACTAATGGAGTAGGGCAAGAGACTTGTTTTAAGAAAATGTATATTTTACTGTTTCTTAGGCTTTTTGTTAAGTAGATAAACCAACACACTGACTTACTGCAGGTGGTGTTCTGTCTCCAGGGGTATATTCGAACATTAGCCGACTGACAGGCACTGACATATGCCTGAATGGCCCTGCACAGGAGGGCCTGGCCTTGGTTTCCCGACACACAAACATCAAACACACAGTCATTGAAATATGGAGCTGGGTCCACCTCCTCGTGGCAGAAGCTGAAGGGACCGGCGGCTGCTTGAATCACTTCACATTGGGCTCTAGCAGGCAGCTCGTTGGTACATCGTGGGCAGGAGGAACCACATCCATCACTGCAGGTATAGTTGCCTGCCACTTTCCAAGCTGTCCCAAATTCATCTGGAGTGGTGACCATCATTCCAGATGGGGTGTGGAACTCATCATTTGGATTTCCATTGAAGTTTCCACAAAGTCCACATGTTTTCCCACTATTGATGATAGTAATTACAGCACAGTTCAGTGCTATTAATGAGATAATAACCTTAATCAATAAATTTATCAGAATGTATTTACATAGCAAAGTCTGTACAGGTTTGGGCAATTGAAAGTGATTTTCAAAAGACTGACAAGCTTATAATAACACAGTGCAACTGTAAATAGTAAAAAAAAAATAGACTGATGCACACTGCAAATAAGATACATAAAATCTATAAAACAATAAAATATATATAAAAGGCAATAACAAGTATCAGATAAGAGAGCATTAATGCAAAAATAATGGTCATTCTAATCAAAAGCCAGACTAAAGCGGTGAGAATTCAAATTCAAAAGACTTGTGCTAGAAAACTTGAGGGGTCATTGTGTTAAATACTTTGCAGGCATGTCAGACAAGTAGTGCAAGACCATGATGGGCTTTAAAAGCAAGCAAATAAATGTTCAATACGAAAACTAACAGATGACCTTTGAGCTGCAGTGCATGACAGATACCTGTAATTTGAAGGCACAGAGACAGACACTGTGCTCCATCCATCATACGTGACACTCAGACCAAAATGAGCACTAACAAATGTGCGAGATCCACTTGCATAGATAGACACTCGACCTCCATTCAAGAGAACTGGTAGATTTGTAGTTATTCCATTGACCTATACCATTGGAGAAATAAAAATTATAATATTGAACATGTAAGGGCTGAAAAAATCCAATGACATATACACATATTTTAACAAGAATCCCCTAAACAAAAAAGATTCATGACACAGAGTAGGATATTTATTTCTCCACTGCAATTTTTACCAATTGGCTGCCAATCACCAATACCAATAGATTTGTGATAAGATAGTAGAGGTCTGGCTACCTTGGTTGTATCCCACTATCTTTTATTATATATTTTCTTAAGGTACATGGTACCACCAAAAAAGATTAAGATTAACTCACCTGCACCATACCTCTGTTGTCCCTCGACATCCGTACTTGATAATCCCACACATTCACAAAAACTTCAGCTGTGATAGAAACAGGTGACCCACTCCACGGCTCATTCTTTGCTTCTACTGAAAATCGGTGGAGTCCATCAGTGGCGTTACAAAGTGTCGTCAGAATATAGCGGCATGTTCCCTGGAAGTCATAGGCTTTGCCATCAAAGGTGAGGTAGTGGGGGTCTCCAGAGGCAGAGCAGGTGCCATGAGGATTGGGATGGCAGCCAAACTCACCTTCTACCACACGGCAGGACTCCTGGGGACCACAGGAGTTGGGGATACAATGAACTGCCCCCGTAGTACCATTACAGCTACACAAGCCTTGACACTCCTCACCATCCCAGAAGCTTTCGCCCCCTCGCCAATAGTGTCCCTGGTGATAACATCCACATCCTGTTGGGGGCACGCACTGGTTGCCGTTGAGGACAAAACCATCATCACACTGGCAGCCCTCCTGGCACACAGTGTCACAGGTGAAAGGGAAGGACAGGCTGGGGCAGGCAGAAGGACAAGAGCTTCCACAGAGTTCATAATGGCTGTTTAGAGGGCAGGTTGGTGCTAGAGATAAAAAAAAAAAAAATAGGTGCATTCAAATAGGTTACAATTTTGCATACCATATTCAAATTTTATACCAAGAAAAGGCTAAGTGCTTACCACAGCCAGTTGCATTTCTCCAGTCTCTTAGGGACACTCCCTTGTGTTGACACATTAGTGCATAGTCTCGTAGGACTTCACATAGGACTGATGCTGGATCTCTAGAGGTCCTCAAGATCTCCACACATGCATCCACATGCTGCTGTGGGTCCACCATGGCCCAACATTGGGCAAACGGCCCTCCTGGTGAGCCAAGAATGCCACAGTACTCACTAGAATTGTAATTTGTGGTAGAATTATGATTTACACTTTCCACGCACTGTGCAGCCAGGGAGCCATCTCGCCAACTGTCCCCAAAGTCCTGAGAGCTGTTGACCAGAATGCCATTGGGTGTGCGAAAGTCGTCATGTGGGTAACCATTATAGTTACCACAGAGTCCACCCAATGAACCACTGTAGATACCAGGTGCAGTGACACGCACAAAGTGCGGCCAGACTGTCTGCACAGTTACACCAAAGGCAGTGCGAAGGATGATACTATGAACACTGCTGTGGTAGATGTGGATTCGATTGGATGCTGAGCTGAAAGGCAGTCTGATGAGCTGACCATCAATCTAAAGAGGCATTTAAAACATCAGATTTTCTGTTGTTATCATAAAGTTTTTAAAACCTTTAATATGTTTAGTAAAACCATTCTTTCAACACTCATTTAGTCACATTTGTCTTGAATGTCTTGAAATATGTTTCAGTTGCTCACCTGAACTTTGCTGCCACCTGTCATTTCAATGGATATTTGTGTTCCTTCTACCTCAAACTTTAGCAGTCTAGCAAAACCCTGCTGGCCTCTGGGCACTTTTTCTGCGGTCACCATAAAGTGCGGGTGGCTGGACAGTCCCATCACTTTGGCAAGGGTCAATCGACATGCTCCAGGATACTGGAATGTCAGTCCATCAAATGTATGATATGACCCTGGGCCCCCTATCCAGCATGTTCCATAGCTGTTAGGTCTGCATCCTCTTTCGCCTTCCTCCACCCTGCAAGACTCTAGTGGGCCACAACCATGGGAGCGACAGGTCATGGAGCCATAACTGCAAGAACATCGTCTTCCACAGTCCTCGTCTAGTATCACAGTTTCTCCAGAGCGGTAGTAGCGACCCTCAAAGCTGCAGCCACACTCATCATAAGGTACACAGACCCCACCACTAAGGATGTAGCCTGAGTTGCAGATGCAGCTCTCCTGAGCAGGGAGAGGACAGTTGTGGGTAGAATTAGGATTGACACAGGTTGCTGGACATCCCGTACCTTGGGACTCAAAGTGACTGTTGGCTGGGCATGGGATTTCTAAACAAAAAAGTAAAGTTGATATTTACATCATGGGTATTTTACCCAACAATGAAAACAATGAAACAATGTTAATTAACTGCCAGACATACCACAGAAGCCTTGTCTCCTCCAGCTTGGCAGCTGTACACCATTCTGTTGACACTGACTTGCATAGACATTTAGAGCTTGGCACAGAATGGGCTGATACCCTCCTCCTACACACAGATCATACACACAGTTCTCCACAAAGGACTGTGGGGGAAGTTGTTGATGGCATGCAGCAAAAGGTCCAGAGCTACTCTGGAGGATACCACAATGGGCAGCACTGCTGTATAAAGTTGTCTGAGCCTCGGTGCATGCAGCACATCCCAGACCTCCACACCGTGTCTCACAACCAGGCTCATCATCCCCTGATGTATGCCAGCTGTTTGCAAAAACCACATCAGAGCTCACAACCTCGCCTTGCCGGGTTCGAAAGTCATCCTCAGGTTGATTGTTGAAGTTTCCACAAAGGCCACATGTTGCATTCTGGTAAGTGTAGGGCACACTGATCCTGACATAATGGTAGGCATCATAGGACACCTCCAAGCCAAAGTCAGTACTTATGATCACAGAAAAACCTGACTCATAAACCTGGACAGTGCCATTGTTGAGGTAGAATGGAGTTGCTGCAAAGTTTCCATTAACCTGTAAACACACCAATAAGCAAATACATACTTGTAAAAATATGAACTAAATACAAAATGGTTAAGTGGAGAACTAGTCCTTAATGCTAACCTTCGCCTCACCACGACGTCCCTTGACAAGTTCAATAGTGTCATTATAGACATACACTTTGACCAGTCGTGTCCAGGAAACATGAGTGCTGCCCCGATGCTCGTTCTTGCCTTCTACTCTGTAGTAGGGCAGCCCATCACCACATTTCTCAGAGAGGACGTAAGTGCAGGTGCCCTGGAAGTGAAACACTGTCCCATCAAAGGTATAGTAATGCGGATCACCACTTATTGTGCAGGTGCGTCTCTGCACCGCCTGGCAGGAGAACTGAAAGGCAATAGGCCGGCAGATTTGGGAAAAGGAGCATGGTTGGTTCTGACACTGCAGGCCGGCTGAGGTGCAGGTACACTTCTGTGCACAGGTGCTGTCACTCCAGAATGAGTCACCCAGCTGCACGGGTTGACCTTTGAAGAAAATATCAGAAAGTTTTAATTTATTGGGTTTAACATCCAGACAGTATTACTACTTAAACTGTTTTGTCCTTATTGGGGCATTTTTGCCATTATTTTTATAGAAAACAGTAGTGTAGGGACAAAAAATGGAGAAAGAGGAGGATAACGTGCAAAAAACGTCCCAAACATAATTGACACAAGGACATTGCATGGTCATGGTCATCATCTTAATCTTATAGGAAACAAAGATGTCCCCAGCATTTGACTTTGACTCACTGTTTTGGTATACCAGTACAAATTGCACATGTTGCAAATAGCTGTTTGCAACATGTAAAAAATTATTTAATAGTTCCACAACAATCACAGATTATTATTTATTTTATTTATTGCTACTATCTTTATGGAATGATGGTCACATATGCACATTACTGTAAAAAGGTGACCACACTGGTTTTGGCCTTACCGTTAAAAGTGCAGCCTCTTGATCCATAGTCTGTCCGGAAGGCCCAGCGACCTGGGACATTGACATTGCTGCTCAGGCGGAAATTTGAGTTAGTGCCTGTTGCATTGGTAGAGAATGATCCAGGGATGGAGAAGTGGTGAGAAGAGTCGATTGTGTCATATCCAGCCTGAAATAGATAAAAATGAGTTTTGAGTTGAATTAATTTTGGGGGGGTATTTGTACATTACCAATAATGCAGTGAGGCATGACAACTTTGTGAAAAAAAACTTTTGTAGTGCATTGCATGTAACTGTAATGGTTCTAACCTGTACATCGCGAACTGTGTAGGCTATAACACCATAGTTCATCAGCACAAATGAGTACTGGCCACCAGAGATCAAGACTGCTTGGAATGTTGTTCGCTGAAAAACATTGACATGTGTTTTTAATAGTAAATATAGTCAAAGGAAAAAACACATCAAATACACATCATATAAGTTTCTACATTTACAACAAATTGACTTACTGTTCCAGTGGTTGGAAAATAGGCCACCTCATACCAGGTTGCAACAAAGACCCAGTTGGCATTGAAGTTCAACTGTGGGAAGTATGCATTAATGTCCTGTGTAGCTTGTTGGAGAACACTCCCACTGGTGTATTGGGCGTAGGAGATCTGACCATTTACTCTGTTGTCTAAATCTGTCCAGAATGGAGCGATGATGTCTTTGGATCCATACACTGGAAATCTTTGAGGTATGTAACTACTCCATGGCATGTCAAAGGTCATGTGTCCATTGTGGTTCACCTGGATACAAATAAACCCCCTCTTAGAAACAAAGCAGTCACTACAGTCACTAACAATCAAGCATGTTATCAAATATCAACATAATTATTGCTGTAGTATTTTATAACCATATTACAGACATACCATTATATGTCTATAATTCCAACACTTCTTTAATTCCAACACTTCTTTAATGTTTAAAGTAAAATTCAGATGAAATATGAAATACTTTGTTTAATAAAATATTTGCAATATTGCCTGTCTCATTTTAGACTTAAATGTTATTTATTTTTCTACATTTACAACAGAGATTCCCCTATAAAACATATAAGTTTTAAAAGTTTTTAAAAGCTATCACAAGACATCACAACATTTTTATTGTATTTTCACGTACATAGATCTGATTATATGTATGTCCGAAATAGGCAAAAGGTCGTTGCAGGTATATTACTGGAGAACTTCCATCATCACTTTGAGAGCTTAATGTTCCAGCAATTGAATAGAGGGGTCCTAGAAAAACAAAAGATGTCAAATAAAAAAAACACAGAATGACCATCCATATTAATTTTATTGGCAGATGTTTGTTTTTTTTACGCCATTATACCTAAACATTTATATCAATGTTTCATTGTGGAACATATGAGCCATTGTTTAGGGCGGCACAGGCTCGCCCTTAGTTAGGCTGCTATAAAGGCTTAGACTGCCGGGGGGCTCCCATGATGCATCGGGCACCTCTCCCTCTTCCTCTGTCTCTGCTTCCTCTTCCTTTGCTTCCTCTACTCTTATTATGATAGTAGTGCAAGTAAAGTGCGGTTAATGTGAATACTCTTATGTCATGTAAAGTGCATGTTACTGCCGGAGCCCCGGTCCTCTTTGTTCTCTCCAGTCTTGCAGGTTCCTCACTGATTCTGGTTGTGGTCCATCTGTCTGAGGTTCACTGGCCTGGTGGGGACATGATCTGTTTCTGTGTTGTGGAGAGAAGGCCCGAGTGGCCAGAGCTCCATATGAGGACATCTAGAGATGCACCTGGACTCACGGACTCATTTCCATTACCTATGATACCTTCACACATGGACTAAACCAATGAACTCAGTATAGCTACAGTTTATTACGACCCATGTTTAACTCCATAATATGATTGATGATGATGTTCTCTGTACATGTGGCATCTACTGCACGTCTGTCCGTCCCAGGGAGAGGGATCCCTCATCTGTGGCTCTTCCTCAGGTTTCTTCTTTTTCCCATGAAGGGTTTTTTGAAGTTTTTCCTGACCTCGGTTCGAAGGGTCTAAGGACAGAGGATGTCACAACTGTACAGATTGTAAAGCCCTCCGAGGCAAACAATGTTTGTGATTTTGGACTCTAAATAAATACATATGATTAAATTTGAAATTTGATTTGTTTACAGAATTTGTTTCAGTGGTATTTTTCCCTACATTAGAAATGAATATGAATTAATGATTAATTAAAATGAATGCTATGCTAAGTCTACAATAAAGAAATGGCAAAGAGTCATTTAAAACCACCATTACATCTTGTTTTGAGTGTAGTATAAAGTGTGTTGGTACACCGTGACTTCACTGTTGGGTGCAGTTACAGGTGCAGCAGAGTACACTTTGGACCAGGTGCAACCACAGGGGGGTGATGAAACACTGCACTACACTTAGTTTTTTCTGTTGTGTTGCGTAAACGTCACCTTATTTCTTTAAGTGGCATTAAACAGTGTCAGGGGATGTAAATTGTGTACTATTATAACAGAATTCATGCAGATTTTTTGTTGCATGCTGACAATTTATAGTCACCACACAGCTTTACAATGGACAAATAAATTTAAATTTGACTTGAAATAAGCTGCAGCAAACATCGTAAGTTTGAAGCTACTCAGGCCTTTCCTTACAGCTGTGTGTTGCAAAGCAGCAGTAATAGGTATAAGTAATAACTGATTTGTGCTGCTGATTTAGACATGACTGTATGCCCCATCTGTTAAGAGTATAAACAAATGAAAACAAAAGACCACCACAACTTACCTGACACCTGAGGAGTCACCGTACCTAGTGAAACAAATGCATTGACATAATTGGACAAAAATCTGAGATTGCTGACATAAATAAACAAAGGTCACTCAGTGAATTTAAGTAAATGCATCAACATTAATAAATATAATGAATACATTTATTTGAATTTGATTTCATGAAATACTCACCAATCATCCCCAAGAGCAGCATAGGCAAAATCATTTGCCTTGCCATCCTTTCAAAATCCAGACCTGCTGACCTAATCTGCTTCAAACCTGCAGATGTGATAATTTAAATTAAATTCCATAGAAAAGCAACACAAAAACAATAAAATAAAAAATTTAAAAAATTAAATTTAAAATTTGTATTTTAATCCAGGCCTGTATTTAAATGTAATTGCAACAATTTCTGAGAAAATGGAAATGTGGGTAAAAAAATCTTGCACGTTAAGAAATATTTTCATAAAATGCTAAATGTACACGTATATCGAGATCTTCATCAAAAACAAATCTCTCATTCTTTTGCTCAGCCTAATTTTATATGATGTTTCATTATGTCATCAAATAACACATAACTTACATCCTGCTAAGTAGCAAACAAACTGTCTGTAAACATCACCCATGTAAAAATAAAATGTTAACAATCTCAGATTTAGTTCACTGCTGTCTGTTGCGTTGCTTTGATAAAATTAATTATTTTAGCTGTGCAGTGAGCGTTTGTCTGACTGATTGCCTCCAAAATTAAAATAATTAAGTAAAGTAATTCAGTTGCAAATAACCACCAATATTATCACTATACAGCACAGCAGATTGAAAATACTGTTTCACCTCTACAAAATAATTACTAATTTAATTACCTGACACATGTGCTTCTTTTGCTCTTACACCTCTGATCCATGTGAAATTGGAGGGCTGCAATAAGGCTTAAATACATTCAAAGCTGGCACACTTCCATACATGTGGTTTGACCTGTTACAGGTGTATCAGATGAATAAAATCTAATTGCTTCCTCTTAACAAGTGAAGCAAATATTCCATTGTGTATTTAAAATAATGAAATGACTGTGTTCAGCAGAAACAAAAAGGGGATATAATATTCTACCAGCAACTTTAGTACTTTAGTACTTACAGTAAGTTGTTAGAACTCCCTTTAACTATCAAGATACATTTTCTAAATGGGTAGTTATTAAGATGTTAAGAAAACTATACAGTAATTTTTCTTCAAATTCAGTCAAATAACCAAACAAGATTATCTTTGCAATATTATACTTTTAGTTTACTTTACTTTTATACTTTTATACTTTTATACTGTTGCAAGATTATTTCTGCTAATGAGGCTTTTTTCAGTCCCACATTATCAGAATGTTTCAAAAACCAGTGTGGTTTGATTCTGCCTCCACCCCAGGACAATGCAGATGAATGCAGTTTCTATTGTGGTCCTTCCAACACTGACAGATATTTTTTTATTTTCTTATTGACGTATTATTTCATCATTATCTTTTACATTAGCAGGTTAATAAGTGATCAAGAGAAAGTTATTACTATACTAACTTATGAGGTGGCTTATTAGATTATTTATCCACAACGGACAGACTTTTTCTTATTTTGGTTACTTACTTTCACAACTAGACAAAGTAAGGCAAAGTAAGTTTAGTAAAATGAACAAATCAGAAAGTGAGGACATTTTGAATGTGCATTACACATATAAAAGTATATTTAAACTCAACAGGAACTCAACAACTACATATATGTATCTACATATACACTGCTAAAAAAAATAAAGGGAACACTTAAACAACACAATGTAACTCCAAGTCAATCACACTTCTGTGAAATCAAACTGTCCACTTAGGAAGCAATCATCATTGTAAGCATCATTTTCACATGCTGTTGTGCAAATGGAATAGACACCCCCAATAAAGGAGTGGTTCTGCAGGTGATCACTGACCACTTCTCAGTTCCTATGCTTTCTGGCTGATGTTTTGGTCACTTTTGAATGCTGGCAGTGCTTTCACTCTAGTGGTAGCATGAGACGGAGTCTACAACCCACACAAGTGGCTCAGGTAGTGCAGCTCATCCAGGATGGCATATCAATGCGAGCTGTGGCAAGAAGGTTTGCTGTGTCTGTCAGTGCGTAGTGGAGGTGCTACCAGGAGACAGACCAGTACATCAGGCAGACGTGGAGGAGGCTGTAGGAGGGCAACAACCCAGCAGCAGGACCGCTACCTCCGCCTTTGTGCAAGGAGGAACAGGAGGAGCACTGCCAGATCCCTGTAAAATGACCTCCAGCAGGCCACAAATGTGCATGTGTCTGCTCAAACGGTCAGAAACAGACTCCATGAGGGTGGTATGAGGGCCCGACGTCCACAGGTGGGGGTTGTGCTTACAGTTCAACACCGTGCAGGGACATTTGGCATTTGCCAGAGAACACCAAGATTGGCAAATTGGCCCTGTGCTCTTCACAGATGAAAGCAGGTTCACACTGAGCACATGTGACAGACGTGACAGAGTCTGGAGACGCCGTGGAGAACGTTCTGCTGCCTGCAACATCCTCCAGCATGACCGGTTTGGCAGTGGGTCAGTAATGGTGTGGGGTGGCATTTCTTTGGGGGGCCGCACAGCCCTCCATGTGCTTTGCTCGCCAGAGGTAGCCTGACTGCCATTAGGTACCGAGATGAGATCCTCAGACCCCTTGTGAGACCATATGCTGGTGCGGTTGGCCCTGGGTTCCTCCTAATGCAAGACAATGCTAGACCTCATGTGGCTGGAGTGTGTCAGCAGTTCCTGCAAGACGAAGGCATTGATGCTATGGACTGGCCATTCGCATGTGTGTGTATATATACATATATACACACACACATATATATATATACGTATGTTATGTTACATACATGTTATATATGTATATAACTTTTTTTTTTTTTTTTTGCCTGAACAAGCAATTTTAATTTAGCTTTGGCATGTAAGCGTGTGTTTTCATGTACCAACCTATAGCAGGTTTGTATCCGGCTGGATTCTGCACCTGCAATTTGCTGGCAACACGACACCAACTGTGCGTCTGTGTGTGTGTGTGTTTGTGTGCACGCATACATTCCTTTCCACTGACAACGAGACAATGACTTTCATACCAGTAAATCTAGAAAGTATTTGAAATAGGCGTGTCTTACAGTAAAAATGAAACTGTCTCTTACTGGAAACTCAATGCCGTGCAAGCAAATCATCTTGGCAACTTAAAGAACAAGTTTGAAATGGATTGACAGATGAAGGAGTGGTGCAGTTATCTCTCTCTTCTCACGTTGTCTTTGCAGATTACAGAATGCCGATCAGGCTGATAAAATGAGCATGAGATGTATCAAGGTTTTGCAGCACAAAACATTTTCCTGTTGCATTGTTGTCATTATTGTTAATATTCTAACCTTTAATGTGAAAGGAAGATTCATAGATTAATCTTAAACACACACCAGGATGATAAAGACTTCTTTCTTAGTCACTTAGTTTTGCATTTAAGACTCCAAATGTATTCTTTACAAAACAACTGACAGGAGTTATGTTATTCATGCATATTGTTTATTTAAAAGGGTAATCTCGACAATGACAGTGATAGACGACATGATAGATGAAGATAATGTTAAAGTGAATGATGGAATGACAAACAAGGAAGCAAGTTTTAGGCATCTAAGCTTCTCAGAATGCATGCCCTGATTTAAGGCTTAAAATCTTCTCCGACTCTTTGGCATGCCACAGCCCAGATAAAAAATCCACCACAGACTGTCATCTTATTTAGTTCTTTCTATCTATACTATGTCTCAGCAGAGGAAATACAAATTTTCTGTGGGATATAGACTTCATTAGGACTACATAAGCCTTGTTCTTTTCTAAAATTTTCTATAATTTTAGATGGAAAGTAAGAACATAATTCAGCTACTGTTCCCTGATAAAAAAAAATGGTGGGGTATATATTCTTCTGTTTGTTGTATGTTAGGTCATCTTTGATCTCCTTAGAGTTGCTGCAGTTTGCTAAACGACAAGCATGGTCACAGAGGAGGTCTCATCGTTTTGTCTACAAGAGAGCGACCAAAACATAAGCCACCATCGATTCATACATCATCCACATACACACTGACATTATGAAGAGATTAAAAGAAATGCACATACTGACCACTTACCTGACACAGTGGCCAGAGGTCCAAGTGAGAGCATCACAGTGTCGTGGTAGGATACGTCTCTCAGACCTCTGTGGTGACCTCTGTGTGGATTGCAGTGCTGCAGAAGAACAACATTACAGGGTTTTATTGATGCTTTGACTCTGACTTGCTGCTTTTGGAGTACAGGATTATTTCACCAGTGTCAGTGCAAAGATAGACAGACATAATGTCAAGCGTCTTCAGTCCAGAGAAATGCAGGTTAGATAACTAGCTGATCATAAATGTCAAAGTGATACTAAATGCATCTGCTTGTATGTGAATAAGTCCCTGACTCCTTGTGTTAGCCTTGTGATAGACTGGTGACCCAGGCTCCACTGAAAGCTGGAATAGGCCCCATCCCATTAACATACAGTTATAAAGAGTGGGAGGATGGATGGACAATGATACGTACAGCAATGCAGTTGTTGTGGCTCAAAAGACACAGGTGGACCTGGCAGTGCAGGTAGATAGATGGAAAACCGCTAAAGGAGAAAATCTTAAAGGAGAATCGTGCTGCAGTGGAATTTCCATTCTGAACCAGCTCTACTGAATCGCCTTCTGAATTAGGACACCTGGAAGACAGGAAAGGTGGTGCAAGTTACAGTGTTATGAGGGTAACAGAATTAAGTAGTCGAAAAGAGGATGGCTGAGGCAACTGGAGAAAGGTAGGTTAGAATTTAATCTTGATTGAAATAATGTGCTGTTCAGTGTGATAACACAAGGTAAAGTTGCAGTTGCTCCTTTACTTGTTGATAATGAGATCCCAGCGGACAGGGTAACTGGCATTCTTGACAGGCGTGGCCCAACAAGAGTCCAGAACGGCCAAGATCTGCCGTTCATCAACTCCTTCTGTCCGAACCTCCACATACAACCTCTGGTCAATTTCCAACCCTATGTTTCTGTCACTGGTCAGGGGGAAGCGGAAGCCAGCATCCTTGTAGGGGATCATCCTCATGTGATAGTGACCCTGGCCAGATGGAACTTTCTTCTTCATGAAGCTACATTAAAACAGCACATAATGGGACTAAACTTGAGGTAGAATGATTCAGTGTTTTGGTTATTAGAAAAAAATACATACAATAACATGCTGGAAAAATTCTTTGAGGGACTTGTAACTTTTAACATAAAAGGTTTTTCAGAACAGGGACGAAAGCGCCTGAAATCCTTCATTATGTACATTAATGGCAGTGATCGGTAATGCCAAAATGATGAAGAAGATGTATTCCAACATGAGGTGTGGAGATACTGATATCACACACCCCTGGTTTGGAAATTTGACCCATTGGAGTGTCAACTTTAGGTGTAGATTTAGCATTGTATAATACACTGGTATGTGAAACTATTGCAAGCCTGGTTGCATTACATACACTGTGATGCTTATCAACAGATAATTAAAAAAAAAAACTTAGATGGTGGTCTATGTGCTCTTTTAAAAATACACAGCAATTTTAGTGGATGCTGTTGTGGCTCTTACCTCTCTACAGGATTGATGCCAATATCCATAGAGAGTGCCTGAGTCAGAGGGTATACACAGTGGAAAACCAGGTGAATGTTTAGTCCTTCATCACCCTGGATGGCGTTCTCATATCGGAAGTGTGTGCCATTGCTCTTTGAGATTTAGATAAAAAAAACATAATTAGTATATTACAGGTGCAGTCTGTCCTGTGGAGAACATATACACCTAAAATATCCCTCAGTCAGGACTGATAACATCATAGGCCATGAACTGTACCCTGAGAACTGTCCCACACAGCTGGTCGTCATTGTTAAAGTGGAAGACTAGTCGTCCGTCCTGGATAGTCCCTTTACAGGAGTCATCAAGAAGATGAAGGGCACTAGGCTGGAAGCCAGCTTCAAACAGCCGGCAGCGTGACAGTGATATTGTGCCCGAACTACTGACACAAGTGATGGACGAGTCTATGTAAAATATATAATATGGAAGTTACTGGATATGGTTTATATTACCATAAATGCATTTTTACAACAATCTCACAAATTAGTTTTATTTAGTTTTTTGCCCCAGATTTATATGGGTTGTACATTACTGTAATAATAAACCTGCACTCAGGCAATGTAAACTCTTTCTCTTTGCTCAAACTATTGTTATTACTATTTGTTATCAGAGAATAAATATATCTCCGGAAGAGTTCGCACCATAGCTCTCATTGTTGGGCCGAGAATAGTGTTCATCGCAGAAGCAGCCATAAACACCGTCTTTCTTACCACACCACTCATACTCTGTGCAGTTCAGTTGCTCACAGGGGTCTGACTCAGCTGCAGAAATAGAAGAGAAAGACTGAGACAAGCAGTAATTATGTAACAGAGCAGATGACAGAAGAAAACCTGTAGAGTTTGCAAGTATTGTTTATCTGAGGAATCATAAATTTTCATCCATCGACTAGAGTGTCTATTAACTCAGTGCTGACATACCACAGTGTAAAGACGAGCGCCACTCAGGGATGTTCAAGCCCAAAACAGAGCAGGTTTTCTCATAGGCTGAGACAGCTGAACACAGTATGTCACTGATTAAAGGGTAGTGGCAGAGATCGTACACACAGGAAGTGAAAAATGGCTTGGGGTCAGAGTATATGTGACAGGCACTGAATGGGCCACTAGTGTTGGTGATGATGCTACAGAGCTTGGAGTATTCATCCTTTAATTGACACGCCACATTAGGCTCATCTGTGGATCCACATCTGGAAAAGACATTGACAGTTACACATTAAACTTCTTGTTTACTTGTTTGTTGGGCAACTTGTTAAAAAATTTTCGACCGACCATCGTCAGCTTAAGAACTTGTGATCTTTTATCATAACTATGTTTGCATAGTTAAGATAAAAGATAAAAAATTTACATTGACAACTAACATTTGAGCTTCATATAATGTCTTGCATTTGGCATTAAACAATAAAGTGTATCTGTCATGATTACCCTGGTTTACTTGTGTTTGCCTTCCAGCTGTGTCCAAAGTAATTGTCATTTTGTGCTGCTGTGCCATTTGGAAAGACTTTGTCATCTGCAGGGTTACTGTTGAAGTTTCCACACATCCCGGTGACTCTGTTTACACGGTTTTGGCCGATTCTCACCAGCAATGTACTCTGACCATCAAACTGGACCACCAAGTCAATGGCATCAACCACTATGTAGCTTCCCTGCGTTACCACCTGAGCCAAGGTTCCTGCAGTGGTGGGAAGAGACACCTCATTTCCATTTACCTGGAGGGATGAGAGATTAGATTTGAGATGGACAAGAGGTGGGGAAGCACTTATTGTGAGGTATGTTTACACCAGACAAATATATAAAGTTGTTCATCCTAAAAAGTAATTAAGAGGCTACCTTTACTCTTTTGTTGGGTCCAATCCTGATGTACTCACTCTCTAGGTGATTTGAGAGGTATACATCCACTGCTGACACAAATGACACACGATTGTTTCCACGGTGATTATTGATGGCTATCACCTGAAACTGGGTTTCATTGGTGCCGTGGCTCAAACTCTCAGTGATGATGTAAGAGCATGTGCCCTGGAAGTGAGCCACTGCTCCATCAAAGGTGATGTAATGGGGATCCCCCAACACGGAGCAAGTAGACATTACATCAAAACAGCCCAGCTGGCCATTTCTGATAGTGCACTTTTGTGCAGGAGTGCAAGATGCAGCAGAACAGCGCAGGTCATTGGGAGCATGGCACTCACATCTCTGGGAGCAGCCTTCTGTCCAGAAAGACTCACCAGCCTGCAGCAGGTAAGAAAAGAGATGCATGATAAATGATAAAACTGAGCATGTGCTACATTAATAACACATAAATGCTGCTGAGAGGAAAATGGAAGAGTTACATATCTTTTACTATCTATTACTTGGAACCAGACTTGTCATTCCTTCTTGTCAAGTTGTCTTTCACTTGTTACTTGCAGCTTTGATTAAACGTTAAAGAGTTAATGTTATTTTTTATATTGCTTTGTAATATGAAGATATGTACATGTATATGCTGTGTAAAACAATGTTGGTGTAATGCAATACTGTAATGCTCAGCCAAATTAAGCTACCACGTTTGAGGGGTCAACATGAAAAATTTAATTGTAAATAAATGTATTACTGTTATTGTGAAATTACTTGTTTAGGTCATTTAGGGAATAACTTGTTTAGGTAATTTCATGTCATGTATTTTCTTAAAAATACTGCTGTTGATGCTTGACCGAGGAGGGCTGATTAAATGGGACATCAGGATTCTGACATCTATGACATAGGAGAGCTGCAAAATGAGCAAACGAAAATGTTCATGTGCGAAGACTAAAATAATCGAGACTATCGGAAGAAGTATTTTTGCGGTCACACAAATCCGGTGTTTTATTAATCTACAGGTATAAGACTTACACTGTAGTAGAAGCCATCATATTGGCAGCCACAGCTTTCCACAGGGACACACCTTGTCCCACTCCTGACGAAGCCATCATCACAGAAACATCCCTCAGCACAAACCTCTTCACAGGTGGCATGAATGCTGCTGACACATGTGTGGCCACAGTCAGTCCCACACAGCTCATAATGGCTATTAGCTGGACAGTCAAGTCCTTAAAAAGTGAAGAAACAAACAATAGATGTCAGGTGGTTAATAAAAAATGATTTCACTTACTAATGGAGTAGGGCAAGAGACTTGTTTTAAGAAAATGTATATTTTACTGTTTCTTAGGCTTTTTGTTAAGTAGATAAACCAACACACTGACTTACTGCAGGTGGTGTTCTGTCTCCAGGGGTATATTCGAACATTAGCCGACTGACAGGCACTGACATATGCCTGAATGGCCCTGCACAAGAGATCCTGGCCTTGGTTTCCCGACACACAAACATCAAACACACAGTCATTGAAATATGGAGCTGGGTCCACCTCCTCGTGGCAGAAGCTGAAGGGACCGGCGGCTGCTTGAATCACTTCACATTGGGCTCTAGCAGGCAGCTCGTTGGTACATCGTGGGCAGGAGGAACCACATCCATCACTGCAGGTATAGTTGCCTGCCACTTTCCAAGCTGTCCCAAATTCATCTGGAGTGGTGACCATCATTCCAGATGGGGTGTGGAACTCATCATTTGGATTTCCATTGAAGTTTCCACAAAGTCCACATGTTTTCCCACTATTGATGATAGTAATTACAGCACAGTTCAGTGCTATTAATGAGATAATAACCTCAATCAATAAATTTATCAGAATGTATTTACATAGCAAAGTCTGTACAGGTTTGGGCAATTGAAAGTGATTTTCAAAAGACTGACAAGCTTATAATAACACAGTGCAACTGTAAATAGTAAAAAAAAAATAGACTGATGCACACTGCAAATAAGATACATAAAATCTATAAAACAATAAAATATATATAAAAGGCAATAACAAGTATCAGATAAGAGAGCATTAATGCAAAAATAATGGTCATTCTAATCAAAAGCCAGACTAAAGCGGTGAGAATTCAAATTCAAAAGACTTGTGCTAGAAAACTTGAGGGGTCATTGTGTTAAATACTTTGCAGGCATGTCAGACAAGAAGTGCAAGACCATGATGGGCTTTAAAAGCAAGCAAATAAATGTTCAATACGAAAACTAACAGGTGACCTTTGAGCTGCAGTGCATGACAGATACCTGTAATTTGAAGGCACAGAGACAGACACTGTGCTCCATCCATCATACGTGACACTCAGACCAAAATGAGCACTAACAAATGTGCGAGATCCACTTGCATAGATAGACACTCGACCTCCATTCAAGAGAACTGGTAGATTTGTAGTTATTCCATTGACCTATACCATTGGAGAAATAAAAATTATAATATTGAACATGTAAGGGCTGAAAAAATCCAATGACATATACACATATGAATCCCCAAGAATCCCCTAAACAAAAAAGATGACACAGAGTGGGATATTTTACAGTTGAAAATAATATCGTTGGTCTTTGCTTTAGCATTTCTCCACTGCAATTTTTACCAATTGGCTGCCAATCACCAATACCAATAGATTTGTGATAAGATAGTAGAGGTCTGGCTACCTTGGTTGTATCCCACTATCTTTTATTATATATTTTCTTAAGGTACATGGTACCACCAAAAAAGATTAAGATTAACTCACCTGCACCATACCTCTGTTGTCCCTCGACATCCATACTTGATAATCCCACACATTCACAAAAACTTCAGCTGTAATAGAAACAGGTGACCCACCCCACGGCTCATTCTTTGCTTCTACTGAAAATTGGTGGAGTCCATCAGTGGCGTTACAAAGTGTCGTCAGAATATAGCGGCATGTTCCCTGGAAGTCATAGGCTTTGCCATCAAAGGTGAGGTAGTGGGGGTCTCCAGAGGCAGAGCAGGTGCCATGAGGATTGGGATGGCAGCCAAACTCACCTTCTACCACACGGCAGGACTCCTGGGGACCACAGGAGTTGGGGATACAATGAACTGCCCCCGTAGTACCATTACAGCTACACAAGCCTTGACACTCCTCACCATCCCAGAAGCTTTCGCCCCCTTGCCAATAGCGTCCCTGGTGATAACATCCACATCCTGTTGGGGGCACGCACTGGTTGCCGTTGAGGACAAAACCATCATCACACTGGCAGCCCTCCTGGCACACAGTGTCACAGGTGAAAGGGAAGGACAGGCTGGGGCAGGCAGAAGGACAAGAGCTTCCACAGAGTTCATAATGGCTGTTTAGAGGGCAGGTTGGTGCTAGAGATAAAAAAAAATAGGAGCATTCAAACATTTTTGCATACCATATTCAAATTTTATACCAAGAAAAGGCTAAGTGCTTACCACAGCCAGTTGCATTTCTCCAGTCTCTTAAGGGACACTCCCTTGTGTTGACACATTAGTACATAGTCTCTTAGGACCTCACACAGGACTGACGCTGGATCTCTAGAGGTCCTCAAGATCTCCACACATGCATCCACATGCTGCTGTGGGTCCACCATGGCCCAACATTGGGCAAACAGCCCTCCTGGTGAGCCAAGAATGCCACAGTACTCACTAGAATTGTAATTTGTGGTAGAATTATGATTTACACTTTCCACACAGTGTGCAGCCAGGGAGCCATCTCGCCAACTGTCCCCAAAGTCCTGGGAGCTGTTGACCAGAATGCCATTGGGTGTGCGAAAGTCGTCATGTGGGTAACCATTATAGTTACCACAGAGTCCACCCAATGAACCACTGTAGATACCAGGTGCAGTGACACGCACAAAGTGCAGCCAGACTGTCTGCACAGTTACACCAAAGGCAGTGCGAAGGATGATACTATGAACACTGCTGTGGTAGATGTGGATTCGATTGGATGCTGAGCTGAAAGGCAGTCTGATGAGCTGACCATCAACCTAAAGGGGCATTAAAACATCAGATTTTCTGTTTTGATCATAAAGTTTTTAAAACCCCTTTATATGTTGTTCAAAACAAGATTCCAACTTGTAAGATTGAAATAATTATAATTTTTAGTAAAACCATTCTTTCAACACTCATTTAGTCACATTTGTCTTGAATGTCTTGAAATATGTATCAGTCACTCACCTGAACTTTGCTGCCACCTGTCATTTCAATGGATATTTGTGTTCCTTCTACCTCAAACTTTAGCAGTCTAACAAAACCCTGCTGGCCTCTGGGCACTTTTTCTGCGGTCACCATAAAGTGCGGGTGGCTGGACAGTCCCATCACTTTGGCAAGGGTCAATCGACATGCTCCAGGATACTGGAATGTCAATCCATCAAATGTATGATATGACCCTGGGCCCCCTATCCAGCATGTTCCATAGCTGTTAGGTCTGCATCCTCTTTCGCCTTCTTCCACCCTGCAAGACTCTAGTGGGCCACAACCATGGGAGCGACAGGTCATGGAGCCATAACTGCAAGAACATCGTCTTCCACAGTCCTCGTCTAGTATCACAGTTTCTCCAGAGCGGTAGTAGCGACCCTCAAAGCTGCAGCCACACTCATCATAAGGTACACAGACCCCACCACTAAGGATGTAGCCTGAGTTGCAGATGCAGCTCTCCTGAGCAGGGAGAGGACAGTTGTGGGTAGAATTAGGATTGACACAGGTTGCTGGACATCCCGTACCTTGGGACTCAAAGTGGCTGTTGGCTGGGCATGGGATTTCTAAACAAAAAAGTAAAGTTGATATATTATATCATGGGTATTTTACCCAAAAGATATTTTGAAACAATGTTAATTAACTGCCAGACATACCACAGAAGCCTTGTCTCCTCCAGCTTGGCAGCTGTACACCATTCTGTTGACACTGACTTGCATAGACATTTAGAGCTTGGCACAGAATGGGCTGATACCCTCCTCCTACACACAGATCATACACACAGTTCTCCACAAAGGACTGTGGGGGAAGTCGTTGATGGCATGCAGCGAAAGGTCCAGAGCTGCTCTGGAGGATACCACAATGGGCAGCAGTGCTGTATAAAGCTGTCTGAGCCTCGGTGCATGCAGCACAGTCCAGACCTCCACACTGTGCCTCACAACCAGGCTCATCATCCCCAGATGCTTGCCAGCTGTTTGCAAAAACCACATCAGAGCTCACAACCTCGCCTTGCCGGGTTCGAAAGTCATCCCCACGTTGATTGTTGAAGTTTCCACAAAGGCCACATGTTGCATTCTGGTAAGTGTAGGGCACACTGATCCTGACATAGTGATTTGTGTCATAAGACACCTCCAAGCCAAAGTCAGTACTTATGATCACAGAAAAACCTGACTCATAAACCTGGACAGTGCCATTGTTGAGGTAGAATGGAGTTGCTGCAAAGTTTCCATTAACCTGTAAACACACCAATAAGCAAATACATACTTGTAAAAATATGAACTAAATAAAAAATGGTTAAGTGGAGAACTAGTTCTTAATGCTAACCTTCGCCTCACCACGACGTCCCTTGACAAGTTCAATAGTGTCATTATAGACATACACTTTGACCAGTCGTGTCCAGGAAACATGAGTGCTGCCCCGATGCTCGTTCTTGCCTTCTACTCTGTAGTAGGGCAGCCCATCACCACATTTCTCAGAGAGGACGTAAGTGCAGGTGCCCTGGAAGTGAAACACTGTCCCATCAAAGGTATAGTAATGTGGATCACCACTTATTGTGCAGGTGCGTCTCTGCGCTGCCCGGCAGGAGAACTGAAAGGCAGTAGGCCGGCAGATTTGGGAAAAGGAGCACGGTTGGTTCTGACACTGCAGGCCGGCTGAGGCGCAGGTACACCTCTGTGCACAGGTGCTGTCACTCCAGAATGAGTCACCCAGCTGCACGGGTTCACCTTGAAAAAGAATGAAAAGAAATGATAAACCAAAACTTAATGTAAACCATCTCATAAACAATACCATATAAATCATCTGAGAAAGAGAAGAAAAAAAACTTTCATATAATTTTAAAGATGTTCAGTGTGCAATATACAATACTCAGCTGCTGACAAAGCGTTAATTTGTTCAACAACTGCAGATTTTTTGTCAGTCTCGTGTGTTTCAGGAGTAGTCTCTGGGGATGCAAGGTACACTTGTACACTTTGATCATTCTCTGTATGTCATTTTACCATTGAAAGTGCAGTCTTTTGTTGCAAGGTCTGTCTGGAAAGCCCAGCGACCAGGTACATTGACATTGCTGTTCAGGCGGAAATTTGAGTTAATGCCTGTTGCATTGTTAGAGAATGATCCAGGGATGGAGAAGTGGTGAGTGGATCTGATTGTGTCATATCCAGCCTGAAATAGATAAAAAAAAAGGTTTTACATTACCAATACTGCAGTAAGGCATGGCAACTTTGTGAAAAAGTGTGTGCAGTGCAGTGCATGTAACTATAATGGCTCTAACCTGTACATTTCGAGATGTGGAGGCTATAACACCATAATTCATCAGCACAAATGAGTACTGGCCACCAGAGATCAAGACTGCTTGCACAGTGGTGTGCTAGAAAGAAAATGGTTTATATTAGTTAATTGATACTTCATTTAACAATTGAGTCTGTGTTTTGGGGGGTGATTCATCATTTAAAACAAGATGACTTACTGTTCCTGAATTCGGAAAATAGGCCACCTCAAACCAGGTTGCAACAAAGACCCAGTTGGCTTTGAAGTTCAGTCTTGGGAAATACTCATTAATGTCCTGTGTAGCTTGTTGGAGGACACTGCCGCTGGTGTATTGGTTATAGTTGACTTCACCACTTTCTCTGTTGTCCAAATCCATCCAGAAAGGAGCAATGAAGTCTCTGGATCCATATAGTGGAATGTGTTGAGGTATGAAACTTATCCATGGCCTGTCAAATGTCAAGTGTCCATTCTGGTTGACCTGAAAACAAATATTTGGGTAAACCACTTCTATTAAGGAAAACTGTATCTTGCTGTATCTTGCTTCAAATGCTGGTGTATTTTTGCTTAAGTATGTTAAAATGATAGTCAAATTTAAACTTAATATTCTCATACTACAATATTATATATTCTTTTTTTCTTTTGTGACTTAAAATTCTGTATTGTGTCTCTATTCCGCAATTATACAACTCGCTAGAAATTATTACAAAACCAGTGGTTTTTCATAGTCTACAAACATGTGTTTGTTGTATTCGGACAACAGTATTTGTACATACATAAATCTGATTGTACGTCCTCCCAAAATAGACAAACGGCCATTGCAATGTTATTAAAGGAGAACTCTCATCATCTGAGCGAGTGATTGAATTTCCAGATTTTGGGTAGAGGGGTCCTAAGAAGAACAAAATTACACAGAAAAAGAGCATTGACCTTTAAAAATACTCCTATGTTTAATAGGCTCACCATGATCATTGCCATGTGCAGAACATGAGCACAAATGTTATCAAGCAATTTGCCTCAGCCTAATTTTTGCAGTCTGCAGAGGATGGACTGTATTTTCATCCCAGTACACACAACACAGACCACTTTGAAACATGAAAACCCTACTGACAGTTCTGCTTCACAGTTGTTGACAGTTTTACTTTAAAATGCTCCACTGAGACACACGTTTATTTATTTATTTATCATTTATTTTGAATATTTACTTCAATGGTTCAATATACAGTTATTCCACATCACCATTAGGCATACAGCCTAAATGTATAAATGTATATGTTCTGATATAAATCATCTTCTATCAAATCATCTTGAACCATGAATTATACTAAATCAATCAACTTCAATTCTAAATAAAGTTGTCTCACAGTTGCACTAATGATACAGCATATATTTATTATGACAACATTGATGTAATCAGTATAACCAATTTGGCAAGATTATGGGACTGACATGCTAACACTGAACCACACAGAAATCAAGATTCATCTAAACTTCAACTTACCTGAACTCTGGGGAGTCACCATGTCTGTAAGTTAAAGAAAAATGAAGCTAAAATGAAAATAAACTGGTAGAAGAAGATACATCTCAAACATTTTACCAACCCTAAACAATTTAAGTAAAGCTTATACTTTCAAGTGCAACAATGTATGGCAAAGAGATAACATACACATGTATCATGAAATGATTTTATCAAAACTACTTACTTAACATGCCCAAAAGCAACACAGATAACATGATGTGATGTGCCATCCTCTCAAGGCAATTCAGAGCTGGTTACCAAGCATAATAGATTTATTTTATTATCAGTTATGATAAAATGCTACATTATAAGTGAGTAGAGAGCTTAAATTAGAAAGGTGCGTTTATAAATGTGCACATGCTTGAAAAGTAAAGGTCCACAAATTAAACAATTACCTGGTGATGCTATCCTTTTCTTTCTTCCATTTGAGACTGCAGGGGTACAACAAGGCTTTATACAGTAAAAGTTGGCACAGTTTCATAAACAGTTTTTTTGTTTCAAATAGGTCAGCATAAAATGGATCTTGCTTCCTCATAAACACTAACTGAGCCATGTTGCCTTTAGAGAATAAAGAAGATCACCAAGTTGTGTCCAGAACAAAAATGAGGTGTAACACTACCAATGTGATCAAGCCACGCACTAACTTTTGCTGCCAATGTCCTAATTCCCTTTGGTGCAACCTTATATCCCTAAATTTGATTACTTTGAATGTGATTTTTTTCTGATAAACTGTTCTTTTATGGATTGAGGAAATTACTTCTTCGGGTAAATAAACGATTTAAAAGCCTCCTTGGATCAGCTGGAGAATTTGTTTATTTGTTTTTTCGCATTGTGGTATTAGAACTTCTGATTACATCTGGTACATTCTTCTACCACGTTCCTGTTTCCCATCTGCCCGCATATCTGTAATAGATGTTTAACATATTCCATGTTACAGCTGGTAAACCTGTTCATCCCGTTTCCTTTCCCTGCTGCCAGAAACCATGAAAAACTTTGTACTGAATCTTTTGGCAGGATCCAAAGTTCACATCAAGAGATAAAAGGGCATTCTTTGCAGACTGTGGCTATAGGGTAAACCTGCTCTTCACACCCCAGATGATACCTTTGACAAGGATCTAAACAGCTTCGAATTAAGAATCAAGAGTCTTTATTGTCATCATGTTTTCACATAACGAAATTAAGATTGGTGACTTCCAGCTTTAAACATAAATATATGTAAAAATATGTAATATGTACATAAATATCTAAAGATTTAAAGTTGCAGCAGCAATGTACCTCCTGAATCAAAGATTTCCCATATCAACTTCTACTTCCTTTCGCTTTAGTATCTCTTTTGCCTTTTTTGGAAGGTCACTTGTCTTCTTCAAATTTCAGCCAGCTGTTGTTAGCTATTGTGTTGTATCACCATTTCATCCCTGATATTTTCAGACAAAGACACATGCCAGTACACACGCTCGGTTGCCAGTTTATTAAGCACACATAATAATATAATGTACAACAACAGTCCTACTATGGAATCAACCATCATGAAGGTCACTGTGTTCAGTTTTTGTTGAAACTGTTTAAGAGGGGTGATGATTCAACTGCAAGATCGTTTTGAGGCTGCGGTCTGTGGTGTTGCTGAACTGTATTGCACTATAATTAAGTCTACCCTCATTGATACATGCGCTGGATAAAAAAAACATGCATCGTCACTGTAGCAGAGTTAATAAGGTTAACAATGTTAACAAGCAGAATGCACCATGTCTGTTGTGACATATTCTTGGCCAGATAGCACCTGTGCGATTCTATTCAGCCATTGTATGTAAATGAAGATCAGAATTTCAAGTATCTAGTGTAAAATTCAGTAATGCATGGTGAAATATACAGTTAATAGATATTTGTCATGGTTTATTTTGTATTCTTGCTTCTCCTCACTTGTTGAGCACTTTACTTCCTGCCCTTTTGTGTTTCCCTCCCATTTGATTAACTGCTCCGCCCCAATTAGTTTCACCTGTTCCTCGTTTGTCTCCTCACCTGTTTTCCACATCCTCATCACCCTCAGTATTTATACCAGCCCCCTTCCTTTGTTCAGTGTCGAATTGTTGCATGTGTTTGTACTCTGCGTATAATGTGCTTTCATCTGTTCCTGTAATAGTCGTCGCTCGGTCTACTCTGCCTCCTGCCTCGTCTGCATCCTGGGTCCAAACTTCACTTCGCCCTGCACCTACCTTGACAGATATTGGCAATTAAAAGTAGAAATAAACACACACTGTAATGTATCAAGTGTTTAAAGTGTTAATGTACAGTATTTACCGACTACAATTTACTATGTTTTCCAATATTACCATTCATGATCTAATTAAGCACCAGCCTTCAGTTATGTTGAGTTCACAGGAGGAGTAATAAACACTTAAAACTATTCAAAACCACATCCATGTTAAACAATGTATTTAAACATGACTGTTCATAAATGCTAAATAAGTGGGTTTAAGAAAGTGTGCGTGTGTGTGTGTGTGTGTTACCATGTAAATGAAATCATCAACAGAAACAGCGTATGAGTGACATTCTTAAGGAAACCAGAAACTCCCCTTTGGGATGCCACTGTTCTTCACACCCACACATCCAAAAGGTTGCTGAATGTGTCACCATCTGACAGCAGGCAGACTTGTGCAGAAATGAAAGTGATTGTATCTGTGTAAAGTGATTGTAAATTGTATAACTTGTCAATATAATAACTCAAACTTTTCCACTTCAGTTACTACTGTTGGTTTACTTCTTCCTGTGGTGTTTGACACATTTAACAAACTGTTTCCTGTTAAGACTGACTGCCTGTAGTACTTATATAATCAACATATATTCATATATACGCAGCATATTTAATAAACAATCCCACTGCTAGAAGTAGAGAAATTGAAATGAATGAATGAAATACCCAACTGTAAGTAAAGATAAAAGTGGTGAAATAAATAATTAGAACAGATAAAACTTGAACAGAATCAAAGCTGATAAATGGCAATTTGTAAACGGGAGGGCATCAGTTTTGCATCAGCTGCATGTCTGGGTGAGTGTGTATTGCAGGCTACTGATGTACTGATTAGTAACTTTTTATGTGTTTGACTATCTGACGCATTTTGCAAAACATGCTTTCTCTGTCAGCTGGAACACACCACGGAGGTTAGTCAAAGTGTTTGATTTTCCCTCAGTGAAGCGCAGGTTCATTTACTAAGGGCCAGTGGGAAAGTGCTTATCGCTCTCTAACTGAATTGGACATTTGATCATGTTTTTAATCTTCTTCCTTACTGTAAACCTAGTCAAAGAGGACAGAGGAAAACCTGCAATACGATCTGACTCATGAGCAAAGGCAGGTTTGAAGAGGCGGGACGGTCACCAGGTGCAGATTAATCCTTAAATCTATGACCCAAAAAATCTGCAGCACGCGAACGGATTAAATTACCCTGACTGGGGTCATTTTTCATCTTTATCTTCAGTGCAATGATGCGAACAAGGAATTCAATAAAATTTTTTAAAAAGTGTTTTAATATGAATGTTGATGAAGTGCATCAGATTGAACATGACTTGTAGTGGGGTTGCAGGAAGATGACTTCCGAATGTCACCGTACACCTGTCTTTCCTCCAAGTAACTATAACCTACGATGCAGAAATTTGTGCAGCTGTAGAGATCTAATCTGAGCTCTTTTGTGATCAGTCACTTCTTCCTGTTGGTCCAGTGCCATGTGAAAGGCTTTATGTCTTGGCACCCGCACACACACCTTGGAGAAAGAAGTTCTGTTTGAAGATGATGAGGTGTCAGAGACTGCGCGTGCTTGATGCAGCCTCAATCTGTCACCTCTACTTAGGTCATAAAACAAAGGTGGAAAGTCATCTGACTCTGGTCCCTACATTGAGAAAGGATGTGTTTGTGTATTTCAGAATATATGACAACTGAATAAAAGAAGGCTTCACTGGATTTTTGTTTTATTTGCAAAATTAAGGTGAATTAGTTTAGAAATTCAATGTCTCAGTCCACATATATTCAGAAAAGGCCAAATGTTAATACTGAAAACACAGGATTAAGACATGTTATCATTCTCAGACTGATACTGGTATTAAAACAGAGAGTCATGTTAAACAATAATAACTACGATGCTGCTGAAAGTTTATGTGCATCAGTAGTGTTTGTAATCAAAACACTGATGTAAACTGAATTTATACTTGGAATTCTGGATAAATACTGTACATTACAAGCATCTTAAAATTGTTTAATATTAATAAGTTACCATAAAATTTAATTACTTTTAGTTGCCACTTTATGAGCTCTGAAAGCTGATTCACTCTCTGTGGCTGCTTCTCAAACCTAATGCTGTCGACATATCTGATTATAATATCAGGCACATGATCTTTATCATCATCTTTATCTGAACTAAAATCTGTACACTTTTCAGATGGGTGGAAGGCTCCTCAGAGGCCCTAATATCATTTTAGATAAAAGAAATACTCTGACACATTATTTATTCAACCAAAAGTAATAGTTAAAGTATAATGCCAGGCCTTTTGTACTCGGTTCCTCTTTCCCTCGCTGAAATGCCCCTGGTAGCTGCATCAGTCTTTGTTAACACTGCAGATGTTGTACAAGAGCAACATTTCACAGCTCAGATTTAGATTGATCGAACATTGCTACATCTCCAGATATCCTTTGTAGTGAGTTGAGTCGACTGAATCAATCAAAATCAATCAATTTATATAAGAAAAAAACAGTAATTCAGCTGATTTGCAGCAGCAGCTTGAAACACATAAAGCAAGGAGTAGATCATTATCAACTTAAAGCTTATCAAACCAAAATGAATTCACGGCGTGTAGTAGACAATCTCCTCCGGCAGCATTAATGAACAGCAGAATACCTTCAGCATGTTGATACGAGCTCCAGGTTGGCATCGTGTGCAGCTGAAAGTAGCACCACTGAGCTAATAGTTAAACAAGATGCCACACTGTGTGCTGAGAAAATGTGAATGAAGCTAATATTATATAGACATCACTAAGTGTGTGTGCAAGAAAACTGACATGTATACACATATATAACCCCTGAGCCACTACTATTACTTCTTATCGTTACATCTTGAACAACAGTACATCCATCATCTATTGCTGCTTATCAGGGGGTGCTAGAGCCTATCTCAGCTATCATCAGTCACTGGGATGACATAGAAAGACCACCAAACCACTCACACTCACATCTAGGGGCAATTTAGAGTTGCCAATTAACCTAACCTGCATGTCTTTGGGAGGAAGCTGGAGTACCCAGAGAGAACCCACGCAGGCACAGGAAGAATATGCAAACTCCACACAGAAGGGCCCCCAGTCAGCCGGTGGGATTGAACCCAGAACCCTCTTACTGTGAGACGACAGAGCTAATCACTACACCACATGAGATTCTGCACATTCTGTCCTTGTGCTGCTCTGAAGCCTGAAAGCTCCCTCTGGTGATCAACAAAGGATGATCTTAATTTGGCTGCATTCTGCTAGCTGGCCACAAGATGGCAGTGTCGCGTTGTCTTGGATCAGTTTGCCTCATAAACATCATGAATGAAAATAAATTCTCATTTTTAATTGAGATCAGTTAAATGATTTCATCACCAGGAACATAATTCAAGATGCTTTTCAGTGGCAGAGAGTAGGAGGGAAGGCCAGCAGGAGATTCAGTGTGATATTGTTAACACTGCAAGTCCTTAAAGATGGGCATGTGTGTGTGATTTGGTGGGTGGGTGGATGAGAGTGGGGATGAAAGAGAGAGAGAGAGGTGAGAGAGAGAGGGGGGGACACAGCGAAACTGAGCGTTAAAAATCTGGAGATGTGAGAAAGCCTCCCAGAGTGTGTTTCTATGAGCGGAGGCTGCTGAAGGTTTCCCACTGGTGCATCTGCGTTCAGTGTGGACGCAGCAACGTTCACCATGGACTTCCTAAAGTTGAGTGGGCTTGAATGAACTTCAGATGAGAGTGGATGGACGTTCAGATGGGAATTTATGCAGCATGGATATTTTCACCAGGCAGTGCTTTGTTTGGATACTTGTGAAAGGAGCCTTCTGTTTGGTAAGTTTGGTAACTGGAAGCACCGGTTAGATGCATGTCACATTAAAAAGATTCTGCAAAAGTAGAAGAGTTACTAATTGTATTTCCTCAAGAAGTTGTTGTGAGGTTCTGATACTTAATGTGACTTTGACAATCATATTTCAGCTTTACTTTACACAGAATTATTTATAATCAGTTTTACTTACAAAACTCCATAGACTAACTAAATATTATGTATTTTTGAGTTTAATCTAACAGCATTTGTGTGTAGTTAGATTGCCTACAAGATTAAAAATTCTTCTCGCAGGCTAATGCATCTGTAAGGATTTTTAGTTTTATATATTTGGTGCTCAAGAACATTTTGACACTAGCGCTGAAATCAATAATTTTTCATTCGTGTTTCTAAAGTAACAATACATATTCTCATTCTTTGTGTTAGTTCTCAGTTTTTGTGGTTTAATATGAGAAATTTAAGTGCATCATCTTAATCCCTGAACATCTTGCTTCTTCTCCTACTTATTAATTTCCTTCCAGTTGTATTCAACATCCAAATTTTTTCTCCTGATTTTCTAGTCGATTCTTGGGAAACATCACAGCAACTTCACCTTCAGCAAGAGAACACCACTTGAATTCAGCAGAGACCAAGAGTTTTCTTCACAGAACGACTGGGAAGCCCAAACGAGGAGTTTGATTCAGAACCACAAACTACCCATCAGCCCTTTTAATCCTCTTTCACAGCAGGGAAACTCCCAGTCATACTCCAGCCCATCCGTAAAGATAAAGCTTCGTCCCACCATGAAAGCTCATGGACCATCTAAATTCTCCAGGACGTTCAGTTGGG
The DNA here is from genome assembly GCA_023238725.1 of Scortum barcoo. Classification (NCBI taxonomy): domain Eukaryota; kingdom Metazoa; phylum Chordata; class Actinopteri; order Centrarchiformes; family Terapontidae; genus Scortum; species Scortum barcoo. Next base: position 10,379,077 of record CM041542.1, read on the forward strand.
GGGACTTTTACTCAAACATCAAAACCGTCAAACTGAATTTGCTGATAATGGGGAAGATTGTGGATCACGGGAACGGCTCTCTCGGAGTCTACTTCCGCCACAACTCCACAGGCGTGGGCAACGTGTCCGTCAGCCTCGTCCCGCCGATGAAAGAGGTGGAGTTCGATCTGGAGCGCCAAAGCGTGGTCAATCCCAAAGACTCGAAGACGTTCAACTGCAGGGTGGACTACGAGAAGACCGAACGCAACAAAAAGGTGATGCTGTGCAACTACGACCCCTCCAAGACGTGCGCTCAGGAGCGGACCCAGAGCCACGTCACCTGGATGTGCTCCAAACCTTTCCAGGTCATCTGCATCTACGTGTCTTTCTACAGCACAGACTACAGACTGGTTCAGAAAGTCTGCCCAGACTACAGCTACCAGAATCCAGGAGCCTACCTGCCCACGGGTTAATCAGAGGTCAATGAGAGAACAGCGGTGCAGAGTAACGTTTCAATAAATTATGTTTGAGCAGCCTGCTGCAGGTAGTGGAAATATATAGAGAGATTACAAAATTTAGCATTTCTTCAAGTCTTACAATTCAGCAAATACCGCAAAATGTATGTTTTTAGTGCAAGAGCTTGTTTGTCGTAGACTGCAAGAGTTGTATTATTATGAAATGCATATCATTAGGGCTGCAGCTAATCATCATCTTCATTATCGATTTGACGTGGCGATAGTTTCTGGCGACATTAACAGGTTATTTGTTTTGTTTAACCGACAGTTAAAAATGTTTTGTTCTCTATCACATAAGATAAAAAAATAAAACAGAAATATTAATAAAAGCAGAAAGCCCTTGCAAATCGAAGCTGAAGGGAGGCGTGTTTAGATTTCTTTTCATTTAAAATACTGACGTGAATGATTGATCAGTTCTCAGAATATCTTAGAGAATCAGTACATTTCTGTTGACCGATCGAATATTCAAGCACTACACATGATTCCTCCCATAAAACATCACTAAAAACAGACAATAAGAAGTTTTAGGCTTTGTAAGAGAAAATCAATCTCTTCTGTCTTTTGTTTGTAACAATAAAGATTTAAGACGACAGATATTTGCAGCACTCTCATTTTGTACGCTTTTGTCACGTCATCCTTTCTCTCTCAGCTAACTCTCCAACACTCTTTACTGTATGCTGCCTAATAAAAGCTAAATCCAACTGGTTAAAACATGCAATGGTTTGACGCTCCTTGGATAAGCTGCTACATAATAGTACAGAGTGACCATAAAAGTCCTTTAACCCTTCTTAAGATTCAATAATTCTACTTCACAAAGAAGCTTTACAAATATTTGTGAGTTTTTCTTAACCATTAGTTATTTGGTCTGATCAGTGCTTGGTGCAAAGGGAAGACCTAATGTAGGATTTAAATTATTAAATGGCTTAAACAGGTTATCTTTATGGGTTAACTCCATAAGGAACCCACTATTTCAGCTGGTTGAGAAAGAACGCTGTTTATTCCACCTGCTAATAATATTGACAGATGATGATGATACCCATGTATTCACTGATGGTTTAACTGAAGCCCAATGCAATAAAAACAGCTGTGCCTGTGCCTGTAGTTCATCTTTGACAGTGATTTGGACTTCTTAAACATTGTTTCTCATTGGCTGTGAGCATGCCGTGTTGTGATTGGTCCTGCAGAAGAGCAATGAGGATGTGAGGATGTCTTGACCGAGGCTGCTGTTGGAGGCCATGTAGGGGTTTGTGTTGTTGAATAGTTCAGGAGGCCCAGAGCCCATCAGGCGTCCTGTAACATGTCAGGGATTAAAGAGTTGCAGGCCAGTAACTGCACTCACTGACAGTGGCAGAGGAAATACAATACCACTAAACCAGACTGGAAACCACACTTACTTAAAAATAAAAGTCCTGCACTGAAAATGTTACTTAACCTGCTCTATGGAGCTTTTAATTGGTTATGAAACTGTCTCAGTTTAATACTGATGCCTCCATATGACCTGCATAAGAAAGCAAAACCAACAGGAAGAAGATCAGTGCAGGAATACGTTATCACTCATGCATTTATTGTGTAGGATTTTTCTGGTGTAGCTGGTTTAGGTAAAGCTATTTGACTTCAAGTAGTCTTAGGATTATTTAATGTTTCTCTTATAATCCATTGATTGGTTTGTAAAAAATCAGAAAATAGTGAAACATTGCCATCGCAATTATAGAGTTACAATGCTTGTCTCATCCAGCCTACAGTCCAATCCACAATAATAAATTAAAATTACCGAAATAATAATGAAGGAGAAGCAGCAAATTCTCATACTAGAGAAGCTGGAGCCATGAAATGTTTTTGCATGAAAAGTAACTTGAACAGTTAATGAAATAGTTGGCAATTAATTTTCTGTCAGTCACCTAATTGATTAATCAACTAATCATTTCAGCTTCATTTTAAAGAGGAGTAGTAGTATTGGTATTGGTCAAGGTGGAGCTGATTTTGACTACTTTACATTCTGATGGGTAGTTTTATCCATTGTAATGGTATATAAACTTTATAGGCTGATCACGTATTTTCTGTTGAGGATCTAAACCTGTAACAAGATGTGGAGTGTAAGTATAAAGTAGCAATGGAAATATGCAAATAAGAACTACCTGAAACTTATACTTGAGTGAAGTGCCTGATAATGTAGTTATGTTCCACCACTGTTTATGGAGCTCACACTTAATGTCAGTTACTTAGTTAAATTAGTTTATTTCAATTCCCAAAAAACTAAATGGAATGGAACAAAATGGCATTTTAAATAAGGCCCAATAGCAATGTGCAGCTCCTGTTTACAGGGCAGAACTGGGAGGAAGTGGGAAGCTCTTCAATGCTAATAAAAAGACAACACATCCTTCTTCTGCCCCTGTGGGGAAGTGCGAAGAGTTTATGTTTTGGTGAGGACACACATTATGAAGCACTGATTCGCAGGTCTAAAAAGTGAACTACATCTACAACTTTAAATTAAAGGACTAACAGTGGAAGAGGTACTTTTTTTATCTTTTACTAAAAGTAGCAATACCACAGAGTAAGAATACCCTGTTACAACTAAAAGTTTTGCATTCAAAACTTTACTTATTAAAACATGAAGTAAGAACAGTATTAGCATTAAAATATACTTCAAGTACCAAAAGTAAAGGTACTTATGCAGGATGCCCAATTCAAAATAACATATTTTATTACTGAATTATTATTGGTGACGCATTAGCAAGTAAGTATCATTAACATTGCAGCAGGTAAAAATGGGGCTCATTTAAAATACTATCTATATGACATCATTACATACACGACATAATTACATACACAGAGTTTGCTGGTTTTATGTCATGTGTTAATAAATAGAAGTTAGTAGTTGGTAAATAGAAGTTCAATATTTGCCTCTAAATGTAGTTTAAAAAGCATAAAAATACTAAGTTAATTTAATAAGTACTGTATCTAAATACATTTTTAAGTACCTGGCTAAATGTACTCACAAACTCTGTTCCAATTTCAGTGGCATAAACTAAATTATGAGTGAACCAGTTTCCATCGACCTGCTCAGATAGAGGAGGGTTTTGTTACAAGTTAAATACAAGACTGCAAGAACATTAAAGTCTTTCTGACCCTCACAAAAATATCCATGTTTTTATTCTGCTCTAAAACTTGTTTTGAGTCATCATGACACTAAAAATCATAGAATCACTTTCTCTCTTAAGTCTCTGCACTTTAGCTGTGATCTGTTTCTGTAATGAATTCCTAAAGAAACGCCTTTCGTTTTATGTGGCAGCTTAAAATAACAAACCCATACACTCAGATAAAAATACCCAGACAAAATTTTCATTGCATTCATACAAAATAGTTGTGGTTTATTCTTTTGGGAACAAAAAATGGCAACAACTAAGTGTCACTTCTCATAACCAGCGATATCTACAGGAAAGAAACGACGACGGTTCCTTCTATCGATTACCATTTCCCACCTGGTTAAAATGATAACTTTAAATGTATTTCACGTGGTTTGCCTGGGTGTGCATTTTTTTCACATTCTATCTATTCTGAACATTAAAACGTGTTCATTTCAATTTTCATTTCCCCTCAGTCTTCATGCCTGCAAAGAAAACATCTGTCCGCCTTTTTTTTTTTTTCAATTTCACGGTTGAAAATGCTTTTGTTTACACAGCTTCAAAAACACTTGTGTCTGTACAAATTCCTATGAAAAAAATAGAAATGACAGTTCTGAGAAAAAAAAACAATTAAGAAATTCGTCATAAAAGAACATTAACATGCCTGATTGAATCCTAATGTTATTTCAGAACACTTTCTTGTGTCCTGTTTGGTTTGTCCGTTGACACCTTGGATTTTATTTTCTCTCAAGGGCTACAAAGACAGATCCACTCACAAAATACAATTTCCCCAAGAATGACATCCAGTTGTGCGTTGCTATTTTCTGTATCATTTCTATACCTTTTTTTCCTTGCTATTCAAAAAATGATAATGGACGCAGATGAAGCAGAGTTCTATATGGGAGTACATTTTTATCATTTATCATATATTTGCTGATAAATCTTCTTAAAGGGTACTTGTTCTTGGTGGTCCAGCTGGGTCCATGAAGCTTGCTTCAATGTGTGCTTGCCTACAGTATTTCTACTTTACTGCTGGTAAGGGTTGACAAGGGGTAACCTGTGACTTTAGTGCAATGTTTTCCCAACTTCCTTTGGGAGAATTATTCTGATGATGTTGTCCCATATCTGCTTTTATTTTTGACTAGCCCTTGGTTGTCTTTTCTCGAAGGGGTTCTAGTTTGTAACTAACAGGCCCACTTCTTCTTCTTTAGTCCCTCACAGGCCCACGTGTCCATTAGTTTGGGGGCTTCTCCAGCCGCTCTACTCCAAACGCTAAGAACAGAGCAAAAAGAAGCCTTATGATGAGATAGACAGTTAAAGACTTAATTTATCTGCACCCGTCCTTTAAGCCTCCAAATTTCCCGACAGTCGGCTCTTATTGGGTTGATGTGTCCAGTTCTTCCTTCCCAGCGGATTCCAAAGTAGGAACTAACAGGATGTCGAAGGATTTAACTTCACACACAGAAAAGAGCACAATGTCAGACCTCACTAAGCCAGAGCCGAGGAGAAACGGGGAGGGGCGTTGTGGTTTTTTTTTTTTTTTTTTTTTTATGTAAACGACAAACATCCACTTCACGAGCCCACCTGCCCCTCTCTTCCATCTCCTCGTCTTTCTCCTCCTTCTTCTTCCCTCCATCTTTAGAAGAGACTAAATACAGCAGGTTTGGATGGGGCAGAAGGGGGAGATTCGGGGGAGGCTGTAGGTAGTGTAGAAGGTAACAGCAAGGGGAAAAGTTGTCCCTGTGTGTTGAGGGGGGGAGGGGGATCTGTGTGGGTTTTTTTTGTGTGTCTGCACGTGTGTGTGTGTATGCGTGAGTGTAGACGCCTCGCTGTGAGGCTGTTAGGATTGTTTGAGGCGCTTGCGTGGGGGTCCGAGGAAGGGGCACTGGGCTGAGGCCAGGGAGCGGTAAGCTTCGGCCACCAGGTGTGGATGAGATGCCACCATAGACTTCCAACCTGCAGTCTCCATCACCTCTGCAGCATGGCTGGAGGACGAGAGAGAAATAAAGAACAAATTTAGTTCAGGGGAAAACAATTTGTATGAATAAGCACATAATTTATAAGTTCATATAGATAAGTATATATGGCTGCAGGTTATGATCATATTTATTATCGATTACTCTTAAAATCTTTTTCTTGATTACCACGTAGATCTAAATATAAAACCGTATTTCATATATACTTTCTGGAAGTTACATGTGGAAAAAATAGAGGTTGTGTTATTATTATTATTATTATTATTATTATTTTCTTCTTCTTCTTCTTCAAGGACTAGACAATTAAATGTTCAGATCACATTTTTTTAACGTACAAGATCTACTATCATATCAGTGTCTCCCAGCCTTTTGCCTCACGTTCTCTTGAAGTGCAACTGCATGCACATTTAGTCTTCTCTTTTTGTCATCAGAAATAATGTCAACATGTTTCTGAAATACTGTTAATAGTTTTTTCTTAAAGGAAGGGAAGGGAAAAAAGCTCTTTGGGTTTTTTTTGTCTCAGCTGGCTGGAGAGGTTTGTCTGTGTCTGTGTTTGATTGCCAACAGAATGGAGGTGTTACACCGGAGGGAACGAGGGACAAAGTAAACTAACTTAGCTGTAGCCCACAAGCCAGAGGCAGACAGTGTGTTTTTAGTGGCACTGGAGAGTAAAGACCACACAAGCATCTGACTGGACTACAGTGACATTCACAGGTACGTTTACATGCTGCTTAATAAGCTTCAGCTGAGCAGTTAATTAGCTTTGCAGCCTGCAAACTGACATTATCAATGAACTTTTACCCAGTAAACACTTGTCTGGTCACTTGTTTAACAGGCTGACCTGCAGGACGTCTTCATGTTTGTAAGTTAGATAAGAGGGAGTTTAGCAGGAAAGCCACTGCAGCTCTGGTGTTGCATAGCTGCTGTCCAGCTCAGTGTGACCGTCTGTTCTGCTTGTGACAGAACGCTAACATTACAGCTTTATACAAGATTTGATTGGCTGTATCAAAATAAAGGTCTCTATCTACATAGACAAAAGCCAGAACAGTATTCTGTTAAATTAATGCAAAACTAGAAGGTGCCATCATGAAACCATGAAGTATCAAATATAAATTTCTCCCCTTTCTCAAAAGAGAATATGTAGCTGGGCAGACCTTGAAACTTCTCTTATTTCTTGTCTAATTTTAATTCATTTTAAATGAGGCTAAACTACCCAATACTTCACAAAAAGACCAAAGACTGGAGATACAGAACTCTTTACAGAACTTTGTGTTTTCTTCTTAATATACCCCTTAAAGCATTCAGTGAGCCCCTCTAATTTACCCTGTGTGGAGGGGAAAAGTGGACTGGAAAAAAATGGAGAATCAAGAATTTTTGGCATTTTTCTTTGTAAAACTATTAACTGATTATCATAACTTTTCTGCCTTTTTTCCAATTAATCAGTTAATTGAACGCTTCAACTCTATAAATACACAGACAATAAATAATGAGTCGTGTGTAGTTGAGAGAGGGAACATCAGTACAGACACATGTTCAGTGTTATCACATATTCATCTGAGTCAACAGAAAAAAGTGATGTCAGACCCAGCGAGGAGTCAGGTTGCCTTGATCCCTCAGACATCCTCGACATGTCTCAGACACACCACTTCATGAGGGGACATGTGAAATTAAATTACTAACTGTGACACAGAGATGAAGCGAGAGGGCGAGACTGGTTCCATCAGTAATGATGTCGAGATAAAGAAGATGTAACAGGCCGACACAAAGAGTCTGCAAAAAGGTGCTGGAGACCTAATTATGAGTTATGACGAGTTCTTTTCTGTGTGTGGACTCACTAGTTGATGAAGTCGACGGCCTGCGTTTTGAGCTGGTCTGCACTGTGCAGATCAGCCAGGATGAGGATCTCTGCAGCGTTTTCCACAGACAGACTGGTACACAGCGCGTCCTCGCACATGACCTTCAGTCTCTCCAGAGCGTACTGAAAAGAGAGGGAACACAACATGTCCGTCTTCATCAGTATTCATGTTGTAACAGTCAGACGATATTTGAAAATTCTATTTCAGGGTTCAAAATGACAGCGAAACATCCGTTTCTCCTATTACAAAGACTGCCTCATAATATATCTGTTTTTTAAAATACATGACCATAAAATAAACATTTCGATGCTCAGAAACTGTGCGTTCCCAGTGTCATGCAGGAGTGAGATCAGTGTGAAATCAAACTGTTTCTTCAAATCCTGATGGCTTACTGGGATATGGTTCAGTGTACCATCTCGGGTCCTAATGCATCTTATTACCTTTCCTTGTGGGAATATCTGAAATCTCATAGTGTATGCTGCCAGCAAAATAATGTGCAGCTCTCGTCAGGTTAATACAGCCAAGACAGCAAAACTAAAATCTGTATTCTGTTTCAAAACATTTGAATTACCAGAATACTAGCAGTCTATCAAGTATATACGATCTCAATATGTCAAAGTATATTGGTGCATTAGTTGTACTGCTATATTACCTTGTCAGCTGCTGCCAGCAAGTCATCAGCCATCTTGTCAAGGTTGGGAGCCTTGTCTGTGTAAATGAAGCACATCATCTCTTTGAAAACCTCTGGCTCCACGTCGTTGATCTCCACACGGTTCTGATAGAAACCGAGAAGGAACGAGGTGGTCATATGTGAGCTTCAACTAAAACACATTCTTCATATTGTCCTGCACTGTTTTACAACCTGCTAATACACTGTGAAAACCAGTTATTTGTAGCACTGATATGTAGAAACAAGTAATGGTGGATAAAAAAGAAAACTTGATATGGCTTGAAATTATATGGTATGCCGTATAATTTTATTATGTGTGGAGGCTGTAAATCTCTACACAGTGGTTGAGGTCAATTCACGCTGTTGTTTTAAATACCATGTTATATTTATTTATATCTTTTGAGCTTCCCTGTCTGTCCTTTGTGGTATTTGTGACTACTATAATGACAGCAAATAATGTCAAGATTTAAGACAAACCGCAGAGAGACTTGCTGTGCAAAGCAGCATGACCGACCTGTGGTGTGATGAAGATAAGGCTTGTCAAATGCTTCTTGCTTTAGACTTTAGTTTCAAGACACAAGCAATTTTTGCATTTATAATCAGATCAGATTATTAATGTGCACTTAAAAAAAAACTCTGAAGCAAATGAAGACAAAAAGTGAGCATGTGAATAATTTATTTATACATGTTTATCATGGTATGTCAAAAAGTGATTCACTGTGGTTATTTTTCATTTTGTCACAACTGAAAAACATTTTGTTGTCCTGTGTTCTATCTGCTGTTTTCAGACAAATGTGCTTCACATATTACATGTTCGTGAATAATCTTTCAAAAAGTTTGCAAAAAATATCTAAGAGGGCCTTGGTTTAAAAAAAGGCTTCTCCTGCTATTTCATTTCTTACAGTCACATGTGCACAAATGAAAAAAACCAATTCTCTGCTTCTGCAGCTTTGTCAGTGAAGGATGAATCCTGACCCTCAAGTACGGCAGGACAATTTCATTTCAGGTGCGGTATCATTCAGTTTCAGCAAACAGCTCTGTGCTGCTGCCATTTGACAGCACACAATCCTTCACTCACTTTAACCCCTCAACACAGCAGGGAGAACCTGAGCAGTTGAGCCGCAGAGGGACAAAACGAATTTATTTCTGAGAATAAAAAAAGCTTTGGGACCTTGGGCTCACCTTTTTGCTCTCTTCCATCTCATGCTCAAACATGGCGCTGAATACAGGGGAACGTGCTGAAAGCAGTGACATAGAAAGATATCAGGATAACAGAAAAAAATGTTAATGTGTGAGTCAGAGAGCAAACTAATAAATATATACACAAATATTTACACAAACAGCAAAGCACTTAAAACTTGAGTGACAAATAGACAGAGGAAGAACAAAGAAAACACACAGGGCATGTCTGACGTGTCTGTACCTGCAAGGATGGCTTTGTGGGCCTGAAACTCCTGGCCAGCCACGCACAGGGAGCAGTCTGTGAAGCGGGAGTTCTCCCACAGGCCACCCAGCTCATCTGCTAGCCGGCAGTCCGGCACCTTCACCATGTTCATGGTGTTCTGCCCAGATATGTTGACAGAGTCCTGCACCACACTCACCTTAGGGAGAGAAAGTAAACCAACAAGACTCTTTTAATGCTTCACTTGTATTTAAAAATGGTCCGAACCAAAAATAGTTTAACACAAAGACAGTGTACCTCGCAGAAGAGTGTCAGCTTGTCGTCGGGTAGAAGACCATTGGCCTCATCTAAGAGGAAGTCTCTCCGGATGAACTTTTTAAAGCCCCAGTCTTTCCCCTGGACAAAGCGATATGCCCTCTGGCTTTCTGCAGACACACACAGAACACACAGAGGAGGTGAGTCCATGTAAAGGTGTGAATTTACAAAAAAAAAAAAAAGATCTAGCATATAGCTCATGCCTCTTACATGGCATCTGTTACATTTAGAAAGTTTGTGCCACCCAGCTGACTCACCCATGGCTTTGGTCTCCTCTCCCTTGGCGTTGAGGATGGAGAACTTGAACTTGGCCCGCACCTCGGCCTTTGGACAGCTGACCAGCAGCAGGTAGAGCGACAGGTAGTCTTTGCTCTCTTCATCCAGGCCCTTGGGATTTACTCGCAAACACCTGATGATGGTGAAGGGTGCAACAGTTAAGATCTTAGTTTTACGGGGATGGAGACAAGGGTGACACACCTGACCAGAATGAATTTGTAAAACTGAATTCATGTTTTTGTTTATTATGGTATAATTTTTATTTGAAATTCAGACCAATACAGGTAGAGATATTTAATGTTTTATGGTTGGGATACAGTTATAATAAGTAGATAATAATTGGTGGTGATTGCTACTGAACATGGTGAGCAAATTTGGGTTTACTTGGCGCATGCTAATATACAAAGTATATTATTTAATTATTTGACTAGTTAACAATAAATGAGCCCCATTTTATTTTGAAATGTCAGTGACATTTGAGGCACTTTTCTCTCTGGAAACCAATTTTAATGACGTGGGCTTTTGAAGACCTCTTTCGAGGTTGTTGCTGCGGTTTGCTTGATAAAAGGAAACAAAAACTTAAAAGAGCTTCATGGAAGGTCAGTAATAACATTTATGTTGGAATTTGTAAGTCTAATCATACAGGGCAGGACTTTCTAGATGTTTTTGAACAACCTACTTCCTGTACAGTGCAGACTTTTGCCCACCCACCATTTCAGCTTGTCATTGGCCCCAGAAGAGAAGGTGGAGCTCTTGATGACCTCGCCCATCTCCTCACGACAGAAGCTGAAGTTGTTGATGGTCCACATGTAAGAGAACTTCACCACTTTAATCTGGCAAAGGAAAAAGATATTCCGTAAAGCTCAGTATTTGATGTATTTGAGTGTTACTTCATCCATGTGGACATTTTACCTGTGTGTAACACCAGCTCTCGGCCACTGGCCCGCTGGACATTTCCGCAGGGGGAGGGGGACTCGGGACTCTTGACATTGCCAGCGTGACAGAAGGTGTCGGGGGGCAAGAGGGTGAGGAGGAGGAACCCGTCACTTCCACTCGTCAGTGCTCAGCCCTGACGTCCATCTGCATCCGTACAGGCCAGATGGAAGCAGTTTGCCCCCTAAAAACAGACAATGTGAGAGTGATTAATTGATCAGAGTGGAATCCCATCTCCTTCAAATTCCTTGAAAATCCTGTTTTGCTAAAAACATTCTTCTAGCAAAAAGAGGCAGGCAACCGCACAGAGAACCATTTTTAAAACAGCTCATTGTGATGCAACACACAGCCACTGTACCTTCCATTAATCCAGTTAAGATTCAATATTGTTTAATTCATGCGGCCACACTGCCTGGATTTGAGCTTTGCAGTGTTAGGGCTGGATGAATTGTCCCTGACCCATTGGGGGGACAGCAGAAGATCGATAGCGGACGCCTGTTCTAAGATCAATAGCTGCTGCAATTGCAATTAAGTCTCAAAAATGAACTGTAAATAAACAAGCTGCCTCCCAGGATTTTGGTGGGCGACGGAGCCACTGGCTGAATCCAAGGTTCCCAAATTACCTTGAAGTCGAGCAGGAAGATTGTGCAGATTTGTGATGCAAACTTCCCTCTTCCGAATACATACACACAATAAAACAATGATGCCTGGCTCTCTTATACTGGTCAGCAGTGACCATTTAACACCATAAAATATTTCAAAACCCCAACTTTTTTCCTAGATACAGAGCTCCTTTCAATGAAATTACAGGGGATGCCATTAAGACCATCAAGACGTGTGAAACAAGAAGTCCACCTCTATATACCTTCATTATTTTCGCTGTTTATAAGCCACTACAACAAACTGCACTGAGCTACAAGAGCTGACTGCAAAAACACTTTAATCGACAGGAGCTTTCAAAATTTCCACACATTTTAAATAAAACCTTGGTGTGGGCAGACCTATTTGAGTTGTTGGTCTTTGAAATCAGTTTTTAAAAAGTGGAACTCTTTTTTTTCGTTTATGGTTGACATTTCACAGCTGAGTTGGTGGGATAGGATAACTTGGCATTGATATTATCCAGCATGACTGAAACCTCATAAATCGTCCACAAATGTGAAATCTACACATTAAAAGAAAAGTGAGATATTGTATCAACAGATTCTATATTTATGTTATTGTCACCAAATCCCATGAACAGACTGATATAGCTAACTCCTCCGTGCCATACACCTCTATTGTTGACTACATAAACACACCAGTGAGCAACGCTGTCGCACTGGGTGATATAAGTGACTCACTCCATGTTCACCGTCTTACTGCTGGACACAAATGCACTATTTATCATATATCTGTTCAAGTTAATGTTTTTTAAATAAAAAGCTTAGTTTATTTAGCCCTGTTCACACAAGAAAATCTGTATTCATTTCATGTTTTCAGAAATGTACAGCTTCAGGAGGAACAAGTGCATGTGGAGTTGAACGCCACAAACAGGTTAGGAAAATAGGAAGGAAAAACTATTTTAAGTAAAGCAGTTGAGCCAAAAAAATCATGATCAATATACTATTACAAACTATTATAACTGTGATTAATATATTTCATGTGTGCTCCAGATATTTGCAACCATACCAGAATAAGAGGTTTAAGGAGGGAATTTCACATGAGAAAGTACATTTGATTTGCTGTAAAAAAAAATAATAATAAAAAAAAAAACATTATTCAGCTGGCATTAGCAACATTAACAGACATAAAACATGCCCAATACAGTGAAGAAGAAAAAAAATGTCACTCCCATGAAGCCCACCACTGCAAAACTGCCAATTCCTGACGGGCTTTTAGTTGAAGTGAGGACAATGAGGGAAAAAGCTAAAGGTTTGCCTCAGACTAGAAGACATAGAGGTCAGTGTCGATGCTTAATTATGTGATTAAGGTGTAAAGATGCTTTATTGCTTTAATTTCTACACCCTTTGAAGGACAAATCACCCTGCACTGGGCACCATCTTGCCACAGCCAGATTCATAAGCCTTTTTCATCTTGCTGCAAGGTCAGTGGCTGAACAACGCACTCCCATATAACACAAGTCAGTTTCTTTCTGGGCCCACATACTGTTAATCTGTGGCCAATTTTTTTTTCCCTCTAACCCTTCATCCGTCTCCATCTTCCTCTAACACCCAGAGCCTTTAATGTCTTCACCCATAAATTCAATTTGGGTCAAAATGCAGTGGAACAAATTGTGACGGCTGAGCTTTCTGTTCCTGATGATTCCTCTGAAAGAAGGCGACGCATCGACAGTGATGCCGCTTGAAAGGCTGTGAGGCACACTTAACAGACGTCAACAGATTTTAGTGGCGTAATTAAGTGAACTAATGTTTTCTTAACATCTAATTTGAATCCTCTCAACATTTTGGAATGCTACAGCAAACTCAGAGCCACCGCAAATCCTTTAAATCAAAATTTAGTGTCCGAAATCTCACTTTACTTTCACTTTGATTTAAGAAGAAAGCTTTAGGAACATCTCGGTAAACGAAAAATAAGGAATTAAATCAATGGGCTTTCCCCAGAGTCCCCTCTACTCCATTACTAATGCAAGACTTGAATCATTTACTGTTAATACAATAACTTTTAGCAAATGGACTTACATATACTAACCGCAAAAAGTATACTTTGTCTGCCCTCCAAAAGACTATGAAAGGAAAGTACCTAATATTTAAATTTGGTGAAAAGCATCTCTTCTGCTTTTCCAGGTAAGTCTAGCAAAGACAAAACAATCTACTTCAAAAGCTCAGTTCCAAGACTGACAAATCCAAGAAATGAAAAACCAACCAATCTTCTTGATTCTTTAACAGTGGCAACTGGTAAGATGGAGTGAGGCTAAGATAAAGGAAGGGGGTACAGAGAAAGAAAATGAAAAGTAAAGTGATAGAGAAGCCAAATGGAAAAACAGGTGGCGAATGAAAGATGGGCCACCGTCTGTGGAACCATTCGAAGAGATAAATTACCACAAAAAGTGGTTAGATGGAGACAAAAGAAAATCAAAAAGAGGTATGAGAGAGAAATCAAATACAGATTCTTGGACAGGTGGAGTCTGATGAAGACACACACCACATTAAAACAGTCCCAACACCTTTTTAGCAGCTTGTGCGCACCAGCTTCCTCCTCAATTACTATGGCCCGAGATCTGAACGAACCACAGTTGGTACATTAGCAGTGAAAGAGCTGAGCACACATCAGCCATAAAATTTATTATCATTGAGATTTTCAGAAAATGAAACCCCTTTTTTGATATTATTCATATTTGTTATTTTTTCTGCAATAGCCATTCAGTGTATTTAGATCCACTTACAGGGATGTAACAACACCAAACACTCACAGTATGATAATACGTCAGCAACAGGTTCACAATACAATATTTATCACAGTATTAAAATAAAACAATAATGACGTAAAATGTTGACAGGAAAAATGTTTTTTATTGAATAATAAATGATATATACAGCATTTTAACAACACACAATGTTTTTCCCTTTAACTTCTGTGTTACTTCTTCAACAAAATTAAATAAAAAAATATTAAAAAATACAAAAAACACCAGCAATGTTTTGTTCTATTTATGGCAAAGTACCTGCTTAAGGAGTGTTTGTTCTAGTATCAAACTACACTTCCTGTTAAGATGGTAACCAACAAAATCAACCACAAAGGAAATCTTGAAGATTACAACTCAAAATTTTTCTCTCTCTCTTCACATGAATTGTAATTAACAATGTAAAGCGGCCAAACTCTGGAAAATGTATCAGTAAGTCTCTTCAGTTTCCAAAGACAAAACACAAATTACCTTCAGCAGAGGTAAAATGCAGGGAGATAAATTCTCAGAGTTGTCAGCTGAACTTTCACCAGACAATCTTTACACTTATCAGCAATTTACATTGATTATCTGTAATAATCAGAGCAAAAACAAATACCCAACAAGGTTTTTAAATCACCTAAATTCATCAAACAGCAGACAGCTAAAACAGTTTTTAAAAAATCTATTCAAAATGCAGGAGATGGTAGAGGAAACATGATCTGTGAACCCTTTAGTTGCTGAAATCTGAGAGAGAAGTTAAACTTCCACATTAATTCTATGAAGACGAATCAGACTGAACTTCACACCAGTGTTAATACAGTCAAGGAGATATCTGTGGCCTGATAACATAAAGTTAGATATGCAAGTCTGATGTATATCTGTGGGAATATGATACATACAGTGGCAGCCATGACCACAATGCTTTTCTCCCGACATTTCACTCCAGTGACAGAGAAAAAGGAGAAATCAATCTCTGCTCTAAATTAAAGACTGGAGGTATGGAGGCATTTCAGACAGCAATATCCAAGGGGGATGAAAAAATTGCAAGCCTTGTCGAAGTGTCAGTGAACACAATGTCTATTTCCAAAGCTTTAGTCTTTGAGGACTGCAGTAAACCACAGACAAACCTTAAAAGTATAATTGGTACAGGGAGCGGGGATCGATCGCACAGAGCGTGTTGGGCCTCTGTGGGAGTGATTTCATATTCTGCCCTTGCTCCTCCTTTCCTAAAAACTCAATCTCAGAGAGGTATGAACTATTGATTTTGCTACAGCGATCAGCTTGCCTCGCTCTCATCCCTGACTTTGTGCAGACCCACAATTACATTGAAGGGGATTTGAGAGGGCAAAAAAGCGTTAGCACCCAGCCTTCACCTCCTGCCTGTACTTTCTCACTAAAACCCTCCTCACCTCGCCAGGTTCGGGAGGTTAAAGGGGGGAGGGACCTCAATGCATACCTAATGTCTCCAGTCATCTGGTTTATACCATTACCAACGGTTACACCAGACGTGTTGAACCTCTGAGGGCAGACACTCCTGCAGGCTGCACGACACTGCAAGTAGTCCAGTCATTAGGCGAAGCGAGTGTATTTATAAAGCACATTTCAGCAACAATGCATTTTCAAAGTGTTTCACAGAAGACACCGAAAGCATTGTGACAAAGTGCAAAAGAAACATACCACAAAGTGATTAAAGATCTAGGAGAATAAAAAATAAAAACAAGGTAAAAGAAGAGCAAACAAACATAGTGTAATAAAATGTAATAATTAAGGCTTTAAACATGGCTGTAAGGTTATCTGAGCAGCTATTACTATTTTCTTCATTTTGTTAATTTGTTGTTGGTTTTATACTCAATACTGGGACAACTGCACACTCCTTGGTTAACACTTGGTTAACACGTTTCCTGTAGAAACTGTACACTGTAACAACAGACATATTGCACATGTTATATTATTATTGTAAAGGTTTCTATTTTATATTTATGTTCTTGTCCTACTTTCTTTTTTCCTCTAGATTTACTGTAATGATGCCATGGCAAAACTTGGTAATAAACCTGATTCTGATTCAGTTCTAAACGTTCGGAAACACAACTTCAAAGTAATCTGGTTTGTTTAATAATGTCAGACCTCCATGTCCATGCACTGCTGTTTAAGTAGCCAGCAGTTTGAAAAGTCCCACAACAAATTAATTGCTAAAAGTCACAAACAGGCTGACTGCAGAGGTTGTAGGATGTTTCTATTAAATTCATTAATCAACAATATGTGACAGACACTGCTGTTGTGTCACACTTTATGATGGGAAAAAGTCTTTTTGCTTCTATTTTAAGAGTGAAACAAGACAGCATCAACACCCACATCACAAAAAAGACATTCAACATTAAATCAAACTAAACTACTTTTGTGAACCATTTATAATAAATATTTACTGTCTGTTTTTCATTAAGTAGCCTAACTATAACAAATCCCTTTAAGCCACTTATGTATGATTAAATTAAGTGACTCAATATCAAAGTATGAATTGTTGACAACAGACAGCCCCACAGCACAGGCTTGTTTATGCCTGCAATGACCAGATCCAACTGTTGGTGCCATCGTGAGAGCTAATAAAAGTCTTGTGACAGTGAAAAACATGGACAACACATTTGATTTCTATTATAAGTTACACAATTTCTCTACTTGAGGTAGATAAATCGTATAAATATTCAAATATATTGGAAAACAGGGACGAAAGAAAGGTTTGTGACTCAGTTTCCTGATACACATCTTTGTTCACATGCATTATTGAGCTGAAGACTGATTCAAGACATACATTTGATTCCATTTCTTTTTCACACTGTTTGAAAAATGGGCAGCTCAACCACAGTGGATTTTACTTTGGGTCATCATGTTAGGGGTGAGCTCAGCTAAACTAAACTAAATCTGGAGAGCAAAGAGACGGACTCTGGAAAAACTTACATTCAACACCATTTTGAATCTGCTGTGTGGCAGAACTTTTAATATTAAGCTGAAATGTGCGAAAAAGTATTGCAAGAGAGCATTTTTCTCATACTAGTGATCATTTAAGCGTTCTGTATAGGTATATTACATTTAAGAGGTTATGCATTTGAAATATAGTTTAAAATGTCTTGACTGGAGGAATAGTTGTTTTTATTTGCATTATCTTAAAGTCACAGATACTCCTGGTTGCATAGATGTACAGACAGGCCTGAGGTCAGGGAAACACATTGTCTTCTTTCAAGCCACTTTTAAAAGTATTGTAGACTTCATCTTTATTGATTTTGCTATATATCATACTATTTGTCTTTACATTTTATATGAATTCGTTAACTGCTTGCTCATTTTCTTTTTAGTTGTTTGTAATTATTATTAATACATTACATACAACACATACATTATTATTAATACAGCAGACACCATGCTGACAATATAGCATTACACCACAAACTATGGCAAAAACAACCTTTCTCCAAACAGCCATGACTAAAAAATACCATCACAACCTTCATAGAGATACTAATAATTACAATAGCGTTACACAGCCTCCTCTAAGTGGACAGTATTGACATTATAGGTGGCTTCCCTGCTGTGAGTCATTCATATTTCAGTATTGAGATTAAAATACTGTTCATTGCCTCAGGGTCACACTAAACTCCTGTTCTACCTGAACAAATATAAACAATAAATGGTCTGTTTCTAAGCAGCTTGATATGAACATTAGTTGAGCTATTTCTGGTTAAACTCAATACATTAAAATATCCATTTTAAGACTTTACAAGTGTCTATTAAACAAATATAATGAAGGCCCAGGACATTAATCCCCTTGTTCAGGACATTTACCTTTACACCACACAAATATAAACCCTTAACGCAAAGTTTAGGGGTAGTCATATTCTCTTAAATTAATTAAAATGTTTAAATTAGCTATTTAGAGTAAATATAGGCGGTGACAGGCAGAACCTGCTAACAATACAGATAATCGATACTACTATCTAAATGTGAACTGGCGCTTTAATTCAGCTAAACGTACACACCAGTGTGCTCTAAAAGAAAATTACAAACCCCACACGGCGATGAGAAGGTCTGACACCGTTCAGAGCTTTTTAATATTGTAAATAACAAACAAGACCCGACGGTAGCACGCAGGCTAGCTCTAGCTAGCTAGTGTAGCAGCTAACCTGAGAACAAAACAAAAAGAAAAGGTCTGCCGCAAAACCTGCGACACGAAACACCACACTGCCGCCTTTGCGGTGTTATTTTAAGCCTTTATTTCGCATATTACCGCTTTATATTTTATTTATCGACGAACTTACCTTGGTGTTGGGCTGAATTGTAACGCTAGTTGTCCGGGATCTTCTGTTGTTGTTTGCTAGCAGGCTACCTGTCTGTTGAAGTGGCAGAGCTACACAGCGCCCCCTGCTGCCTCGGAGGGACATCACACCCCATTAATTAAATCATTCCATTATCATTATTATGAAATTAATACATTAATAATTATTATCATTAACTAATTCATGAGATTTATTAGCACTTTCCAAATGACATTTACGAAGTGCTTTACAAAACAATGAAACAATAATGTAAATGTAATGTAATGTATAGTAAAATTAAGAATCAATTAAAATATAAATAAAAACATATCCCTCCTTTGCCTGTTTGTTAGTTATACCTCTGTTATGCCTATAGTTTATTCACATGGATGCTGTAGTCGTTGTTGTACTGCCACTGAAAACTAATTTATCTTAATTTAATCAGTGTTTGAGCTCCTGCCTTGTGTCAAGATTATACCCAGATTAACGAAGAGCAGCCGTTAAAGGTTAAATTTAATTAAAATGTTGATAGAATTAATCTGTGGATTAATCCGCTCACCCTGAAGGTGTCTTTAATACATCTTTAACCTCTAGTGCTCAGAACTTAATGTCTTTGTGGTGACTGTGTGAACAAACTTTGAATGTCACTAAGTGAACGTTTTTCCATTAATACAGTCACAGTATTTCACTTGTGCCATTAAAACAATTTGTTTGAACTAGTTTGAATGGTCGTAATAAAGGTTGGTTATGATAGATCTGCTCCATCTAGTGGACACGAGCGAAGCACACAACAGCCAGGGCTCCCCTCATGAATCCCCCTGCATAAATGTTGCTTTCTTGTCTGCAATAATAAAAGCACATACCAATGCCGGCTTCTATGCAAAGTTTGCGAGCAGTCTGTAAATGCATTTAACATATTTATTTCCTACAATGACAAAGTGCAGCACAGTGGCCTGTGACACTAATCAAAAGGAAAACACTCACTTACATGTACAGCTAAATGTGTCAATTCTTCAAAGGAAACTAATCAAGCACAGAATTATGAACCTTTATTTCAGAATTTGTTCATTTAAGTCTGCACAGGGTCCTTTGTTTCAAACTGTCAGACAAGATGCATAAAAAGATAAAAAAGAAGAGAAGTTGACACATACTTCACTCACATGTTCTTAAGGGATCTTTACAAAGCACTGTTGTCAATGTATGGATGAATACTCACACTGCAGTACACAGACATAGTTAGACAGACAATAAGAAAGTACAGACATCTCATATAAGTCTTGGTAAAAATATGCTGGACATATATTTACACATTTACAGAAACCTTTATATTCTGATTAACAATACATGGAGACCTCACTTGTCCATATCAAACTCAGTGTGATTAAAATGTGGTTCAGCAGTCCAAGAGATGAAAACAGAAAGAAAAACAGTATGTCAAACATTCAACTCCTCTTTTTAGGGATAACAACATTTCCACTGGTTGCGATGGGGATCAGAAGCCTCCGCTGGTCCATACGAAGATATTTTTCAATAAGCACTTCCACAGGCACCTTGTCGTTCACATAACCCTGCCTGCAGAGCACAAAAAAACACATCAGTTAAAGGAAACGGATGTAAAGTGTCAGTCAGTGGTTATGTATGCTGCTAGCTAAATGTCTGCTATGTTTGTTTTCTTGATGTTTTCTTCTTAGGCTTACTTCCCAGTCACTTGTTCCTCTCGTCACATTGAACATGCAGCTCAAGCTCACCATCTAGTGGTCAGTTTAAGACTTAATGTGGCAGTGTTTTTTTTCTGCCTGGCCTGCTCCTGTGTTTCACACTATTTGTCTGACAGCTGTCAAATATATTTGCTCTTCTTCAGTGTGTATTGATGTGATCCATGCTCCATGTCTGATGTCTGTGTCCAGGATCTGACAAGTATGTAAGTGGAAACTTTTGCAACTGCTGCACTTCTGGTTTTAAGGGTTTAAAGGGGCATTTTATCGTGTTTTGTTCAGGCTGCTCTAATCAGTGTTTTATATCAACAATGAGTGAAATGGCAGGGTGTAATTAAAAGGGTTTGCTTGTAGGGCTGAACCCACAGAGAATTATCACCCACTCTGCAGTTCCCTTCAGTTTTATGGTGCTTTATGGCATCTTCTAGCTCATTGTTTTATGGTCCGCAATTTTACTGTTTTCATTCACTCACTGCTCTAATCAACGCTGTTCCAGCAGCAGCAGACAGCTACTTTCAACTCTAAAAACTCAGAGCGTGCTACGTGCCCAGCACCAAGCAGCAGGCAAACAAAGTTAGTAACGAGCTGATCAACATGGTGGGTCATTTTACAGTCAAAGAAAAGAGAGTGAATATTTGGCTTACATTCAACATAACTACTAATTCATGCTAATGTTACTTTGTGTATATGTGGTGGGTACATAAACAATTGTTTGGGTACAAATTTGCCATCATTACATGAGAATCATTTTATCATTTATAGCTTCTTGCACTGACCCCAAGAAGCAAAAAAAAAAAAAACCCTGTTAATTCAGGATTGAGGACTGTGGAGTGAAGAAAACAAATGCATGTCTGAAAGTGTTCTACAATGAAATAGTCCTGATTTTATTTTCTCAACCATCACTGAGATCAACATTGACTTAAACAAGAAAGCCCTCAACCTTTAAAATACTGTATGTCACCCTATATGTTCTCTCTGTCTCTTTGTTTTTATTTTTCCAAATAACCTTTAATTAAAATGACTCTTTAAAGGGATTAGTTTCTTTGTCACATTTAAAACTTTTAGGCACAAAAACCATTAAACCTGTCCTAAAATGGCTCACTCGAGAACAAAACACACCTACTTTACCTTCTCAGCAGGAGTTCAGCATCTTCAACCTCTATGGTTTTCCTCTTTGCATGGGTAGCATACGTCTCCAAGTCCTCCGCCAGCCGCTCAAAGAATTTATCCATTCTGTTAAAGACAGCAGTAAATTACAACGAGCCAAGTGTATCCACAATGTCTTCAATGTCTTCAGTGGAAAATAAAATAAACTCATTTGTTGCTTATTTAGTTCCAACAGTCTATAATCTCGTAGTTACTTACATTTCTTTAAGTACAGGGTACACGTCTGTAGCGACCTTCGTTTTCGCAAAGTGCTTGAACGCGCCCATAAGGTAGTTCTTAGGAAGGCCTCCTTCCCTGTTAGTTGGACCTGTCCTCCTCTTTCTCACCTGCTTAGGTTTAGGTGCAGGTGAATCTTCATTTGCGTTACTGCTGGCATAATTGACGTTACAGAAACTTGTTAGTAAAATAAAACATGGTAAATAAAAGCCAAATAATCAGGCTGAGATTTTTTTCATATGTATTTGCATAATATAAGAAATGCTGCAAGTTATTTAAAAGTGTAGCAGGAGGTGCAACTTGCCTGGTATGAACATTTTTAAGAACAGAAGGTGAGGCTAGAGGATCGGAGAGAAACATCTTCCTTTTCTCTCTGACAAATGCTGGAGTCTTGCTGGGGGCCTCTGAAGAAAACAATACATTTTTACTCTTGTTCTCATAGTTTTTTTCTTTTTATAAAAGCACACACACAAAGAGAGACTGACCTTCGTTCTCTTCACCGTTTTCGTCATCCTCCCACTCCTCCTCCTCTTCAGGAGAGTCCTGAGCAGCAGCTTCTTCAGGTGAATTGTCTCTCAGGTGCCTGTTGTCTTCAGTATCAATCGTCACCTCCGGAAGATGAAAGGAGTTCTCTTTATCAGCGTCAGGCTCAGCCTCACTCCGACCTTGGCTTCCTGCATCCAGGCTGCTGTGTAGATCAACAGCACTGTGCATTTTGGACTTGCCATCAGGGAATCCTGCATGCAAACAACACCAGTTAAACAAAAACCTTACTATAAAACACACTGACGTGCATTTAATTAGAGCTGGGAGTTACTTTTACTTGCAATTATCATTTAGTCCAACATATTTATTATCTGCTAGACAATAAGTTGTAATATTCTAGACCTCAATTATATTTTGATGAATATCAAGACTGAAAAAACAGCTTCTAGATGTCAATGTTTTCCGCAATAAATCTCAGCTAGTTAGTTTATCACATCACAAGCACAATATACATTATGACATATAATCAGTGTCTCTTAATAGTCAATAAACAATGAAAAGATTGTCTTCAATAGTGGAATTACTAGTGATTTAATCGAATAGTTTATCCAGGATCTTTGAAAATAAATTAAATTGCTTAGGTTGTTTATTAAGCGAAAATGTCAAATATTTGCTGGTTATAACTTTTCCATTGAGTGCTGCTGCTTTTCAACACTGAGAATCAAATGTCTTTGGGTAATTTGAAAACAATACTAGGCTAAATAATTCATCTAAAAAAATGAGCTGACAGATTTATCAAAAATAAAGTCAGTGGTTTGTTTAAGCCCTTAAATCTAAACTGAGAGATGATGCTGTTTTTGACCTCCTTACCTGCTGTGGTGTCTGCAAAGTCCCCACCTGCTTCTGTGACAGGTAAAATGAGTCCACCTTCAGAGCGATAAGCCCTTCCACTGATGTGCTCCATGTCACGCTCCAGCTGTTCTGACGCCTGCTCACCATTGTGCTCATCTTCGGGTTTAAAATCAGCCAAACTCCCCTCTACAAGATCCTCTAGATCACTTTGATTTTCTGCAACATCTTCCTCTTCCTCAGACTTAGACTCCGCTGCAATATCCTCTTCAGGCTGGGAAACAATTTCACCCTCTTCTTTTTCTTCTTCAGATTGAGAGTCTGGTGCAACCTCTTCTTCCTCAGACTGAGAGTGAGTTACAATGTCCTCTTCAGGCTGGGAATCAACTCCACCTTCTTCTTCTTCTGTAGCTTGAGAACCATCTTCTGTTTCCACTCTGTTCTCCTCTCCCTCAGACTCAGCTGACTCATCGTCCTTTAGACCAGTCTGAGATTCAGGTTCCTCTTCGTCAGATTTCGACATGGCTGAAGCGTCCTCAAGTTGACCATCCTCTTTTTGTGATTCAGGTGCATCTACATCTTCCTCAGACTGAGAAGAACGTTCTTCATTCTGAGGTTCTGCTGCGACCCCTTCTTCAGTGTCAAATACATACATTGATTTCTCTTTCCCCAGCTGGCTCTGCTCCACTTCGCTCATCTGTCTCTGAAGCTGAGACGCCATCACCGTGGGTTTGTCCTGAGTTCCAACTATGGAAAGGTTGGCATCAGACTGGGCGTAAAGAGCCGTGTTACAGTGGACAATATCAGTTGTGATATCAGGTTCGCTGAGTTTGCTCAAGCCCAGAGTGAAGCCCTCAGAGTGGGCGGTCACACTGAGACCTTGATTCGCCAGGACAAAGCTGCTCGCCCCTGGGTGACAGAAAGAGAAAAAAGCATGAAGGAAATGAAGAACTTCAACAATGACACTGAGGATAGCAGTTTTTTGCTCATCATGAGAATGACAGTTATATCTGCTTCATTACTACAGTGACCATTTTTAATATTTTAAACACTTTTAAATGGTTAATGGACAAACTAATAATCAGGGCACTCACTGATCACACACAAAAGGAAAAAAATAGTTATATAATAGTTATTTGTTAGGTATTTTAATCATCATAATCACCTCCCATCTGCCTTTTATTTACAGCAGCACCAAATTCTTCCTCTGTGATTTTCCGACGGTTTGAAACTCTTCTCTGCAGACCCCTTCTCTCAGTGTGAACATCCACAAAAGGTGTTTTTAGAGTCAGAGAGGTGGAACTGCAAAACAGGAAGGACAGGCCACGTGGTTGCATATTCATTCATTAACACTGTAAAGTAATCAAATAGTTTTAACGTCACATCAAAAGATTTGATAAAAACTTTTACACTGGGAAAAAAAAAAACTACTCAGTTTTTATGCACCTTACCTTGACAAAGAAAGTGATGACAGGTCGTCTACTGATTTTTCGTTTTCCTCTTCAGCCTCTGTAAACACAAGCATCCAGGAGCTCAGTTTACATGTTTTTACACCATCCTCCCATTCTTGTAGCAGGAATATGCTGTGAACTCTCCAATTTAATTACAAATGTACTAATTTATAATAAAAACATCCTTTGGATCATACAAAAACCCATTAAAGAATCAAAGTCTGTTAATAAGGGCTTTGATCTTACCATTTCCATCTTTAAGACGCTTTTCAAAAGCTGTCACATTAAGGCTCCGACGCGGTCTCTTTCTGCTCAGTCCCTTTGCGGTACTTACTACGTGGCCAATAGTTATATCAGGCAAGTCCAATCCTGAGAGCTCAATACTGAAAGTCAAGCAAATATAAACCTGTTATACATAGACAACATTATTTAGCAGGTATACAAACAGTCAATATTGCTGCAGAGTTTAAAAGTAAGAGTAGGTGTTGTTCTGGCCCAGCAATGACATCATCGCAAGTGTCTAAGAAGCTGTTGCATAAACGATGTCAGTGACACTGAGTTCTTGTTACACTCTAAGCTCACCTGGGACGTTTGCTGGCAGTGCTGGAGTTAGATGAAGATGGCTGTGGCTCCTCTGACGCAGCTTCCTCATGAACCACAGGGGACCTCGCAGGCTCTGAATCACATCACAAGCAATGCTAGTTAATAAAAAAGGACAAACACCTGCAACGTGATGAGTTGCGAGTAAAGGCAAGGCCACGCACATACCTGTCCGCAGGATGTTCATGAGTATGTGCCTCGGTGTGTCCCCATCATCAAACAGCATTGAGGCCGGGGCAGGCGTGGTCATCTTTCTGAGCACAAGCGATGACGCCCTAGATTTAGGAGCGGGCAGGGATTTCCTGGTTATGCTCTGGAAAGAAGGTAGATGAGTCAACTTCAAGAGACTCGATAACACGTCAGACATCAGCATTAACACTGCTCATCTTCCTAACCTCACGTAATTTATGTTTCAGGCTGCGCCTCAGGATGTTCTGTGGGGTTTGGGCACCAGCATCTTTCTGTCCCAGTCTGCTGCTGCGTCTGGTCACACTGGTACTCTGAGCTTTGGAGGCGCTAAAGACAAGACAGCTCATAATTAGTTAAAGTCACAGAGACTAAGGCTGCAACTAACCATTATTTACATTGGCGATTTATCTGTTGATATTTTTCTCGATTAATCAATTTGTTTTTTGGTTCAGAAAATGGTGGTCAGTGTTTCCAAAAGCCAATGGTGACATCCTTAAATACCTCGTTTTTGTCCACAACCCAAAATATATTCCGTTTACTATCACAGAGGACTTAAAAAAAAATATTCACAACTGAGAAACCAGAATCACAGAAATTGCACAGATAAAAAAAAAAAAAGACTCAATTACTCAGTTATCAAAATAGTTGACAGCTAAACGGTTAGTCGACTAATCAAAGTTGAGACTCATTTTTAACAATCTGAAAATCAGGAATTACTATAAGAACCTCCTGTGTCACTTTTATTGTGTTTTTTCCAGTTCTGCTCGGTTTGATTGCAGCTCATGTTCAACACAGACACTAAGTAAAAGCTCACTGGGCCAGTTAGCATTACCTGAGCTGGAGTCTTTTATTTGTTTGAAGCGCCAAACGCCAATATTTTTGTACTTAACTCGCCACGAAAAGCGTTAAAGAGTTAATGTTGAGGTACCTGCGGGTGATGGGGGTCCTGGGTGTCTCGGTGCTGAGGATGTGTTTCAGCAGGACCCGAGCAGACAAATCCTCCGTAGGATCCATTTCGGTCACTGAGGCTGTTTGCTAACAAGCAGCAGCTCCAACCGAGTCGAGAAGAGGATTTTTATAAACTCACCGAGTCCACACACGGAGCTGAAGAGAGGTAAATTGTGTCATTTAGTCCAGGTTTTATCTAGTTAAACATCATTTAACTTCAGCTGTTTACTGACTACTCTCTGTTTCAACGGATTCATCTACACTGTCCCGCGTTATTTTTAAGTAAAATCTCGCGAGAAGATGACGTCCTTCTCACAAATCACACGATCGCCCCTAGTGACGACACTCAAGTACTGCACCTAAGTACAATTTTGCTGTATTTATACTTTTAAATGAGTATTTCCATTGTACACTACTTTATACTTCAACTCTACATTTCAGACTTTTTTTTACTTTTTACTCCACTCATCTATCTGACAACCATAACTACTGTGCAGATGCAGGATAATACAAAATATAAATTACCTAATAAATGTGTTTTTATAGGTTAAGCCTTTATGGATCCCAATAGAATATAAGATTGGCTGCATCTTTACCAGCTGCAACATTAAGGTAATGTACACATTAGTGCATGAAATACTATAATACAATAATAGGATATAAATTATACTAAAATGGACAATTCTCATTAATAAGTACTTTTACTTTACTTTAAGTCTGTTAATACTTTTGTACTTTTGTTTAAGTAAATTTCTAAATGCAGGACTTTTACTTGTATCAGAGTATTTCTACATGTGTGGTCCTTTGACTCAATCAGGGTACTTCTTCCACAGCTGATTTTAAAATATATATAATATCATTTTTTTTGTTGTGTTTTGTTGTTCTATATGGCCCAAGCATGTGGAGATACAACAGTGTTTTTTTCTGGACATACAGAAAATACAAATATACACATGATTAAATGGTATTGATTTTGAGATTCAGATTTATTTTGAAAGCTACAATACCAAACATAATTTCTCTTATAATTTTGCATCTATATAATGTCTAAAAAACTTAACAAAAACACTTTGTCCACTCAAAGTATCAGAATGTCCCTGCAAGATAAATGTTTCCCATAAAAATATTTGCGATATTTGTTGCAGCATTTTTCTAATACACACAAGAAGACTTACATGAGGAAAAAAGGTCACATTATCCTGAAAAGAAAGTGGTGACATTTATACTGAGTTAGGCTGTGAGATTTGTAAGCAAACCAATGATATGACCCCTTCTCATGAAGAAGTTTAAAAAATCTGTTGACTGCTTAAACACTTTTTGAATCTGGGGTTTCCAAAATGTGTAAAATGTAAAAATATCTCCCTAAAGACACATTTGATCCTTGTCAGTACGCTGTCACTGGACACTATCCATTTTAAAGTGATTATTAGTGTCTCATCTGGGTGTAACAACAAGATTTAAGAAGTATGACACAACAAGATATTTCTCCTGACGTGGTCCATGTTTAATTATACTGTTCTCCGTCATGAATTTGTTTCTCCACAGGCTTCAAAAGCCTCAATACGTGACAGGAAATGACAGGATTTCCCCTGAGTTAAGACCTCATTGCTCACTGCAATTTCTTTAATCACTCACTCTGAAATGTGTTCCCTGGTTTTTCTACCTCAATGGGTATTTACTGTAATTCAGTGCTGGCTAGTGAAGCGATACCACAACTTTCAGCATGCAACAACTCCAGCGGCAGTGAGACTTTGACAGTGTGTTTGTGGTATATGTTTAAACGTGTAAATTATAGTACAACACTAGATTCACTGAAAGCCTTGTGATGACAAGCTGTTTTACCTTGCTTTTTTGTTAAAACCAAACGTTGGGTGTCAACAGCAACCATATAATTTAGAATAAGGTTAAATATTTAGAAGTTTAAGTTGGTTTCTTTCAATTAAATTATATTGTGCCATAGTGACACCTTTCATACCATCTTACATCAATAATCTAAATATACTGATATATATATATATATATATATACATACATACATACATACATATATACACATATACACACACAGACACACACATATATATTACTTATTACCTCCGAATGTTCTGATTCAAGCTTCTGTGAATGACATATTGTGTTTTTCTGTTTTTTGTAAAAGCTAAAAAAAATACACATACAAGTGAGAGATGTCATTGTAATGATTTTAATAATTTATAACACAGTCAAAAATAAATTCATCAATTAGTAAAACAGGTGGTAGCCTGTTTTAGTCAGTCACTGATAAGTGAATGATTCCTCTCCCCTTCACACTGGAAATGTGCCAAATGAATGAGAGTATGTGTCTGTGTCTGTGTATGTGTCAGTGTGATTCAACCTTCATTCAGCGTCATAGGTTTGTGTCATGTTTGGCAAAAAGTGCAAAGGCTCCACGCGTTAATGCCAGGCTGAGAGCGAAGACGTGGCAGCTTAGAAATCGGGCCTGTCCTTCTTCAGTTTGGAGTAGTCCATGTTAACTGTGAAAAGCTGGAAACACACACACAAGAACAAAATGTACACAGTCAGCACGAGGGAGGCAATATGGACTTTGAGGCAAGATAAGAGCAGAGATATGGCTTTACCTCCACAGGTATGTGCTTACAGTTTAAATCTAACCAAGCAGCCGTATAAATAACTATGAAAAAGACAGTAAATGATCAATGAGTGTCAGAACTGTTTGATTGATATGTTAAATAAAAGCTCATACTTTGTACTGTTGGTTTGGCTGCAGGTTGTTCCAGGGCTCTGGGTTGTTCTTGCGATCCCATCTGTGGGCAAGAAAATGAGAAAGAACTCTTTAATGTGAAGTGATCAGCGCTCTCCTCCAGAAACATGACACTTAAACACAAACGGTTGTTTGGTCAGTGTTTATAGTGGATATACAGGTGAGAGAGGCCAACTGATGGCCTGTGTATGATGGCTGGAGAAAACAAGATCAGATCCACTGCAAGACGTCGGAAACTTACGCGACATCAGGGTTTTTCAGAGCCAGCCGACACAAGTATGTCACGCTCATGGTAGCCCCGCCACCGATGAAGATGAAGAGAGGGATGAGCTGGTGAGGCCAAAGGATGAGATAAATTAATCACAATACAGGATTCACACTGATTAGATCACAATATGTAAAACCAGGACAAAGATCTGCTACTGCCTTTTTGAGTTTTTAGTTAATTGATCTTGTATAGTTTCTATTATATTCTATTTTGATTATATATAAGTAGAAATTATCTATTAATTTTATTTTATTTCAAGTGTATCTGTCCTTTTACTGCTGTAACACCCAAGACTCCCTTCTGGTAATCAATAATAGATCATCTTCTCTCATCTTCCGCACGTATTCGGCTTGAGACCCTTGAGACTTGTCCCTCAGTTGCATTTATTTAAAAAGAGTTATACCCCACACCCTTTGTTTTATTTGAATAGTTGCAACTAATCCAGAAATTGACAAGAAAAGAAAAAAGAGTAAAGGACTAATTGAGTGTTTCATATGTCTATCCTGTTAATCACCTCTTGACCCCTCAGATTTGTTTTGTGACCCCTTAATGAGGTCAGGACTCCAAGCTTTTACTCCTTATATACAGCACATATACAGTAATCATATATTTTATAATAACAGTTCCCCTCCAGTGGCAATAAAGAATAATTAAAACACACACACACACACACACATACATGAAAGCTCACAGTGTGTACACTCCTCCACGGTGGTCTATTAATATGGACGCTGCCGTAAAACGGCGCGGTTCACCCCGTCGTCCTTGGCATGAACGCACTCTGTGCATTGCTCTGGCCTCGAGTCGTGCCAGTATAGAGAGTGTACGTGCCGGAGCGACCCACATACATGGCTGTGGACATGAAAGGGGGAATATCCAGGGAGGGAGACCCTTTTTTATTCCTCCTAAAATAGTCGAGATTTCTCCTTTTTTGTAAATAAACCTAATTGACATACTGACGCATCGCGCGCTGACGCATCAGCAGCGAGAGAAGGGGGGGGCGCTTCGTTTATTTGAGAAGAAAAGGAAATGAATAATCCTCTAATGAAGCCTCGAGGGGGGGAGAGCAGATATAAAAAGCTCTATAGGTTGAAATGATAAAAAAAATATATATATATAATGATGGGAAATGAAGGATTGGGAGGATAAATGCGGATTTATGGGTGTAAAATGTCCCTTTTCCGCTAATTTTGGTCGATCAGTCCAAATGATACATTTACGCTTACTGTAAAATATCACACTTGGTTTAATAAGAATTAATAAGAATATTAATTAACGATAAATAGCCTAATTGGAGATCAGGACAGGCCTGATGAAGGTGTGATTTTTTTTTGGGGGGGGGGACGGGAGCGCGCGTCCCCACACGCGTCCTCTCAATGTCACCGGCTGGATCACATGTTAGAAAACACACACACATACATAGACAGACACACACATATATGGTTCATGACTTACAGCAGGGTGGCTCTTCAGCTGTTTGGCGACGACCCCCAACATAGACGACATGGCGGACAATCCTCCCGCTGACGGAGTCCGGTGAATCGGTTATGTGCCGGTAAAAAGTGCGCGCTTCTCTGCGGAGGATCTGCTGCTGCTGCTGTTTCCTACACGGCTGAATGTACACTGAAGTACACACCGCCTCCTCCACTGTCAGCCGCTCCCACAATGCAACAGCTGCATATCTTTACCCCCCTGGACTGCATGGCCCTCATGTGTAGGGACTGATCTATTTTTCCCTGTTCATGTGCCAAACATCTTCATGAAAAGGGGATAAAAAAAAACACCTTCAATGAATGGATAGAAATAATATATGAAATATACAAAATTGAGAAGTTGTCATTTTACATTAAACCTATAAGATCAGACTTTATTTGACTTCATAGAATAAAGAATACATCCATCCACTAAACCTGCTTATCCTGAGCTATACCACTGTGCTGCCCATAAAGAATACAGTATAACTTAAATTATTTTATAGCACCCAATAACTAACTATCTTTTATTATTTATTTACTCTTATATTTTTGTTTCCCTCTTCATCATCCCCTTGACCAGGGTTAGGTTTAGTGGGGGAAGGGGGAAGCTTTCCTAAGTGGAAAGTTTCTGTTCAGATGCAGATATTTATGTTTAAATGTAAATATCCATAGATAACGCTGTTTAATAAAGAGATTTCTGGAATTAACGCCAGTCAGGTTCAGTCCCTGTTAACAATCCCTTTATAACAAAATCCCTACAATACAAACATCCACTGGACCGGTAGATAATATATTCTCATTTATAATAGTTTTTTTAGCATAAAAATATCACAACTGTCAAAAACAAATCTACACTTGCTTTGTATACTGTAAATACTACACTGTCATATCCACCTACCTCTTTATAATTACATTTATTTATCCAAAGTACTCTTTAGACTCTTACCATTGCACTATTGTTACACTTAAACATAATAGTTTATGTTTGTGGGTTTTTTTTTGTTTGTTTGTTTTTCCCTTTTGAGCTGCTGTTTTTTTTTATGTTTTGTGTACAGGGTTGTAAAACTGGAGTCACATTCTTTGTATGTGTACACATAATAATAAAGCTGGTTCTGAATACAGTCCAGCTTATCTCACCACAATGACTGTTTAGTAGTGGTTTGGGGAGCTTTTGATCACAAGACATTGTCAGGTAGTTTGCATAGGCGTCATGGGATTGCAGGTTGTATATCTGGTTTTTTTTTTTTTAATTGTTTGAAGACTTCTTCTGGTCCATGTGGGCATAAGAGAGAAAAAAAATCTTAAATGCTCCATCAGCTGTTGAAGCTCCTGTTAAATCACTGAAAGCTCCAGAACAGGTACTAAATTTTTCTTCAAACTGTTTGCTGGCACTGTTGAGAAACTGATTCAAATTGTTTCACTGCTGAATTTCACTTCTACCCTCACATTATAGAAGACAACCTAACAGAACAGCACATTACAACATAAAGTCTTATCCAGGACAAGAGAAAAGGAAGCCTCATAAAATGCCATATATAGTCATATAGTTATTTTTGAACGATGAATGTGCAAGACCTTACAGTGAGGCCAACCTGACAGCAAGGGGAGTGAATTTAAAATTAAAACAGTCAGTTCAGGCTTAAATTTTAGGGGTTAACATGCACATCTGGTGTTTTCATGTCTTGTTATCTATGCTCTGATTTCAGACTAAAGGTACTAAACCTCTGCAGACACTGGAAATTCAGACCAGAGGATCGAGAGTTACGACTGGTTTAATAAATGACACAGACGTCTTATCGATCATGTATATTTATGTGGACAGAACACAGAACCTGAGATAACACGTCCACAGTATCCACACAGAGTCAGAAAACATTGAAATTGAGGCTTATTTGGAAAAAAAGTAAATATTTTGATCAGCATCTCACCAGGATACTAAAACTAATCAGACCAGTTAACTTTTCGTCCACGTGCACACACACAGAAACAAAACTCCTGTAAACCCAGGATGAACATGTGGAAGAAACATCTCCTCCATATAAAACCCTCTCCTGGAAGTGCATAAAAATCCACCCGATACAGTATCTCACATAACACCTGCCTCGATTATACTGACAAAACAAAACTAAAAAGTAACAGGGTTTTTTTTTTTAGCTTATGTTGCAGGTAATTGAAACAAAAAAAGGATGTAGAAAATACACATTACTACTCTTAAAGTACAAAAGTGAATATAAAAATAAGAATTGCGACTCAAAAGTAGCAGTTCAATTTGTGCAAACATGTCTACCAGAAAAAAAAAAACTATTTGAACATCATTTGTCAGCTTGGCAGAAAAAAAAAAAAAAAAAAAAAAAAAAACACCTTTAGACAATATTGAGGATGACAAATCTACACCACTAAAACTGGTTAGGTAGTCAACTAGGCTGTGAAACCTCAAAACTATAAACATATAGTCAAGCACACATCTAAGAACATCAATAATAGGTTTTTATCCATCAACACGTGTTACTTTCCTTTTTTTGGCAAGTAAACAAGATGACGACAAAAATAACATCTGTACAACTTTTAAAGCAGGAATGCATGAGCTGAAGCCTTTTTAGGTACAGATGCTACCCAAGACCAACAACTGGAAAACTCCCTTCAGTCTCCAAGAATCAAAATGTGATTTCATTGTCTCATGTTTTTGTTTTGTTTTGTTTTTAAATCAGGTAAATTAAAAAGTACCCAACTGATTTGTCATGCTTTGAGCACCAGCAGCAGGTGCAAGGTCAAGTTAGGCAGGAAAAAAAAAACACAAAAACCCCCAGAAAACAATTAAGGTGAATTGCAGATAGATATCTTTGAATACTTAAAAACAACCAAACTTATCCAAGAAGGGTTTTTCTCACTTGACCCAGACCCCTTTAATTTTTAGTTTACTTGCTGCGGTCAGAGTTTAAAAACCAGTGTCAAGTGTATGTCATGGCTTCTTTGGGGAAAAAAGAAATGTGCAGAAAGTGAGAGGGTGGGAGGTGGGGGGCGGTGTCAGTCAGTCGTCCAGCAAATTCCACGTCAGATAGAGTTAAGGAGAAAAAGGGAGATATCCTGCCATGAGACTGCCCCCGTCTCTCACGCTCGTGTTTGGCCAAAAATATATCTTTGGATTGTGAAATGACAAACTTAATTTGGAAATGTCACAATGTCCAGAAACAAGTAGCTCATAAAGCACATCCACCGGGATTGTGTACAAGAACGATATGAATTGTTCGATATTATTTTTTTTTTTAACATATTATTTCAAACCTGTATAGAAAATGAATGGTCCTTCCCTAAACATAAAGCAACATTAACAAATCTGTTCCACACTCCGCTGAAATATCTGCATTTTGCACACAATCTTTTCCGCAGACCAAGATCTGCAGCTGTGATCAGAAAGCGAGGCCCTCCCCTGAGCTTTCTCCCACTACAGCAGCAGCGGTATTGATGGGAGGATCTGCAGGAGCGGCCCGGTTGCCAGAGGATGTTGCCTGGCAGGAGCTTGTTCCCTGGCTCGAGCAGCTGCCTGCCGGAGAGACGGCGAGGCTCCGGAACAACAGGTCCATGGAGGGGAGCAGGGGCTTGAGGAGGCTGACGGGGCAGAAGGCCGAGCCACCATGAGGGGTAAAGTTTACCTTGTTGGGGTCTGGGCAGGAGGAGATGAGGGCTGGCTTGAGTGGGTGCACAGTGCTACAGAAAGAAAGCAAAAAAATATATCATGACAACAAGCAGTTAATTGCAGCTGCATCTAGACCAATTCCGCCATAATTGGTCATGACAATATACATGCTGAGTAAAAAAGGAGGAAGGACCAAAAAGGAAGAGTACACGTACTCTAAGCCCGACCAAATCCCTTTCATTTTTATCCATTTCTGTTTGTAATAAGCTTAAACTGTGACTTTGGTAAAGTTGTTTTAGATGTATAACTTATCAAAAGTTTGTTCACAGGCTGTTCTAACTCACTGACTAAACATCTGGTCCTGTCTAAATAAAGTGTAGATGAAGGGTAAATACTCTGTAGAGGACACAGTGAAATCACCACTAGAGGGCGACCACACACTGACTCAGTTTGAAGCCTTTTTGATTGGAAAAAATGTATCAATTTAAACACTCTTATGTCTACTTAAAAGGGGAACTCAGACAAAAGTGCTGCTGAGAGTGCGCCTGCAGACTGCAGCTGCATATGTAAAAAGATGTGTTGTGGTTTCAAAGTAAGCTGCGAGAAAAAGTACCTCACATGGAATCACTTGATTCAGCATCAGTTGTGTCCAAGTTTGACAATTAAAATCTGGTGTTGTGGAATTAGAAAGTTTCAGACCTGTGGAGCCTCCTCCTAATCTCAACTACTACGTTAGCTACTACCAGCACAAGATACCCAAATCTGTTTCCTAACTGTCGGTGTTCATGTTGCATTGTGGGTAATGTAGGCACAAGTAAATACAAGTACAGCAATATAACTGTCATGCTAAATCAGTGGCGCACTCTCAACTGCTCCTTCAAGCTGTGGACGGCTGTGGGTGTGCGAGCGCGTACCTGGTTTCCTCCCACACTCGGACCTTTTCACAGCCCTCCGGAGGCTCTCTCTGGAAGCAGCAACTTTTGTTTGGTCCAGGAGAGGACGACATTGGCAGAGGCAATGAGAGGTCAGCCTCGTTCTGGGAGCAGAGCTGAGAGGGGAGGGACATCTCTGTGCTGTCTATCAAACCTAGAAACAGGAGGGGATAAAATGAGTCAATATAAAATCAAAAGATTCAATGAGCAAAATTTCAGATGACTGTTCACAAACAGATATGAGCCCACATTACTGAAATTGTTCTCAACATATGAATAAATTAACATTTAAAATTGTTCATCTCAACACCTTTGGAAGCTAAACACACTATTATTTTAGTAAACTGGAGTTTCTGAGCATTAAAATCAGAAATTTTGTTTCCAGTATGTAAAAGTGGCAAAAGATTTAAGATTTTAAATATAAAAGTAGTCTATGGCTTAGAAAGAACTTCTTAAACCATGAATTTAGAAGCAAAGAGGATAAAAAGACTAAATGAATGAACATTTTACAAATTCAGCCATGTGGAGCAGTCGATATTTGAAAAAGGTAAAAGTGTATATATACACAGTAAGTACATGATTTTTCACGCAATGCAAGTGCTTCATTTGGTTGTTAAGCGCATGATGAAGAAGGACTACAGCAGTAACTAATAAAGAATCTGCTACTATTACACCAATAAGATGGGAGGCAATGTATACACATATTCCAATTCTGGCATGCAGGGTCTCCGTGAAGGAAAATGTTTCTTATTCTGGCTTATTATGTGTGCAATTAGTGTAAGTGAGCTGTGGTCAAAGCAGCGTAATTCTTTAAACACAAAACAGACACGAGTACACGCAAACCTGTGCTGAATACCTCAAGTTGTTATATCGCCGGGGCTTAAAACTACCACTCTCCTGTTTAGGTGTGATGGTATTATGATGTTGTGGACGTGTCTAACAAAGCTGCGATCATGTGGTTTTCTGATTTTCGCCGATGTCTTGAGTGGCTGGAAAAGGTGCGACATGCGACAGTTCGCTTTGCGTTTTGTTTTCTGCGAATACTCTATTTTAATACCAATCTACATCATGTATTGACATCAGGCTTAAAATAGGAAACTTCCAGGCACATGATGGAAGGCACAAGACTTACTCATAACAGTACAGATGCGATGTAAAAATAAAATAAATTTTTAATAAAATAACTTTGCATATGCAATACTTTTGGACACACCTAAACTACCTGCAAATCTGAATCAACTGACACATTATACCAATAACTAACCTTGATGCAAACCCGTAGATGCATCTTCCGAGATTTGCAGGGAGGTGGAGCTGTAGGTAGGAGGGGGGCTGGGTGAGGAAGAGGAAGATGAGGACAGTGTGGTGGCAGGGTCACTCTGAGATCCACTGCTGCAGCTCTGTGGAGGTACTGGGGCCCGGTGACCGTCTGGAACCTCAAGGAGCTGCTGAGACATGAAGAAATCTTGTTTACCTCGTGCGAATAACGTCACTCTTTTTGCATATGCTGTGTGAAGAAAAGGCGACAGATACCCTGAGCTGAGGATGCGGTGACTGGCAGATGAACATGCCTTCCAGCTCCTGATTGAGGCCCTCCACACTGCAGCGCAGTCGAGGGACCAGTGTAGACAGGGGAGCGAGGGGGATGGGAACTGGCTGAGTCTGTGGGCATGAAAACAAGTTACGTGGAATTCATTACCTTTGAGAAGCAACTGGAAAGAGATAAGACGCTTGTTTTTAATAGCTCTCTTGCCAGCTTTTCTGTTATCATGAAGCCATTTCAACAAAAATTTAAAGCATCCTTATGCGGTTCCTAAAGAGTTAAATATTGAAGCAACACATGCTTGACAAACTGCTCGGGTTTCACAATGACTACCAAAAATGGGAAGGGTGTTGGTCCTGATTACAATCTTATTAACACTTTCGGGTACAAAATCAGGTCTTATTGGTTTGTCATGTCACCACACTCTGGTCTGAAACTATCTTAAACCACTAGAGTGTGGCACCACGCAACACATAACACAGACCAGCTGTGCTGAAAAGCAGAACTACGCATTTCGTTCTGAAAAGGAGAAGCAAACCGATGTAGTGGCCTTCCTGTTGCTTCAGTGTTTTAGTTAATTCACTTCCTGCGATGAGCTGCAGCGTTTATTTCATAGTGATGTATGTCATCAGTGTTGCTTGTCTGGAGCAGAGAGGTTTTACTGATGGAAAAAATAAATAAATAATACTCTATATCTGTTGTTTTTGTCAACTTTGCCAGTAAAAGGTGTGTACACACACACAGTAAGCAGTGTTGTGGCGATGCTAAGGTACCTGAGTAGTTCCTAGGCTGCAGCTCCCCTGGGCATAGCCACGCTGGCGGTCTTTGTCATGAACCCCCGAGACTGCAGGTTTGCTGCGTTGCTGCAGCTGTTGTTTTAGTTTAGTAATCTGCAATGAACAGGAGGTTATTGTCAGTCAATCAGCCCACACACAAAACACATAGAGGAAGTCCTTTAATCTCAGAAATCTTACACCTGTTACAACAAGGTCCCAACGTAAACCGTGTTGTAAACATTTTTAGACGCGATAATCTGATAATAAGACAGTTCAGATAAAATATGATGACAGGAGGATTGAAGCTCCAGGGAAAAAGGCCAAAAAGGGAAGTTTCTTCGTAGATGAGATCATTTGGTCTCTTGTTGCTCAATGCTGGCAAAATAACAGAGTCAGGCCCTTTTAAAGAGCTTGCCCTCTTTTGACACAAAAAACACACAGCTTGGCAAATCTGGTGGTTACAAACACACATTTTGGGAAATGCAAGTAGATATTCACCTCTCGCAGATGCTCAGCGCTGCCCCATGACGCCGACCGTTTGTGGCTGCCGCTGCCGCCGCCTCTCCTGCTCTGCGATTTATCTGACCATGAGTCTGGGGTCTGTGAAGAAAGAAAGCAACTATAACATTTGTCAAATAAAAATAAATAATCACTCCAACTAATAAACAAAGAAGAAAATAGACTAAAATCAAACTTTTAGACTGACACCTTGTGATTGTGTTAGAAATCGAAGACTGGTAAGTGTTATGCATTACATCAGTTGCAGACTTAAGCAAAGCTGATCTGCAGCCACATCACACCATCCACACCCACAGACTCTCTTCGCACTTGTATAAGAGCGAAAGAGCAGGAGAAACTGAGAAACAAAGTGAAGGGGAGGATGTGGGCAACCGAAGAGCAGTGGCGAGTGCCTGCACACAGAGCAGAAAGGATGGGTGCAGCCAAAACGGCCTCATCAGCTGACTTCAGGGACTGTTCTCATGGCTGTGGTTCTCACTCTGTAATAGCTATGCAGGCACCGGACACTCCCTCTCCTCCCTCTCTCTCAGTTTCCTAGCAACTTCCTTGCAGCAAAAACTGCAAACTAATCTCCTAACATGACCCGGCTGCCCCATAAAGACACCTCAGTTTAAGACATTAATGATTAACTGAATAAAATAATAATAATAATAATAATAATAAGAAGAAGAAGAAGAAGAAGAAGAAGAAGAAGAAGAAGAAGAAGAAGAAGAAGAAGAAGAAGATTATATTCATTTCTTTCTGACAGCTCTAATTCAAACCGGCCAGCATTATTATGTTCACACTGAGGAGCGTTCTTCGTCCAGAGCTGACCTGGGTGGATTTGTCCTTGCGAGACAGGGTGCTCTGGCCCTCTGGTTCTTTCGGCCAGTGTCCCTGCAGGTATGGCCCGATGATGGCGTCGAGGGACATCGTCCGCCTCATCCCAGAGCTCAGCTGGTGTGTTTTGGCCTTTCCAGCTGTCAGACGCAGATATCTTTTTATTCAAACATCCAGCGGCAGATTCAGTCGTCCTGTTGTTACTTAGGTTTGCCTCAACTGGAGGCAGACTATGTCATAACGGTGTGCTCTTATATTAGACTCAAACATTTTCACTTGCAAACCAGAAACTGTGCGACTGTATTACACAGTGTTTGAGTTTGCTTCTAATTCATCAAAATGTAGTTGCAGTAAGTGAGCTTAAAGCTACTTTGTCATTTTTAACATCTAGAGATGATATCATGTGCATTCATAAATAAGAAGATTGACAGAGAATTCACCCACAATAATTTTGCTACTTTGTTAATTGTTTAACCTAATATTTTGAGAGAAAACATGCCAAAAATGAGCTGGTGAATATTTCCTGTTTTATTTGTCTGATATGGATAATATAAAAATGGATCAATTATAAAAATAAGCATTTGTGGCAGCCATAAACTCATCTATGCAGCTAAGTTGTATAATCCATATCACTATATTCCAACAAAATATTGTCATTATATCTATTACATTGATTTATTATTTAATTCTAATGACAACACGGAAGCCAAAGACCCCTTTAACAATGAATGCTGAGCTGAAAAACTTCATTTGGAAGCTGTTCTACAGAAATGCTGCTTGTTTTTGACATTATTGATCACTTTAAACTACATTTTTTTCTAATCACTGGATTAAATTAGTAGTTAATAATTATTAAAGAAGTTTTACCAGCAGACTTGCCTGGTGTGAAACCACGTTAAGGCTGCATTTAAACAGTCCACATGCACTTTCTACACCATGGCATCAGATGTATGTGTAATATCCAGGCACAGGGAGTATTTGAGGTGTTCATACCTGACTTTCCATCCCTCCGCTGGGGTCGGGGCTTGCTGGACAGCTGGTAGGGGACGGTGGCCTTGAGGGGCTGCAGACCCGGAGCGGATCCACGGACCTGCCCCGCTCCACCTCGGCCTGACATCTCTCCAGCGACCGCTTGGCTCCTGGGCGACCAGAGGACAGAGGCTAGTGTCCGGCCTGGTGGTGGAGGTCTCTGGGTTTTTGGAGGAGGGGGTAGATGGTGGATGTGTGAGGGGAGGGGGGGCTGTGTGGCTGCAACCCTTCCTCCACTGGTGAGGATGACTACTCCTAAACCGTTACAAAAAAAATCAGTCCTGACTCACTTATAAAAACATTTCCGAGTAAATACAACACTTAGCTCGACAGACGAGACGCTAGACCAAGCTTCAGATCAAGTTTTCAGCCGGGACCATACTTTTTTTTAAGTTTCTCTGTGTATTTTTTTGTGTTAGCAACCTAGCGAGCAAAGTTTCTTTGTGAGGATGTTGAGATATTTCACTCCGCTGTCGAACAAGGAAGCGGCTCCGGTTTTTTTTTTTTTGCTCTTTAAAAAAATTAAGAAAAAGAGAGCCAGTTCAACTCCCGCGTCTTCTGAGGAAACCTACAGGTGTCTTTCATGATAGTTTGTCGGGATTTGGTGGCCCCCAGAAAGCTGCGATGTAGTCGCAGTTGTTTTCTTTGCCCCTTCCGAGTTCGGCTTTCAACTCCAAACACTTCCACCACCACGCTGCTGCAGATTTAATTATATAGTAAGGGGCGGGCCCGGATCGGGGGCTCACTTTTGATTGGCTGGTGTAGCCCCTGACTTCAATCCTATTGGACAGTCCGCCATCAATCCGTCAAACATTGGACAATGAAGTTTGCTGTCCCCGCCTCCAATTCATATCTCGTATTAACTCATTTTTGCCGTTAAAATCGCGTTGTAATTCAAAATTTAAGCGTTTAAAGTCTGAAAATTTACAGTTAATAGTCTTTACTGCGATATTACGCAGGAACCGCCTTTAAAACGTCTTTAATGATTGAAGCCACTGTAGTTCACCATTGTAAGTGCACTGTGGTGTATTTTGCCCCCGCTGCCCCTGTTTTTAAAGAGCCATCCCACTGAGTTTGCACGTTTTAACTTTTATCGTGTTAACTTTATTTTTCTTTTCTGCTACTTCATACTTCATACTACATTTATTTGATAACTTTAGCTTGTGGTTACTTTTCATATTCAGATTAATAATACAAAATATATCAATAATTAAGTGATGATGTAATGTTATAGACTGATATAAAACTTTGTTGATGCCTGGTGGGGAAATTCACTAGCTGCTGAGCAGATAAAGTATATAAACTAGTTGTAAATTAACCCCATCTTTACCAGCTGCAGTAGTAAAGTGATGAACTCATTAGTGATACAATAACTATAATTCAATAATACAATATTTATTATTGAGAAATTAGGCATTTTGCATTCTGAGTACTTTAACGTCTACTTTTGGTATTTAAAGTATATTTTGATGTAAATACTTTTTGTGCTTTAAAAAAAAAATGATTGCATAACCTTTACTTGTAAGACAGTATTTCTACACTGTTGTAGTACTACTTTAACTAACTTTAAGCAAAGGAAATGAGCACTTCTTCCACCTCTGCATTTTTGTTGACCAGTTTTAAATGCCTCCTATACAATTTGAGATTTTCTCACAACTTGACTGATTTGTGTAATCCATCCCAGTGAACATCAAGTCCACATTCATTTTTGTTAGTGTTACAACGGTGGCGCAATATAAGAGCAGATTTATTTAAAAAAAAGTCCTCACTGCATTACCTCATTCCAGTAATGTGATTTGACAAAAAGTAATGCAGACTTGATGTCCACTGTGATGAATCACATGACCAAAGTTAGTTTCAAGAGTAAAATATGATCAGGTTTCACTGTAGTGTGGTTTGCAGAACAGTTAGCTGTGAAGTAAAACATACATATGATCTGTAGTAAATGGGCGACAATGTATAAAATCCTCTGTTTTCACCTTCATTCATTCATTCATTCATTCATTCATTTGCAGGCATGTTATTTCATCATACTACCAAATCAGCTGGGCTGGACTGTGAAGTAGTTTTGGGTGGTGTGTGTGCATGTGTGAGACAGTGTGCATTGTGGGAGATAAATGTCATGACTCTGTGTAAAAGGGAGTGTCAATGGTGGGACATAAGACGGTGTAGAGATAACATGACATGCTCTTCTAGGGGCAGATCCTAGACAAGTGCTGAAGGCTTCCAGTGTCCCCACACCCAAACCAAACTCGCCCTGAATGTGCACCTACTAACACGAGATTTCGGCCCACCACGCTTAGATAACGCGCTCGTGTGTCTGGCACCAGAATGGGAGTGAATGTGCTTTATCACAGAGGGGTGAAGTGCTGAACCATGTGTCCAGCAGCCCGCTCATCTATCTAATTCAACTCCACCCAACAATTGATGTCACTCTCACAAAACAGCCAAAGACAAAGCAAGATAACTAAACCCAACTTTTCACGACCCTCCAGCATCCATTCGTTTTACAGCCAGGCAGTTAATTGGACAGTATGTCGACCAGGAATGTGTCTCCTCCACAATGCATTTCCAGCGTTTGCCAAAGGACTGCTGTTTGTTTAGCTCTGTGTATTTGTCTGCGTTAATGAATGAATGATCCTAACCTATGACCTCACGTAGGCCATT
The DNA here is from genome assembly GCA_023238725.1 of Scortum barcoo. Classification (NCBI taxonomy): domain Eukaryota; kingdom Metazoa; phylum Chordata; class Actinopteri; order Centrarchiformes; family Terapontidae; genus Scortum; species Scortum barcoo. Next base: position 10,421,851 of record CM041542.1, read on the forward strand.
TCAAGCCCATTTGAAGGAAGACGATGTCATGCTTCACAATGTTGAGCTACAAAGCGGAGGCATGAAAACAAAAAGTGACTGAGGCACAGAGGGAAAGAGTGTGTGCTTCTTGGACATCTACAGTACATTTAATTTTTGCAATGTCAGTTATACATTTAGGGAGAAACCATTTTTCTCCCCAGTCTATCATTTTTGCGGCAGACTTTTCAGGTTATCAGGTTATAATAAATTAATTCCGTTAACAGTTTCTGAGTGGCCAACGTGACTTGTAGAAAAATGATGCAGTTGAATGTAAATGTGGAGGCAGTTCATTCATTCTTGCTTATAGAGACTAAATACTATCATCATGCCAACATGCGGATGTTTAGAAGATAAAATGTTTAGTGTTTTAACATTTTAGTGTGTTAACATTTGCACAAAGTATAGATGAGACTGATGGAAGTCATGGTATTTGGTATTTGAACATATACCAAAGTACTGCAATGTTGGCGCTATGTGACGAGTCCTGGGATCACTGACCCTTCCAGATCAGCGATCACTTTAGCATGATCAAATGACACTAGTTCTTCTAGTGCAGTATGTTAAAGTGAAAACATAATTCTCAGGTCTTAGGTTATGTTGTGCTGTAAAAAAGTATACCAAACGTTGGCATGGTAAACATCTTTTAAATGCAAAATCAAAAAAGCCTAACTAGGCCAAGACTCCTAAGGGTTACAGACTGTAGGGTACATCATTTAGGATGCATACAACATTTTATGTCAATCCATTTTGTAGATGTTGTGGTATTTCATTAAGTTCATAAGTGCTATTTATTCAATAAGTGAATAATTATTAATAAGTGAATAATTATTTCATTTAATAAGTGAAATACTTGACCGGTTAATGGTGCTACAGGAAAAGTCAGGAGATCACCAAAGTCATTAGGATCTATCCTTTGGAAACCATGAATGTCTATACAAACTTTCATGGTGATCCATCATCTAGCTGTTGGGATATTTCAGTCTGGACCTAAGTGGTTCAACATTGCTGTCACTGTGCCACTAGCATAGCTAAACAAGACAAAGCATCTACAGCCACACTATCTGTGAGGATATACTTAGGGAGAACAGTGTTTTGAGCTAAATGCTTACATGCACACAGTGAACACTAACATGCTAATGTTTAACAGGAAACATTCACCGACTAAGTTTTGCATGTTAGCTTGCCAAGTGGCAGTAAACACTCAATAGAGCTGAGGCTGATGGGAATGCTATTAGTTTTGGAGGTATGTGTGCATAAAGTTAAACCAAATTATTGGACAAATTTAAGTTGTCAACAATTGTCATGAAAAAGTCAGGGGATCACTGGTGTCAGTAGAATATATTATCTGGCGAACATGAATGCCTGTGCAGAGTTTTATGACAATCCACGTTTAAAGACAGAGAGAGATCTGTAGAGCGAAAAAGCGTAAACATGCACATTCATTGGATACCAGCATTTAATGTTTCCAAAAAAGGCAGTTTTATTGCAATTTTAAATAACACAATGTATCCCAACTCTCAACAACACTGCATGAGATTGCAATTTACACAATGGTAGATGATAGAAGTAAGTATGTCATGAAAAAAATTATAATTTAAAAGGAACAGATCATAAGAAAACAAAAATGAGGGCAAAAAAACAAATGATACACATACACACGATGCACATTCTCTACTTCGCTCCTGCTCAAACTACTCTATCAAGCCAGGTTTGTAGAAAAAGACAATGAAAACATTCATTCTGCATAGTCACAATGCACTTTGCATTTGTATGCAATAGATATTATGTTTGGGTTTTTCTTATGCTCACATTGTAGTGGCTCTGCAAACCTTGGTAACCTGACAGGTCTTTTAATGTCACATCCAAAAATCTGTATCTAACCTACTGTATGATTGAATAAAGCCATTCATCCTAATATCATGAAGCTGCATCTGTTAATTATTAAATAATCTTCATCATAAAATTGCCTGGCCTCTTTAACTTGACACATAACAAGCCTCTCTTTTTTATCTCTCTTGTAATAGTGTATCCCTAAAAGGTTATCACAGCTCATCCGCCCTGCACCGCCAGTATTATGCAAGAGGCAGAATAAGATACACTGACAGACTGATAAGACACAGACAAATGGACAAGCACACACAGAACAACCCTACAGTGAGTCTGGATGAATGTGACCAGTACAGGTGCATGGCTGTAATTGCACAAAATCAAGCATCGTGGCATAAGAGGGGTCAACCTGGAACCGGCTGTTTGCATTTCAGGAGGCTTAATCATGTCAAGACAATTAAAGACAGTGAAACTGAAGGAGGCCGTCAGGCAGTACAGCAGCTATTCCTGCATCTTGGTTGCACAGTCCCACACAGGGAGGCTACTCTTTCACAAAAGGTGTAAGTTGAGAGAGAGTTGGTCTCAGAGCGCAAAGGTAAAGGGACTCGAGAAAGGGCCACGAAAGAGAGCATTTGTCCGCCTACCAAAAAGTAGTCTTTTTGTGTTCATGTTGAATTGTCTCAGTGTCTCTTAAGTGGTTGGCAGTGTTTCTTTGGCGCCTCCTAGCTGGGAGAGAGGGCAGGGCTGTTCTCTGTGCTGATGTTGACCAGGCACTCGCTGGATTTGAGGCTAGCCAGAGACTTGCAGCTCGGTAGGGAGGCCAAGGACCCACACAGGCCCATCATGGAGGGGGTGTAGTCCTTTTCTGGAGGGGTGGGACAGACACACAAAGGAAAGGTCGAGTCAAGTATGTTTCTGTGTTTACCCAGTTATTATCTTAGGAGAGTACAATGTGGTACCTGTGCACCAGGCTCCTCCATTTTGTTTCCCCTCCGGCCTCTGAGAGTCTGAGTCCAGGCTGATCTCCACCGACAGCAGCTCTGTGCTGGGGAAACTCCTCCTGTGGGTCAACAGGGTGAAGGATAAGGTTCAACAATACTGCAGAGTCCAGACAGGCCTGAAAATTGTATTTATTTATTTATTTTTACTGGTTTTAGCTGAGACAAAAAAACTTGTTTTTAGTATCTAATATTCAAATTGGTGTTAAAATAAAAGATGTATAGTACTGTAGCAATTTAAGTTGCTATTAGAGCTGAAACGATTCATTGGTTTGTGGATCAACTGAAACATTTGTTGGCAACTAATTTGATAATGAATTCATTATTTCAGAAAGCCAAAGATTTGATGGTTTCAGCTTTTGAAATGTTAGGCTGTAGTAATTTTCCTTCACATATAATACAGTTAAGTGATTTACAGTTTGTGGTTTGTGATTGCTTCAGTTTAAAGATGTGCTGATAAGCAGTGCGCCACCTAGAAATGAAATGAAACGAAAAACCTACAGACCAGATGCAGTGGCATATATACATATAGCATGGTAATAGTTTTTTAAATTGATAAATATATTAACTGTTTGAAATGTAATACAAGTAAAAGTCTATAATTATGCTGGTGGCACACTGATAGCTTCATTGTTGTTTGTGCCTGTATAAACGCAATAAACTATCTAAATATTTAAATATATATTACTATTTAAATAGTGCAAATATTTTGTACATAGATATATTTCGTTTTTATTATACAATATGAGACATGATATACGTTATGTACAAGTTGCTAATGTAATTGTAGTACATATGTAACGTGTACATAAAATGAAAAGCATAAAATTAGCCGTATTTCAACAGACTTATTTTTGTCTATGACATGCCTGTTACTCTTTTCAATTATTCCCACAAAGACACAAAAATGGTCTATAACAGTAGACAGTTAAACTCCTCATACTGTATGTGAACCCAGTTATGTCAGGAAACAAACCTGCGGAACAGTTTGATGTCGTCCTGGCTGTTGTATGGCTGCAGCGTCGGCCACTGGTTGACCAAAGGGATTGAAAGGTTTTTGGCCAGGTGGTTGGAGTCACATGGGATCAAGCTTGTCCTGACAAATATGAGGACGTAATACATTACTGAGAGGTAGTCAAATCTTCTGGCACAAACACAGCGCCCTGCAGAGGACTGAGGTGAAACCTAGACACAAGTCTCTGTCTACGTCACTCACAATTGCTCCTGGAGCTCGAGGATTATGGCCTCCAGTTCCTTCTTCTCCAGTTGGCTGTGGCTCTGTAGCTCCTCCAGTCGGGCCTTCAGCCTCTTGTTCTCTGTTTCTGTGTTCTTCAGCTGAGACTCACGCAAGCGTACAAGCTCCTCCAGGTAACCCTGACAACGCACATCCACACTGAGTGAAAGGAAATATCCACCCTCGAATATTCATGTTAGACATCACCCATCTGTGCTGCTCAGCGAATTACAGAAATTATTTTGTGATGTTGTAGTTTAGGGCGTGGCCACTTTTCCTCAAAACTATGCATTATACACAAAAAACATTCACTTGTCAAAACTCTTTTTCAGACCTGCTTTTAAAGTGTAATTGATGTTGTGTTTTTCTAATTTGTACATGTAGTCTATTTTTGTTTCTTAGCTTTAGTCTTAGTTTTAGTAATGTTTTCATGTTTTGCTCCTTTGATCATTTGTAACTGTAAAGTGCCTTTGTGTACCATGAAAAGCCCTCTATTAATAAATATTGTTATTATTATTATTATTTTTAATTTTTTTTATCTTAAACAGCAAGATGATCAACTTCACCCTACAGCCGCTACAAACAGCAGCTGGTTTAGCTTATTTTAGCATAAAGACTGGAAACAGAGTAGCTTGGCTCTGTCCAAAGGTGAGAAATATCCAGCTCAGAAAGAGTCTGGGCGCATAATCCACCATGAATTACGGTCATGCCATTGTTCCGACATCCCATTAGTCTGACAGCACATCTGTCTGAAAATACACACTCATTTGTTCTTCCTGGGAAATTAAGCCCTCACTACCATCATAATATCTCTGCTGCAGTATGCTACATTATGCCATTGTGCATAATAATTATCCATTTTTTTTGTATGAGAAACTGACCATAAGCCTATCCCACTAAAAAGAGCATTCACATTTTCTTCATGGATATAGAGGGGTGACTGGGGTAGCGAGTGGTGTAGTTTTTGATGCTCTTTCAAACCGCAGGGAGAGTGTATTTCCATATAAATGGGCTGGCGGAGCAATGGGACTTTTCGGCATAATGGGCTGTGGGACTAACAAAAAATGGCCACGCACCTTTTGAGCATTGACGATCTTGAACCTCTGCTCCATCTTGCGACACTTTGTGCTCCAGCTCTCCTCGTCAGTGACCAGGGGGATGTAGGGGTGTTCGGGGACGCTGTCATCACTTGTGCTGCTGTCAACGCTCTGTCGATCATCGTCATCGCTCAGGTAGTCATAGCTACAGAACAACAGGGTTATTCTGGTCATTGTTGCATCTTGACAGCATGGTATCTTCAAATGGATACAAAAGGAGTATTTTCCTGAGGCAAAAATCTAACAATGTATATTGTATATGACAATTTAATTTTAATACTGTGACAAAGCCTTTTTTTGTACAGTGTCAATAAACATACCTTTGTGTGAATTTCAAGTATGGTGTGTAGTCAATCACTGCAGAAGATTTCCCATCCAGGGCCTCCCCTTTCAGACAGAAACTATAGAAGAGATGCCACACAGAAATGAGAAACTATAAATACCCATTTAGAATGATCACTTCTGTTCATAAAACATCACTGTAAAAAGTCTCCTTACCTAAAGTCTATGGCTCCGAGACCTATGAGCATCCCTGTTAGGACCGTGGCTTCCTCTCGTAACACGATGGCTCCTTCTGCATAGAACCTCCTAAAGCACAGAGATGAATACAATGGGAATACAGATGGGAACGTGGTTCTAGCAGGGATAGGGCGGGACTATTCCATAGCTTGCTGTGTGGGCCCTCTCACCTGGTCGTTCTGCTATCCCTCAGAGCAGTAGCGATGTACTCAGACAGCCTCTTCTCCATCAGTGCTACTCTTATCCAGGCTCGCCCCTGAAGGAGACACCAAAGATCAAGAAGTGAACCTAAGTTGTCACATCAAATAAAAAATATACTTCATATAAGTGTGTATATATGTATATTTATTAACGATCTTCACCTTCGCCACTGCTAAGGTGAAGATAGACTGAAAATGCTCTTGTACAGCTTCTGACTTATTGCTGCCATACAGAAAAGGTAGTGAAGCTTCAAAGGCCTTTGCACCTTACCAGAGTCTGCACTGCAACCCTTCTTTCTTTCATTGATTGATTTATTAGCTTTTTCTCTATTATATAATCAATAATAGGAAAAATGCAATTTATTTCCATTTAGTTTGCCTGTATAAATCCATTAAAGCAAACTGCCTTCTTCAGGATAATATCCAAGAGTCAATGGCATTTATGCTGGCTAGAACATGAAGGGAAAAAAAATAATTTGGATGTTTACTGCTTTACTTCATTCAAATAAGTGTGTCTTTTCCTTCAATTTTCTACTATGACTGTGACTGTATACAGCACTTGCCTTGGCTCGTGAGGTGCTGATGTTTTCCATGCTCTCGATGCTGCTAATGCAGCTGTTGGGGACTTTAGCACAGGCCACACGGATGTAGTCCCAGTAACTCCTCTGGCCATCAAACCAGCTGCCTGAGCCTGGAAACAGAGTGACGTGAATATTGCTAGAGGCAGTTTCTCTGTCGATATGTTGAACCAAACTGTCAACATGTATGATGTGTATTTATTTCAGTGAACAGAAGGGCCAATGTATGTGAGACTTCAGAAAAACAAAAAGCAGGTGCTGCTGATGGAGGAAGCCCATGGAAAACCTTATAGCCATTGGAAGTAGGCTGAGTCACTGAATTCTGATTTATTATTATATATACTTTTATATTTGGGTGAAAAATTCAGATCAAATGCTGAGACATTATAACCATGTTTAGACTTATGTAATTTCAGTATTGACAACTGAATTAAACTGATTTTATAAAGGTTTAATGACATATTACTTTTTATATATTGATTTCAATATTTAATATTGACTAAATGAGGATGGAGATCAATTATTGATAAATCCTTGATCAGCATTTTAATGTTTTCAATCTGCTTTTTTGCTTTGGTGCCAGAATCCATTGATTGTTTGTTCAGTTTCTGTAATATCAAGTCCGCCCCAGACAAAGTTCATTACCTTTGAAACGATGGCTGAGAATCTGTTCAAGGATGGCTGCGAAATTGATGAACTCCTCAGATGAATCATCTATGGGCTCGGCTGTGTATTTCTCTAACAGCGTCTTTACTGAAAACCTACGTGCAGAACAGAGGGAGAGAAAGTTTTAAACAAAGAGTTTGGTTGCCAGTAATAAAGTCACTATGGGAATAAATTAGCGAAAGAACAAATTAATGGATTACTGCTTTCTTTGCTATAGTTTACTGTGGGAGGAACATGTCATAGGGCAAACTATAATTAAACTTTTTGGAATCTTGACTTGATAAGAAGAAATCACATCATAAGTTCATCAGGATCTGGATGATTCTGCTGTGCCAACATTGTGAATATTGTTAATAAAGTTAATGATAATAAAAGCTGTAAAATGGATAAAATCAAAAAGTGAATCAGAACACTGTTTGAAATACAAATTCTGTTCATCTCATATGTTTGTTTGTTGATGTGGATTTACGGCCACAGTCACACTGTACCATCCATTTCCAGCTGACTCTCATTTCTACACTCAGGCCTGATGTCACCCATTTACTGTGAGGAGGGCGCTCATGGAGAGCTTTCAGGAAGCTCCAACAACTCAATTTACTTCTTACTGGACAGCTTCATTTTATGACTCTAATCTGATGTAATACAGCCATAGCTGTAAGGGCGCTTGTGATGAGTACATAAATAAAACTGGAAAACAACTTCAGCCAATTGGCCAGGATAAACAGTTTTGTCAGGAGTCAGGAGAAAAGTATTTGAAAAAATCAATCTTTATGACAAATAAATCCAATTTAAGGCACGAATTATGGAGATAAAAGTGCACCTTATACAAACTGTCATGGTCCCAATTTTATACTTTTTCATTAATTCACCAGCTCATTCCTTACTCCAATCATAGCATGAAGTGTGATCGTGCCAATGGTCCAATTGACTTCCATGTGGATTGTAGTGTAATGTAAAACTTTTTGGAGGTGGAGGCTCACTAGTCCAAGTCATCTAACCATCGAGTCAAACACAAAGTGTGCAGTTCAGTTCAGCAATTTCATTTGTGTTTTTCTACTCATTTTCTACTGAACTCGTGTGAGGATATTTGCATGCTGACATACTAACAAAGACGATGCTAACAAGAAGCTGATGATTAGCATATTGTTTACTATGTGTGTTAGCATGCTAACATTTGGTTATTGTCAGGGCAGTTGAGGCTGATGGGAATATTAGCTTTGCAAGTGTTTGGTTGGAAACTGGACAAATGTTAATTTTAACCTGATGATGGCACTAGATGCAATGTCAGAGGAAGAGATTATAAATCATCCGGAAGAGATTGTTCATGTCTGTAGCAATCTCATGGCGATCCATTTAAATGTAATGGACCATCTGACCAACGCTGCCATCTCTATATCTCTAGCATGGCTAAATATTTAAAAATAACTAACATGATGTCAAATGTACCTGCATAATTAAGGGTTTACTGTCAACTTGGGTGACCTTCTGCTGTATTATATGCACCCACAGACCCCATGAACCCTCATTCAGTGGTACGTGTATTTCAGGGGCCATCATCCTTCTCCTGAAATGACCTCTCCTAAATATGTTCCTGGAGACTAAATAATTCAGTGCTTCTGTTTGCTGCAAGAACACCTGCCAGGCGCTATTTGTCTGGTGACACGGAGATACGCTGTGGGGTGAAAGGGGCCATATGGATTAAAGAATCCTGATACACATAAACTCTATAGTAGATGGAAAGAAACCATATATATTGGTCATGTTTGGCTGACTGACTCTGGAATTAGAGTTTGGGTTTTAGCAGCAAAAGAATATGAACAGTTTAAGTAAAAACATATCGGATAACAGGACAATGCTTATCCTAACGCAGGCCACTGAGGCAAGTGATTTCACTCCCCATTGTTCCAAAGCCAACAATGTCTCATTCAGCTACTCCGACTGTGGCCAGATACCGGACAATAATTGGCTGACTATCCTCACAGCAAGCACAATCCCTCGTGTTTCACTGTATTACAGACAGCGGGGACGTGACGTGACCCAGATAAGCTTATCGGTGTCTCAGCCGAGGTGCGGCCTCGCTCACCTGCACAGACAGTCTGAAAGTATGTGTGTGTCGTGCTTGTTCGATGGGTCTTCTACATGCAGCATGATGAGAACTTTGTGTACAGCTGAACATGTGACTGGAGACCACATGTCCAGTCTGTGGACTTATAACAGACTCATGAAACAGATCGCTTGACTCTGACTTTAACATCAGTGACTGGAATCTTGGCAGAACGAGCAGCAGATTTTCCAGGCGTTTGAATGAATGATCTTCATATGAAAAGAAGCTATTCAAGCTTAATTAGACCCTATTTGCATTGCCAGCATATTTTACTGCCAAGTTTAGTGACACTTGCTTTGTTTTGAAAAAGTCTAAATCTAATTTGAGCCATCCTTAGAGTGCAGTTTGTGTTATGTACCTCTATGTATCTCTTTCAAAACTAGACACCACCTAATAAATATGGAAAAATTATTAACACAAAACATGTGAGGCCTTCTGTAACAGGCCATTTCTGGGCATCAGAAAAAAGGTTTAGAACAACAGTGACATTTTCACTTTTAAGTTGATATGGTTAACACACCCAGCAGATAAGAAATGTCAGTTCTTCTGTGAGAGTTATGTAAAACAGTAAAGACACCTGCTGTAAAACCAAAATAATAGGATGAAACATGCTATAATGCTGAGGGTAAATGCATATAATAATCCTCTGTGGGATCATTACTGTGAGTGACCCCTTAGTTATAACCCTGTCATAAAAATAGTCACTATAGCAGCTTTAAATTCCCCTGCAAATAACTGCAAGTAACTAACTGCAACTAACTGTGTGTGTTTACATTACATATCATCAGAAACAGCAGAGGCTTCAGCACAAGTGACAGAATAAATATCCTAAACCCCTTCATAAATACAGACCCACAGAAATAAATGTGTGTGTGTGTGTGTGTGTTTACACGGACTGTATTAAGACTTAATTACAGTTTGTGTGTGTCTCTGTGTGTTTACACTCTCTCAGAGGGCATTTAAATGCAAACCCCCATCTAGAAACAGCACAAACGTGCAATCAGGACTCGATGTACGGGCTGCCTCCCTGTCCCCGAGTCTCCTGGGGTGCCAGCTAGTCCTTGCCCCAGGAAGGTTGTCGTCATAGCAACCACGCCATCAACGGGGAGCAGATAAATCGCAGCGACAAAGATGACACGGCTAAACTCCGCGCAGGGACCCAGTCTGCCAGTGCGAGGCTGGGTTCAGTGCTTTAGAAAAAATAATGTTTGCGATGCAGGCTTCCTGTCCGCACAGGCCCACAGCCGGACCCAGAGTTCATAAAGAGGACTTATGATGAGGATGACGTAAGCATGCGTGTCAAAATACGTCTTCTGTGCATTTATTGTCTGCGGTGAGAATAAAAACACCGCAAAACAGACTAAATGTGACCACTTGCATGGATGCACTCAGCTTATTGAAGTCAACACTTACATGTGAGGTCACTTCACACACACACACACACTGAACACACACTGGACAATAAGGATAATAAGCTGACCTGCAGACGGTGATGAGGTTTTTTCGCTCCACCGCCACGTTCCGAGCCGACGCTTTCTTTGAGACGTCTCCCGTGGCCATCGCTGCCTCCAGACAGCCGGGCTCCATCCAGGAGGAGGTGGTGGAGGAGGAGGAGGCAGCCCCGGAATCAAAGGACCCCTCCCTGTCGGCCGGCCAACCCTCCTCATTCACTGCAGGCTGAGGGAGAGAGGATGCTGGGCCGAGCGCGTCAGCAGGAGCAGCAGGAGCAGCAGGAGGCGTCAGACGCACCGGGACACGCAGTGTGTGTTTGTATGATCCCTCTGATACACACAGACGGGCTGATCACATCTGTGCTCTCTCTCCTCCTCTCTCTCTCTCCTCCCATTCCTTGACGCCACCGTGACGTCACCGGAGCGTCTCCCATCATGCAGGCGGGGGCATGACGAGTCAGCTCAGTGGTTTGACTGACAGGAAAACAGCCAGACATTTTTTTATTGTCCCAAACAAGGACTTTTCATTAAAAAAATTATTTATATATGCAATGTTTAATAAACAAGTGCAAAGTATTTGTTATTCACTGTGGGATTAATCAGAAACCTCTTATGTTTTGCTGAGAAATACTTAATAATGTTATTATTGTCTAGTCTCTTTTTTCCATCTGGTCTTTTAATGTTGTGTGAACTTCATCTTATCAGTTGTTTTACTCTGGCTCCTTCCCGTAAAGAACACAGGCCCATGGGAGAATTTCTTTGCAGGCCTTGCTTTAGGCTGTATTCTCTGAGATATCTGAATATTTCTTCATGAAAAAGTCCCAGTTTATTAGTGACGTATATGGAAAGAAATGTTTGTAAGTTCTTTGGTTGTCATGAACTCTGAATGTATCATCATAACTACTAAATTTGGCTCGAAGAAGACAATGTCAAAAAGTCTGTGATAGAATCGTTGGAGCTTGTTGTTCTCTAGTCTTTGGCGTGCATTCACCAGATAACTTTTGCTCAGTAACCACAAACTTGCCACTGTTCCGCCAAACATTATTCAAACCCACAGAACTTTATTTTTAAGTCCGGTAAACATCTAAGGGATGCTAAATATGTCTGGGATATACTTCCCCTTATTGCAGTGCTGAGACCTGTCATATATTGCACTACAATGCAACTGTATTACTTGTACTTCATGTGTATTTGTACATCAAAGGCCTTCTTGTACTTGCCATGCCATGACTGAAATTCCTTTTCAATAACAGCATCTGAGAATTGGTTTACAGCACAATGAGGGTGATATCATCAACCACAGCAGCACCACCGCAGTTGTCATGCTGGATCATTTCCTCCCTCTGTAATTTCCGATCAGTGTCCTCTTCACTCTCTCCCCTCCCTTATTGTTCCTCCTCCTGCCACCAGAATAGGTTGGCGTCTTGTATCTGGAGCCCGAACCAACTGAAGTAAATCAGCCGTAAAGTGTCATCACATGGTGACACATTGGTCCCCCAATCTCTCTAATGAGCTGGACAGCTGGTAGCCACCATACGTTGCCAGGTGGGGGTTGGGGCTTATGGGTTTTTTTTTGTCCTGGTGGAAGAGCAATCACTCATGCATATCTGTGTCTGGTGCTCCATATGTTTGAATGTCAGAGCTGTGAAATAATATAATCTGTAATCTAAAATGAGATTCATGCATAAACTAATGTAAGATAAAGATACAACAACATGTCATGGTTTGGTTTCCCTGAACAGAAAAGGCTTTGAGTTGATTATTAAAATGTGATTTAGGTGAGCTTGGGGGTGAAATAAATTAAATGTGTTATTGCGAAGATGAGTCCTGGGCTGCACTTTTTAATTCTTTCTGATGAAATACAAACTGTGTCTGTCCCTTTTGTGTCAGATTTTGGATTTAGATTTTCTGTTATGTTTGAACAGAAGTGCTTTGTTTGCAATGAAATGTTAAAAATTATTTTGAATCACTGTATGACAAATCTTTCCCCTCTTCAGCTGTAAATGTGTTTTTGTGGGCTTAGACCTTGTAGGTTCATGATGCAATAAATAGCAGTTAATTTAATAACTCATTTCCATCTGTGTCATAGTAATGTTCTAAAAATAAGATAAGATGATCAAATTAAATCTATTATATTCTATTATAATCTATCTATCAATCTATTATGCATTTTTTTTGTTGACTAGATGTGGGTTATGGGTCTAAAAGGATTGTGTTTGTTTCCATGTTACTTGTTTCTTCTTCGTGCTTATGGGATTTTGATGTTCTGAACAACGCCCATTGATACAGTACTGCTTTTGCTTGGTTAAAGCAGAAGTATGCAACGTAAAAAACTTAACTTAAAAATAAAGCTAAGTCATATTTGCTCAAGCCACTATGTTGTGACTGTGTAGTACATGAGACAGATAATCTGTAAAAAAAAAAAAAAAAACAACTCTTCCAGCTCCACATGCTGCCTAAAAAGCCAGTTAAAAGAATCCACAATGTCCAAATCAAAAGAACCAATAAAATCAGAGTGTCTGATGGAGCGTTAATTGCTGCACCTGCACAGACAGCACCACTCCACTACGCATACTCTAACTCAAAGCAACAACCGAACAACCAAGACATAAGAAAACAAGAGTTAACAACAGTTAGTACTTCCATTTCATTTGACTTTGTAGCAACAACTAACTAACTTGCAATCTTTTCTTCCCTTCAACAGGGGGCAGAATGTATCTCTCTCTTTTATCTCTCCCAGTCACTTAAAGGGGCAGTCCACTGATGTGGTGTTGCACTGCCATCAAATGTATGAATGGTGAAAACTGAAGCATCAGAGGCATTCTGACCTTTAGTCTCTGGCAAGGTCAACATCATAAATGCCTAAATTTCTTTCATACCCTCCACTCCACTTTGTAATGCAGGTCTTTAAAAAAAATGACATCATCAGAGTTTTTAGGGATCCAAGCAACGGCACCTCAGTTGGAGCCCCGTTGTTTTTGTTCTCATTATTCTTCCCCTAATTTTTATCTGCTAAAAGTGTTTGTGCAGCAAACACTGTGTGATAAAAACTCATAAAAATTAACAAGTGGCCTGCAAATCTTAGCAACTACTCAGGCACGTAAATGACACTCACTGACCTCAAGGTGGCACTGTAACAGAGCTGAGATATTTTAAGCACATCCGAGGGTATGTGACTTTAGTTTGCCTCCCCTCAACCTATGTTCAATTCTTCAGTGCTGTGTGATTTGTGACATCAAATGCTCCCAGTCTGCTTGGACCCTGTTCAGTGCTGCTTGTGGCTATCTCTATTATTATTATTTGTTTTTAGTATATTGGTTTGTGCCTTTGTATAGTTTTGTTTGCAACTTTTTATACTGTTGCCAGGTCTTCACAGAGAAAGAGGTTTCCAACTTCCATGGGACTTACCTGATTAAATAAAGCTCAAATTAAAAAGAATGAACAGTTTTTAAAAGTAAATGGGTTTCACTTGATTTAATTCTGTTTAATTTATTCCACTTTACTTAAACTCTTAAAACAATTTTTAAATAATCTTACACTGTACATATAATATAAACATAGAACAGTTCTGGACACATAAAACATTTACAGGCACAGTTTCCTGTGTTTACCTTGTGAATACTGGTGGCTTTTGCTGCAGGTTTGTCACTCATGCTTGAGGTCTACCAGCAGCTCAGGTGCCTCTTGTCCCGAGCTGAGACCTGCAGGGAATGTGTGAAATTCTGGACAGTGTTGTGAGAGCGTTCGGGGCAGAGGTCACACGGAGGAAGGAGCTGGGGTTTGGCCTGTGAGGGGCAAAAGGTTTATGCATCAGCCCTCAGTGTCCTGTCAGACAGATAAATAGGGCAGAGCAGGCAACATGAGAAAAGATAAAGGTGCAGAGACAAACCCCACCTGTCTAGACATGCTGTCTGAACACCTCTGAACACCAGTTAGCTCAGTGGAGTGATCCTTACTCCCTCATAAATGTATGGAGGTCAATATTTGGTAATTACTTGCTACAGCAGATTCATAGACAGTAAGTGTAGTTTGCACTGGGGTCTGGCAGTCTGGCCTGGAAAATCAAGTGCAGGGAAAATGCGAAGGGGGAGGCAAATAACACAAAAACATCTTCCTGTTTAAACATCCATGTCTGTCCATCCATGACTTTTCTAAAATCTATGGAGTATCACATCTTCACTTACTGTGAAGTTAGTCATTTACATTCCTTTCACATCAATGGAAAGCATATAAAATCTATGTACAATTCGTGTACACTGACATCAATTTTAAGCTCCACAAGAAATCCACCAGTTGAGATTTGGAATTATACTAAAACAGAAACTCTCAGATAGACATGTTATGTGTGAGAAAGTATACAATCCTGATCTGGTCATAATGAGTAAAGGGCTTCGGCTTCATTTTGCAAAGTGAAAACGGGTTTTTCCTCTCTTGTGGTTTATGCAATGGAAATTTGATCCCATCTACTGAAATATCTAGAGGACCACAAATCACACAATGAGTTCTGCTCAGTAGCTGTCCTGGAGTTTGTCAAACTGTCATTGAATTGTAGATGTCCATTTTTCTGAGCACTTTAAAGACTCCCCATCCATTAACAGAAGAAGGTGGCAAAACAACCTCAACACAAGTAAATCTTCAAAGGTCTGTTTGTTGGTTTCCTTGCAAAACAACTTATATCATTTGTACAGATGATCACTCCAGTCAGGTGAAGCAAGAAAGATTCATTCCTGTCATCTGCCTTCAGTTTAATATCTCATTCATTTTCATCTTAACATTTATAAACAATCACAAGATGGTCTCCAGCTCTTTCAGGGATATGGAGCAGTCTGCCTCTTCTGTTTCAGGGGTTTGGGGTGGAGATGATCCATTATTTTTGGGGTCATGATGACTTCCCTTGCTGGCTCTGGCATACCTGGCAAAAACTCCAGACTCTGTCCCCCCTGGCTTCCGCACAGCCAGCTCCTTTTGGGGGTTCAAGGTCTCAGGATCACCGGGCACATACCCAGGGAGGCTGGTCTGTGTGTGGAGGGGGCCTAGGCGTGGTGGCCTGACACCTGGCCCTCCACCAGCAGCTCCACCTGTGCCCACCCCACCTCCGGCTAAGGAAAGAGCTCTGGGATTAGCGGCGGACAAGCTGACACTGTAGGTGGTGGTGTGTGACATCATGCCGCCATAGTAACAGCTGCCTCCACCGCCACTGCTGGTCATCTTAGCTTTCTGTTTGAGGTCCATCGTGAGGCTGCGTCTTAACCATGCCTTTTTCACCTCAGCCTGCACCTAAAGACAAAGACAACATGATGTTTACCTTTGTTTAGCAAATCTGAGATTAAAACTAAATGACAGCTTTATTACCTCTCCATTGCAGAAACAGTAGATGAATGCCACAAAAAAGCCCTGAGAAGATCAAAATTTACATTTTGTTAAATGAAGTACACCACATTTTTGTAAACCTAATGTAAGCTTAATCAAAGCAACACTTCAACATTTCAACAATATAGCTTGTTTGCTTTCTTGCTGCGGGTTGGATGAGAAAATTGATACCACTTTTGTGTCTGTACACTAGATATGAAGCTAAAGCCAGCAGATGGTTATCTTAGTGTAGTATGAAGATTGTAAATGGAGGGAATAAGTTAGCCTAGTGATAAAAACTCTAAAGATCATGAATTAACAGGTTATATGGCATTCATTGAATCAGTAAAATACATTTAAATGTAAGTTTGCCATTTCCTCTTGTTTCTATGCAGTATGCTAAGCTAAGCTAACTGGCCCTTAGCTGTGGCTTTATAATTAACAGACATATTACCAACAGATATGAGGGGCATATTGATCTTCTCATCTAACACTCAGCACGACAGCGAACACACAAACTGTTCATTTAATTGTATAAACTATTCTGATAACACATATTTGTTTGAATATGTTGGGATATTTGAAGGTTGAAAGTGAAAAAACATGAGTTGTTGTTCAGAAAAGGCTAAACTTTGCATTCAACCATGACACAATTTCTCTGAATTTTGAACTTTTTAAAGCCTTTACCAGAAAAGTTGATAACATTAATAATAACAACAGTTTGATTTAACCCTTACATTATATTATTGCTCGCAGAGTCAGTGGTTATAAGTGTGTATTCTGACCTGGGATGAGTTGAAGAACATCTCATAATGCATTTGCACTTGCCACAGCAGCCCGGTGACCTCAGTGTAGGGAAGAGCCATGAACACCATGTAGTGAACTCCAAACAGGGGCATGAGGACTAAAGTGGACTTGAGCAGCTTCCTAAAGGGCGGATAAAAAAACGCAAACATTCATATAGTGATTTATACACAAGAAAGATTGTGGAAATTCACTTGTCAAAGGATGGTAGACAAATCAGAGTTGTTTTTAAAATAATTTTATACAAAATGGAATAGAAATAAAAAAAAGGCAGTCTTTCTAGTTTATCATACTTTGAGGGTTTAAAAAAAAATTACCGGTATTGCTGTCGCGGGTCCAATTTACCAGTGTTTGTTTCCCACAGTTTAGAGGCCAGTACACGTATTATGTTGACGAAGAGGAGGAAATTCACCTGCAGGGGCAAACATGTACAGTAAGGTTATATTCAACCCAAATATCAAATATTCTTTAACTGTACTAAAGGATAAATTCCATTTTCTTACAACAATAGCTGCCAGAATGGGAACTTGATAGATCCACTTCAGGTTTCCTGCACTGATGTCCCAACATCTGAGAGCAGGGACGAAAGAGATAAAGTGAGCATTCGTTATACAGATATTATATATTATTATTATTATTATTAGAAAGGCAAATGCATCACATCACTCACTGTGTGTCTGCCAGTGAAGCTCGAGCACTGACCCAAATGGACACAAACACGGCCGGAACACCTAAAAAGAGTAGAGAGACAAATTGAGAAATCGTCAATCTGTTGGATTGATATGTGGCGACAAGAGTACCCAGTCTGACGCTGCTTACCCCAGCCGATGATAGTGAGGGCCCAAAGGTAGTTCTTGTCAGACAGGAAGGCCATGAAGATGAGGCTGTGTAGGTACAACCCCTCCACTAGGATCCAGTAATGATTGGTTGCCAGGAAATACAGGAAGAAAGTAACAGCAACTTTACAGCCAGCCTGGGGACACAAAGCAGCACGGAAAGGAAACATTCAAACAAGCCATTAAATGCTGAAAAGTATATTAGCCCTCAGTAAATATTGCAGTAATATTTATGTTATCAACATTTTGGGAAGTATACTTATTCGCTTTCTTGTCGAGAGTGTGATGGGAAAGTTATTAACACTACCGTGCAGATGCTCTCATGTCTGTATGGTAAATATGAAGCTACAGCCAGCAGCTGGTTAGCTTTGCTTAAAATTTTAAAAGTAAAAAGAATTTGTCCCTTTACGGAGGCAGGTGCAGCTGTATGGCAGCCAGCAAGGCTCAAGAAGTCCCTTCCTGCCATCTTTACACTTTGTTTTTTGTGTTTACAGATTAAATTGCAAAGCATAAAACAAGGATATGACATGTTAATCAGACATTTACTTTTGGCTGTCAACATCTTCAGAGGTACCATTTTGGCAGATTTTTAATGTAAAAGAAAACAACTAAACTATGGATAAATGGTAATGAACACTTAAAAAAAACATACCATATGGGGTTTCTGTACAGTGAACTCTGGCTCAGCCTTACTGTCATCAGATATGGAGTAGAGTACAGCGTCCTTCACGAAAATGCTGACTGCTCGGCATATGAAGGAGGTAAAGAGGTGAATGTGGATGTAATTGCGTGTGCAGTGGAGACGCCTGTAAGGTATGTGTGTGAAAGAGAGAGAGATATAAGGATCTTAGAAAGAAAGAGTACACAGTGCCTGTCTCATAATCTCTACTCAGTTTTATGAACAAATATCTTAAATGTATATGATTAAAGAAGGAGTAAATTGGGTGTGAATACCAAAGCTTTTGAGGTGGATGTGCAGTGGTTTTGCTTTCTTACTTGAAGTAGCAGAGAATGGAGACTGCCACCAACAGTGATGCAAGAGAAATTGAGTAGCCAACAGTGTACATGAGATGGAGTCTCTCAAACACCTTCTGAAGCAAAACAAAAACAGGCTTAAACTGTGCAGATGCATAGAGGTGTAATGTGGTGGTGCTTTATTATTCTGGAAACATCAGTGACTGGATATATTTTATATTACAAAGTCTCTATATGTTCTATTGGCAGGATTCAGAAACATTTAATATGTTTGCAGTTCAACTTGTAGCAGAATATTTACTTTATGGAGAATTGATGTGAATCCACTTTAATAAGCATCTGAGAAACGTGTGTAGAAAACATCTGGATAAACTGAACCTTTGCTCTTTTTATACCAAACCATTCACATGCACAAACACACACGTTCGCCCAACCATGAGAACACAGACTCTTGTACGCACATCTGGACAAACGTACCTCTTCTTGCCTCCTGTGGTTGGAGGTCAAGTATGTGGTGCACTCGGTGTAGTTGGCCCAAGTGCGGTTGATACTTGGCACCTGCTCCCAGCTCCCTGATGCATCACACTGGCGGTAGGCTCGCCCTGGGTCACAGGAGAGCAGTCACAACACTGGCAACAACACTCAGTGTGACAGAAATGTCAGACATTTCTTGATCGCTTCCAAAAGCCTACTGGGTAGACCACATTTAGACCACACATCATTACTGATTTATGCATGTTAGCGCTCTTCGGCTCTCCCACCTCTGTGGTTGAAGTCGTAGATGTACTCTGGACACAGCACTGAAACCAGCTGACCCGATGTGCTCTGTGGCCAGCAGATGATCCCGTCCCACTCTGGGTTACATTCGCCTTCTTCACAAATGATGGGAAACAGGAATAATGTTTTACAGGATTTTTACAATAAGTCAAGGTAGATCTAATCTGAACCATTTTAGATACTGTTAGTAGTTTATTCTGTGACTATGCATCATGTCTCATGCACTCATCATGATTTGGATGAAATATAGCTAATAGCTGTTACTTAAATGTTGTATAGTAAGGTGGATAGATAAAGTAGCACAAAATGGAAATACTCAAGTACTTCCAGTACTTCCAGCAGACTGTTAACCAACAACAGAGCTTTCTTGTTAAACAGCAAAATACCAAAGAAAAAATATATTCAAAATCACCACAAACAATGTGGGTAGTGTTGTGGTGCTCTGTTAGGTCCATAGGAGGCATGCATATGAAAAATAATTATAATGATCATGATTATAAAATGCTTAAATTTGAATCATGTCATGTCAAAACTGTTCACTGTGCCTCTCTTTTCAGACTGTGCCTCCACCTTACAAAACGTTGAGCCATTGAAGCATCTAATCATCTAATCTAACCAGCTTCTGCGTCATAATGCAAATGAAAAATGCCCTGCTATTGTCTGTGTCTAAATTCAACCCTGTAACCACATAGATACTGGTCAACAGGATATTGGATAGGTGTTATATCTGATCCCAAATTAATAATCAGTGTAATAAATCATGTTTCTGATCATATTTTTGGACATGCACTAACTAACTCTTATTAAAGGACCATACTTACCTAGTAGGGAAAGCTTTTGAAAATTTAGAGAGGGAAAAAAAATCTTCAAATGGCATATTCAACATATTCTGATATATAAAATAAGATAATCTCTTATTGATCACACAGTGGGGAAATTACACTGTTACAATAGCTCAAAAAAACAACAATTAAAGAGAAGAGATTAAATAATAGAGAGAATATAAACACAAAACAATATGTACAATAATTAGTAAACAATAATAGTAATAATAAGAAGAGACAGTATTTACATACACAGCCTCACCCAGTTAGATGTGCAGTGGTGAGGTGTTATTGCACAGGTGAATATGGATATATGTATTGCTGCACAGATGTTTATGTTGTTGTTGCACATATATGATTTCACAGTATATGTAATGAGTGGAAGAAAAAAAGACCATAAAGTGCATAGCTAGGATCTCAGTAAACATCAGTGCATTGATGAACATCAGTAAACATCAGTGCATTGATGAACATCAGTAAACATCAGTATAGATGTATATAGACAGATCATGACAAAAAATATTGAACCCATGGAACCAATTCAGTGACAAAGTTTCAAAATACCCATATTGTAAGTTTATAGACAGTTTTAAACACTTTTGGCTGACATTTCTCCTTGCATAGTTTTTAAATATTATCAAGAGTCTCAGTTTTTTGGCACAACAAAGAGGAAATGTTTTTTTTGTCCTTTTAGCCAGAACTAAGTAAAACTGAGCATTGTCCTGTCCATGTTTATGATAAAGAAAATGACCAAAAGTAGCACACAAACCTTTAACCAGGGCCATTTGTGCCTGGATGCTCCTTTCACATTTGGCGTGAGCACCAATCAGAACGTAGATCTGCTCATCTCGTGTGATGACATCATCAGAGTCAACCTGTAGCAGGTGGATGAAAGAGAGACATCAAATTGCTCAGACAAGTAAGCAAGAGATGGCATATCGAAGTGTGAGAAGTGGAATACACACTTACTGTTTGTGGCAGGAAAAATGTGGAGTCAAATCAGGTAACTCAGATAAATGACCTTCTTTTTATTATACAAATCATCTCACATAACTGCTTTGCACTGGTTAGCCAACCTCTTAATGCAATAAAGGCCATGTAAGTGTTTTTTGTAAGTTTTAGCTTCTTAACTACAAAACATATAACATTACTGTTGGCATTTCAAATGCATACACTGTATTTTTTTTGATGTACTTCTGCCTTCCAGACACAAATAAACTAAATGAAATAAATAAATCTAAAGTTTTTAAATACCATATTGCCTATGATATAAAGTATCCATTCTTAGTTTAAAGCAACTACATCAATTGGGAGCTTGATCCTTTAAAAAGATCTCATTTATCTAAGCACAAATTGGCTACATACATAAAATAATGTATTTGCAAGGGTTTGTTTTGTATTTACCAAAGCCTCAAGACCAATTTCAGCTCATCTGCACAGCTACCACTGTTGTATTTATTTATCTTTCAAGATGCCAACAGATTTCCTAAGTTTCCTTGTAATAGTGTTTTTGAAGTCTTTTTCCAACTGGGGCGATCTGTCAACCGCAAACACTCCCAGGCATCTGATGTGCTGCCTCCAGGTGTTGTGAAATAGTTGTGTGAGGGTGCGGTATGTGATGATCCCTTGCCAACCCCCTTTTTTCCAGCAGAGGGGCCATCGGTGGCCACTCGGGGGGCTTTATCCTCAGGACCTTGGCCATGCCAGTGAGAGCCAGTCTACACAAGCAGCTTAGTGTTCCCAGGTGTATTTCACAACAGAGCTGCAAAACTAGCAACTACTAACAGAGGAGAACAGTGAGAGGGATGGTGAGGTGGAAAGGTACAAAGAAAGAGGAAGTAACAACTAAGCCTGGTTTAGGAGATCTCTAAAGTCAGTAGGTTTCATCCTCTGGAGAACACAAAGGACTGTACTAAACTTCATGGCAATCCATCCAATAGTCTTTGATTGTTTCATTTAAATAAATGTTGTATAATGAGGCACAGTGAAAAGAAAGAATTGTTCACTAAAATGTGAACAGATTTGTGTCGTAGATCTTTTTACATTGTGCTACAGCCAATTAGTGATGTCACAACCCATTTGATTCATCTTGTGAAACTTTGAAAGGGACCTTATTTCTGGGATAGGTCTTATTGAACTAAACTACATGCCTACAGAAAAATGCTGCAGTTTGTATAATCATCTTCTAGCAAGCTACAGAACGCTTTGTTTACTTTTGTTAAACAGACTAAAGCCCAACTGGATCCAATGTTGATGGATACGAGATAATTTTTTTGGCATAAGTCATTAAAATAAACTGCCAGTGGGTGAATGGTGTTTCCAGTATTGTAGCTCTCAGAATCATTTGTTTGGTGAAGGGATTCTTGGCCAAGGTCAATACAGACTTACTGAGCAGCTCTTGTTGTTGTTGTATAGTGGACTGTGGACACACTCTGGGGTTAGTGGGCTGTATGGACACTGCTTACCATGTATATGTGTGTCTTTCTGGGTCCACAATCCCAGCTATTATGTCAAACAAAGTCCTCCACTTCCTCAAAAATGAATACCGAATACAGACATGCAGCTTAATTCAATCCATGCAAGTAAATACGGAGAAGTAATTCCCTGTTCTTAGTATGGGAGGGTTTTCTGCTGACCGACAGGGAGTGTTAGCAAAACAATTAGGTTTTAGACATCTCCTGGCCTTTGTGTCATAATTGAATTTGCTCTCAGGCTTCTCCTTCATGTAAAGTCATTTTCAGGCTGTCTGAGCAGGAGGTTGTAAGTCTGCCAGAGGTCAACACTCAGGATCGACCCCGAGGAAGATGAAGAGACAACGCAGAGATTGTGAGCTACAGAAGACTCGAGCTCCAGTGGACAAAAGGTTAAAGGGGTCAGAGCTGATGGAGGTTTGTGAGGTGAAGCAGCCCGCAGGTGACTTCTGATGAGAACCAGTGTTCTTGTTTTGGTTTCACTGTTTTTTGTGGTCTCAGAGTTTTATAGTTTCTGTCTCTATAAGGGAGAAGTCTTGTGTTTATCTGAGCAGCTTTCCTACAAAAAACAAGGCAAAGTACCACTTGTAAAAAAAATAAATAAATATTTGGACATAACATGCAAGCTGCTAATTTGTTTAAGACCATTATGCAAAACATCCCATTATTAGCTATTAGTTAATAATTTATTATATATATTATAGATAAAACTATACTATAGTGTGTTACAAGTGTAGTTAATTAATTTTAATGACTGCTGAACATACAATAATACATAATTATTATTTGTCAATTTTATTTTGTATTAATAATCTGAATCTGGAAAGTAATTACAAACAAAAATTGTGGTATAAATGCAGCGGACGTTTTATTCTGAAATGTAATAAAATATACATTTAAAATTGGCAGAAAAACTCAAGTAAAGCTCTTCAAATTTCTACTCATGTCAGCTGTTTGAGTAAATGTACTGTGTAATGTTCCTTTCCATCACTGGTTACTTGTGAGTTATTTAGTTGCTGCTCTTTTTAACAAGGGTTTAACTGCAAAGAATACACAACAAGGACCCAATGAATTGAATAAAGAATAATAATTGTAGGTCAAAGCTCCCAGTTACTTCACCTCGTTCTAATATTGTACTGACACTCTGCACAATGAGGCCTCACTGTCATCTTTGTTTAACATTTGGAAATCAACTATATAACAGAAGTTACACAACTCATCTATTCTGAGTCTGGCTGTCACATTTCCTGAAGCATGAGATACATTGTGTCCAAAACTTCAAGTGATCAAAGAGAATCGCAGGTACATGACATTTTCTACATTTGGCCAAAAGTGCAGCAGTATGGGAGTGTTATTTCTGACTCAGTGTCATATTATAGTGCAAGATATGATGCTATAGTGTGAAAAGTTTAAATTTAGAACATAAAAACCATCACTTGGTGAGTTTGCAACGGACGAAGAGACAGAAAATTTACTTTTCTACTGTGTTCACTTGATCAAAGTTCATGATTTCTCCTTTAAACATCACATGATCACCCAAAGATTCTTATTACTCCAATCAAATAATACCCACTAGAGAATATGTTTGTTCAAATTATCAGAATGTTCAAGTATGATTCTTGTTTATTTCACTAAAAGTAAAAGCTAAGCAAAAAGAAACTAGTTTGTTTTTAGAGTGTGTAATGTTGTTATCAGCTTAATCAGTCTATGGGAGAAAGATAATACTTATGTAACCCATTCAATCAATGATGTAATCAATGGCATAATTTTCCAAATTACTTAGGATAAACAGAGTACACTTACCAGTGCAGTCACTATTATGATACTGTGGAAAAGAGCCATGGTACTAGTTCCCTTTGCTGACAACATGATGTCTTTTCTTCTGTAGACCTAAACTGGATATTTAATTAAAGTTTGATTCAATTAAAATCATCTTCTCTTCCACAGGTTGAAATGAAGGAACTTTTATCCCGAAGTTTTTCTCTGGTGTCCCATCCTTGTGTTTTTGTGCCTGCAAATAGTGTTTCAGCATCCCCTTGAAAATCATTTCTTCTCCTCGAATCACTGGTTAGGGTTGAGGGAACATGTGGCGGCCAATCTTTAGTGTGAGGAGGTTTCTTTTAGGAGGAGAGAGGGGAGCACTGTGGAAGAAACCTCCCCCTCCTGCAGATCTCTGGACTGTTGTCTAACAGAGTTGGATTGTCCTTGATTGGCTGTGGCCCTCCACCTCTTTTAACCCTTTCTGCTGCTTTGGTGTTGTCATCTGTCTCTGCCATCCTCTTTGTGTGTCCGTTTGTTTGCTTGCTTTTTTGAGTTTTTCCTGATCTCACAGACAAAGTGTTGCCAGCTCGTACCATTCTTTTGACAATTACGTATATATTGATCCCAAATTATATTGTTCAGGATCAGCATGTTCTTGTCTTTTGAATCCCGGTCAAGAGACAGGCCCATTATAATTATATTCCATCATCATAAATAGAAGCAGTATGATTTAATAGACTTTGGTCACATGGCAGGAGACCAACATTTCTTTTCCAGTTCCCACGCTGGGACATTTTGGAGGACACTGATACAGTCCAGACTCACACTGTGTACTGTTTGGGTCAATTAGATAGAACCAATAATCACAAGTCCCACCCTGGCTGACGCTAGCAGATATAACAAATAAACCAATCATATGGCCAGCATGTACAATGTTCTGGCTTGTGCTGCTGTTATTTCTGAGAACAGTTGTTGAACTTGTGTGCTGATCTGCTGCTGCACTTCCTGATCTCAACCAGAAACACCCAGGGGTCCTTAGAGAGATTTCAGGTTCCCATGGTTCAGGATTTATTACACATTTTCGTCATTCAACACAACTCACACTGAATAGGGAATCTTTGATATGATAGGAAGGACATGTATGAGAATAACTACACATATGTAAAAATGAGTATAAACAGAAATCTGCATTGGAGAAAACAGGAGCAGTTTGTGAATATTTAACATGAAATGATAAAAAATGTCTGTAACCCTACAGTAACTTTACTTTAGTATATAGCCTAAATAATATATTAATATCAATTAGTTGTAGCACATTTTAAATACAAAATATTGCTATATTAATGTGGGTACTAAAATTGGAAATCATTTTAAATAAGGTTACAATGATAAGAAAAAATACAAAAACACATTTCAAAAGGGCTTATTGATTACTTCAGCCTGAATTATATAAAACACAATCTAAACTTAAATATGTTAAGTCAACTTAAATATGTAAATATTTAATAGATAAATATATACGTAAATATATAACAGATATTTAAGTCTTTTTAAGCATTCTCTGTAAGAATTAAATTGTAACCAAATATTTTAAATTATAATGATCATTTTAAAAAAGTAATTTAAAGATAAAGAATTAAATTTAGGCTTATATCACATTTTCATGCTAAAAACCTAAACCAGGATAGCTGTGAAAGGTGAAATAAAACAGGCAGATTAAGTTAAAACTGCAGTTGGGGTTTTTCTTTGGTCCCCACGCAGACATGAATTTAATACGGGCTCATATCCGATTTTCATAACAAAAACCTTTAGAATTTATTGGCCTTTTATTTTGAAAGGTTCATCTCTGACGTAACAGCAACCCGGAAGTGCTGGTTTCCCATCAAGGACAGCGGCAGCTGCGTGGTCCCTTGAGTTGTCAACCTGCCCGGAGCTTTTCCGACCGTAAGTTAGAAAACTTCAGGCTGTTTTATGTGTTTGTCGGTTTGAAACTGAAGTTAAAGGCCTCAGCAGAAGGAGGAGTCCCGCAGCTCAGCTCTTAAACACGCACACACATACATGCACTGTGGGTTACTGTAACACTGCGTTTACACTTTGAGGTGTGTGTGTGTGTGTGTGTGTGTGTGTGTGTGTGTGTGTGTGTGTGTGTGAAGGGGATGGCGGGGTCGGCGGGGTCGGCGGTGCTCAAGGCTCTCTGGACCCTTCGCCCCCGGACACTGGCCGCGGTCTCAGGCAGGTTCCCAGCCCCGGCGTGCTGCAGCCTCCCTCCGGCTTCATGTGCGCTCAGCCCGCCGTGGAGGAGCTCTCCTGTCCGGACGCTGCAGCTGAGCTCCGCCCTGTGTGCCGGTCACAACAAGTGGTCAAAGGTGAAACACATTAAGGGACCTAAAGATGAGGCGAAGGCCAGGATGTTCACAAAGTTTGGCATGATGATCAGGGTAGCTGTAAAAGGTGAGATGAGACAACAGGCTGATTAACTTTAAACTCCATCTGTGGTGCTTTCTTGGCTGATTTCATTGTTGCTCTCGTGCAGAGGGTGGACCCAACCCAGACATGAACGTGAATTTGGCCCACATACTAGAGCAGTGCAGAAGCAAGAACATGCCCAAAGCATCTATAGAGGCTGCAATCAAGAGTGCGGTGGGTTCACAACAAAACTGTCACATACAAAAAAAACAACAAAGTGTCTTAGGAAGGTGTTTTGCCACCAGAGGACACCGAAACAGCTTAAAGCAGACCATCCAGGACTCTGGGAATCTACTGGAAGGATGAAGTCCATTAAAAGATTCCCTAATGTTTCACCTGTCTGTACATGGAGCAAGTCTATAAATTCCTATATGACTATCAGTATATAGTATGTAATAAAAAATGTAATACAGATTTTAAAAATAATGTGCTGGTGTGGTACATTGCAAGTAACTAACTCATGTCTTTTGTCTTGGCTTTGCAGGAAAAATCCAAACCAATGTCCCAGCACATGTATGAGGCACGGGGGCCCGGCGGGTGTATGATGCTCATTGAGGTGCTGACTGACAACAACACTCGCAGCCTACAGGACATCAAACGGCTGCTCAACAAGAATGGGTGAGGACAAAATACACACCGCTAGTTGCACACAAGAACTGTTTGACCGATCTGCAGGGAATACATGAACATGCGTAATGTGCGCAATCATAGGGTACTCATGATAGAGGTTTTTGCAGTAGCCACTAGGTGTCCCTGTATAAACAGTTTTGTCTTGCTGGAAAACTGTTGGCACTGATTCAAACAACTAATGAAACATTACTCAATAACACATCGTCTGCAGGATCCAAACAACTCAATTTAGTGTTCTTAATTACTGAACTTGAATCATTCATTATACTATCTATGAAAGGTAAAAATACACAACTGTAGCACTAGTTGTTGTGTCATCTGTCTCTCACAAGGAGCTGCATGTCATTTTTGAGACAAAGAAACACAATATAAATCCCTACAGATATTAAAAACATCACAAACAATGCTTAAACCACATCTGTTTTAAGCATTTAGACAGAATTGATCCCATAATGTTGTCTCACAGGAGTGTAATTTTGCTCTCGTCCACAGTGGGATGCTGTCAGATGGGGCCCGCCACAGTTTCAACAGGAGAGGTGTGGTGATGGTGCCGGGCCAGAACATCTCGATGGAGCGTGCTCTGGAGCTGGCCATTGAGGCAGGAGCCGAAGACGTCCAAGAGACGGAGGACGAGGAGGAGCAGCGTCTCCTGCAGGTCAGACGTGAAGAGAGGCATCTTGTCAGAAGAGAGCTGTTCAAATGAGGGAATATAATACTGATCAGTTGTAGCCCGATAACAGTACAAGTTATAGTTTGATCTGTTTCTCTCTGCTCAGTTCGTGTGTGACATGATGGACCTGAAGAAGGTGAGGACCTCACTGGAGGAGCTGGGAATGCAGATCACATCTGCTGGGTTGGAGTTTGTTCCCCTCAACCTCTTGTCCCTGGACCAGAACCAGCTGGATTCTGCCTCAACGCTAATAGAAGCTATCAATGACTGTCCAGACGTAGTTCGAGTCTGGGACAACATCCAGGCTGACAGCTGAGCACCCTTCCTAGACATCCGGTGGACACTGACTATCTTACATGTGGAATATTTGACTTAGCAGAGAAAGGATTTGCCAGCAGATACATTGTAATGCTTGTCAAAACACCTCATGTTGCTTGTCATTATCAGTATGAAATGGGACAAAACCTGGAAATTAAATTGTTATCCTTGTTAAGATGAAAAAGAAAGAGATTTTCCCCAAAGTAGTTTATTTCAAGTAGTTTTTACAAACTTGCATCTTCAGAGTGAAACAGCATGAAATAACTTCAGTAGAATCTGTAGAAAACAATTTGCCGAGTAGGTTTGTAAAAGTTGGTTAAAAAATTATACTTTTTACTGCCTTTTCTTTGGCTAATCATTTTTCAAAGAAATGAAAATATTCCATAAAAGTTACACTTTACTTTTGGTAGTTGAAAAAGGAAACAATGTTAATGTATTAACAAGGATTTAAAACACACCTTAATTAAAAGATCCTTTCTAGACATATAAAATACTCTATGCTCGTTCGAGATGAGCCAGGCGTCTCCAGAACTGACCACTGGTGATCGCCGCACAATGTATCGTGGTTAGGTTTGTGTCTGATAACCTCACAACCTCAGAGCCAGGCACTGCAGCTGCTCTCCTCTTATTGCCAGACCCAGGGCATGATGGGAAACACCTGCCTGTCACCTGATTGGCTCCTAGTATTGGCCACAACCAACACATTTTGTAGAAAATCCTAATTTTCTGTGTAGTTGTAATATTAATATGAGACTGTAGACTAGTAGTCTCATGTTGTGCCATGAAGGTTTCATCTGTTAGCAAACACACCTTGTCATTGATAATAACCATGATAAACTTCATTTATATAACGTGGCAAAACAAACCACACGTAGCCTACAGATGGATCTAACAAGATATAAATACTTCTATAACTTCATGCATATTCTTTGCAGTAAACTGGAAACTGTCTGACCTGACTGCAGCTTTTTGTCACTATCGTCTCCTGCTGCTGCCGCCTGATCTCATCCACTTTGCAGGCAGAACGCAGTTTCCAAATAAGTTCATATCTGATATGAGTTTTACACAAAAAAAAGTTATTTAAAAAGATATTAAAGTCACATAATCTAGTCCTCTGTCATAATCCAGAATCTATGAATATGCAAGTATCTTTTTCATTTCCCAAGTTTGACTGTTAAACACTCAAACATCCACATGAAATAACATGAAGCGAAACTCCCTTTGGAGTGCAGGTGGGCTTTTGTAAACTGTCTTAAAAACAAAATATTAAAATATGTATGTATGATGTTATTTTAAAAAAATAATACATATAACTGAAGGTTACAGCTGAAGGTCATATTCAGCCAGTGTCATCACAGGTCAGTTCCCCCTCATATTAGTGTAGTGTCAACATTGCAGTCAATAAGATCCCACATTAACAGTATGCCTGCAATCTATTGAGCGGGTACTATACCTTCAGCCAGCCAATTCAGTTTTTACATCAGTGTCATCTATGTCACATCCTGAACTATTTTAGATCTACACCACCAAGCTGAACTGCATACAAGAACACTGAAGTGGTAATTTGACGTTAAAGGGGAAATTCAGTGTAATGGCTCTGACCCCTTTTGCTCTGTTCATCAATGCTCTGCATCGATTTTCCTGTCAGTTCCTCTCAGCTATAGCATGGCATCGATTGGTTTCCAGTGTTGGCGAAATGTTGCGCCGCAACATGCGAGCTGCAGGTCAGTCCTCTGCCCTGTGCCAGAGTGGAGAGTTCAACACTGACTTTTGAATGAAAAACGTGCATTAGTCTTGCTTAAATATGAACCATGAAAAAGGAGAGTGACACTAGTTACACTTGACAGTGTCTGAAAAGATGGATATTTGAATTTGCCTAGTGGTCAAGGCCGAGACGGATCTGACATTCTCGTTTCAAATCAGGTATGTTGAGTTTATTTACTTGCAATGACACCCCGCTGAAGATTTGATGAGTGAGAGCAGAGAGATTTTTCTACAACGTAACTGCTGCCTTCTCAACAGTAACACTCTGAGCCAGGTATTGTGACTGTAGTATTTGAGGGCACAGAAGTTTTGGGAGGGGCACAGCTAGATTGGCATTCTGGGATATCAGAGCAAAGAGGAATTTGATAAGGGTAGGTGTTGCAGATTATTAAACGTCACTTAGTGGTTCCTTTTTTACATCTGAGATTTCTTAGATTTTCCAAGGCAATATTAGAATAAAAAAACAATAAAACTACTTCACAAGTGCAGTAATGTAGCTAACAGCACTTGTAAATACTATAATTATGGGAAAAATAATAGGCTGAATGTCTTTCAAAAAAATAAAGAAAAAAGTACAAAATAAGAGGAAAAAATTACATTAAAAAAACTAAGCTTCAGGTCTCTTCAGCCTAAATATAAATACAAATGTGTTTTTTTGAACACCTATATGACAGCAGAGCTCCATGTCTGATCCAGACCTAATGAAGAGTGGGGGACCAGCCAGCAAGGGACCCGAATGCCGCTCGTCCTCAACCTCCAGGATGGAGCTGCTCAGCCCCTCCAAGGTGAAGGACCTATCTCAGAACGTCACAGAGAAGGTCACGCAGGTACGGGGAGGCCGAGAACCTCACATGGGCTCAGTCTCTGACAAACCAAGAGCCAGGAAGTCCCATTTATGAGCTCAAAATGAACAAACTTTGCCATTTGCCACCAATCGCCAAGTGACATCCTGTGACTCTAATGCCTCATGATGCAATCACTTCTCACTAGGTTCAGTCAATCATTAAAGAACTCACACGAGTCATGTTGTGATTTCTAAGAAGTAAAGAGGCTCCCACAAACACTGCTGTTAATTAACCTACTAGTGGAAAAATCAGTAGGTGGTTTGGTGGCTGGATGTTTTCCTTCAGGGGGTAAAAAGCAAAGTTACATTGAACCACAGTTCAATTCAGACCTACTGTTGTTACTGCTGGAGCCCTGGGGCTTGGTATTCTGCATAACCGCCTCTGTTGGATGATGTGCCGTGGATATAAAACAAATGTAAGAGAAGTGATTACAACAACCTGTGACCTTGCTACATGGGTTACTTGTTGATTCTATCTATCTATCTATCTATCTATCTATCTATCTATCTATCTATCTAT
Organism: Scortum barcoo; assembly: GCA_023238725.1. Taxonomy (NCBI): domain Eukaryota; kingdom Metazoa; phylum Chordata; class Actinopteri; order Centrarchiformes; family Terapontidae; genus Scortum; species Scortum barcoo. The sequence continues at coordinate 10,453,555 of CM041542.1, forward strand.
CTATCTATCTATCTATCTATCTATCTATCTATCTATCTATCTATCTATCTATCTGTCTGTCTGTCTGTCTAACTAGCTATTTGTCTATCTATTTGTCTATCTACCTGATAGATAGATAGATAGATAGATAGACAGATAGATAGATAGATAGATAGATAGATAGATAGATAGATAGATAGATAGATAGATAGATAGATAGATAGATAGATAGATAGATAGATAGATAGATAGATAGATAGATCTGTCCCTCTGCAAGGTCAGTGAAATTCATCAGGGCAAATGTTAATTTGAAATTGGGCTAAAGAGAACATGAGGACTGTGGCAGCACATGAACTCAGTTATGTGATTGTAACGCCCAATTCATCACCATATCCCTCTAGCCCACAAGCATCCTGCAGCCAGTCAGCCTGCACAATTGGTCACAGCGCACAAATGTTTTACTCTGCTGGACTAATCGCATGTAATCCTCACCCAAGTCTCGCCTCTGTCAAGAATCACAGATGACAGGATGATAAAAGATTTTTTGGATCGTAAAACCAGAGCATGCAGCATCCACCAAGAACTTGGTCAAAACACTATGTCTTCTAGAAAGGTCTGTTGGTTACTATTAATTCAGAGAAAGAGAGTTTTGAAAATGGTGCTTTTAGTTTTACAGAATTTACTTCTTTTACTATTGGCCATTTTGTGTCAAAGTGTCAGTGTTCATTAGTTAAAATCACTGCATATTGATGCATTCTTTCTGCCTAGGTGCTGTCTTTGGAGTCTGATGTCTTGCCTGAATACAAACTCCAAGTGCCAGAGAAAACATGGTGGATCTTGCTTCACTACAGCCCCTTCAAAGCATTTTGGGATTGGATTATTCTCATCCTGGTCCTCTACACAGCTGTTTTCACCCCTTACTCGGCTGCCTTCCTCTTGGATGAACACAGGGATTTACGTCAAAGGACTTGTGGCTACACATGTAACCCTCTGAATGTGGCGGACCTTTTGGTGGATGTGCTGTTCATTGTGGATATAATTATCAACCTTCGCACGACATACGTGGACCAAAACGACGAGGTGGTCACACAGCCGAGCCAAATCGCCAAGCACTATTTAAAAGGCTGGTTCCCTATTGATCTGTTCGCAGCGATCCCATTTGACCTTCTCATTTTCAGATCTGGCTCTGATGAGGTAAGAACTCTGCCCCTTAGGTATCTTTTTTATATTTTCAAAATAACCCAAGTTCACAATGTTTGTATTGATTCTAATAAGATTTTGGATATAAAGCACAGATTTAATTGCACTGTCTTCAAGTGTCTAAACTCTTTCTTTTTTCTCTTTATTTCTACTTTGACTGGACATTTCCCTGCCTAACATCCTCTTCCCTGTTTTAATGGACACCAAAGATGGCAACCTTAACAAGCCTGCTGAAAACTGCCCGGCTGCTGCGATTGGTTCGTGTGGCAAGAAAGCTGGACCGATACTCTGAATACGGGGCTGCTGTCCTCTTCCTGCTTATGTGCACCTTTGTGCTCATCGCCCATTGGCTCGCCTGCATTTGGTATGCTATTGGCTTTGTAGAAAGGCCATACACAGAAACCGGTTGGCTGGACAACTTGGCTGAGCAACTAGGCAAGACATACAATGATAGTGACTCCACATCTGGCCCATCTGTCAAAGACAAGTATGTCACTGCTCTTTACTTCACCTTGAGCAGTTTGACGAGTGTGGGGTTTGGTAATGTCTCGCCCAACACCAACTCCGAGAAGATCTTCTCCATCTGCGTCATGGTCATTGGCTGTGAGTTGAAAAACATTTTAAGGGACTGTATAAATATTACTAGGGTGAACCTTATGTTTCACTTCCTCTGCAGTGTTATAAACTATTTCTTTGGATGTCTAATTCCCTCCCAATAATATTTCATTTTTGTACAATCCTTTGTATAGAACATTCTAGTATACAGAACATGTCAAAACCACCAGAGCCTTACTGTGATCTTTATGTCTTTATCTCAGCTCTCATGTATGCCAGTATATTTGGAAATGTGTCAGCCATCATTCAGCGGCTGTATTCTGGCACAACCCGCTACCACACCCAGATGCTGCGAGTCAAAGAGTTCATCCGATTTCACCAAATCCCGGGTGGCCTTCGCCAAAGACTGGAGGAGTACTTTCAGCATGCCTGGTCCTACACAAATGGCATTGACATGAATGCTGTAAGTAAAAAGTGATGTAACTGAGTGTTATTGTATCTGTCAAAAGTCCTACTTTAACCTCTCTTAATTTGGTTCTTTCTTCCCATATTCAGGTGTTGAAGGGATTTCCAGAGTCTTTGCAGGCAGATATCTGTTTGCACTTGAACAGATCTCTGCTGCAAAACTGCAAGGCTTTCCATGGAGGCAGTCAAGCCTGTCTGCGCGCCTTGGGTATAAGGTTTAAGACAGTCCATGCTCCTCCAGGAGATACTCTTATCCACTACGGAGATATCCTGGACTCTCTTTTCTTCATCTCACGTGGTTCCATTCAGGTCAACAGGGATGACGTGGTGGTTGCCATATTAGGTAAAGCCATGAAACCATAGATAATTTGACTGTGGTGTCTCAAAAATGCTCCAGAATTGAACATCATCTGCTTGAATAACAAATATTCATGGTCTTGCAGAAAAGAATGACATCTTTGGAGAGCCTATCCACTTGTATGATGAGCCAGGGAAGTCCAATTCTGACGTACTCACCATCACCTACTGTGACCTCCACCGTATCCTGAGGGATGACCTGCTGGAGGTCCTAGATATCTACCCCAGCTTTGCTGACAAGTTCTGGAGGAACCTGGAAATCACCTTTGACCTAAGAGATGTATGTTGGTTAAAAAACTGACTATCTGAATTTCAGATGTTTTTCTCATTGATACACAGCATATCTTAGAATTTCTCATTAGCCTTAAATTTGTTTGCTAGTTGCATGGTGTGATGGATGAAAGGACATGAACTGGTAACCTTCGAAAACAAAGCAGGGGCTTGTCTTGAATGGATCTAGTGCTTATATTCCTAAAGTAGACCTTTCTATCTAATTTTTTATCTCTCTCCCTTTATTTGTCATCTTGCTACTGTCTGCTGTCTTAGTAAAAGCTCAAAATGCCACCCAAAACATGTTGTGTACCCCAGCCAGCCAAGAAAACTTTCCCTCTTTGAATTGCTTTGCTGGGACAGAGACCATTGCGGTTGTCAGCCTGTAAAGCCCATTTAGAAATTGTGTATATGCCTGTTTTTTCTTTGTTCAACAGGCTGATCAAGTACCACCAATAATAGCTGATGATTCTGGTGATGACTGTGAGTATCGCCACAAGCCAAGACACAGGATGCAATCCCTGGACTGTAGAATCCGGCCAGGTGAGATATCTAGCACACAGTGTTTATGCCATGCAAGGGCTACAAAGTCGTATTTTTAATATCCTGAGAAAGTTCTACTTGGTAATCAGTGCGATAATCCTCTGAAAGTCCTCTAACATCCTATGACCCTGGTAATCTTGTACAGTGAGTGAGTTGCTTGATACCTTGAATGGGGTCAATATAAAAGAGTAAATTGAATGCCTTCTTATGAACAGATGGAATTGATCATCAAGACCCATACCCCATACTCCGACATCATCACTCACCTTCTCAAGCACACTGGGATGACTGCTGTAGCTGCGGATCCCCATGTTCCCAGTCAAGTGAAGATCTAGCTAAGACTCTTGCCCACAGTGCTAAAGTAGAGCTCTACCCCCCAGAAGATGGCAGGCGTGAATGCACCCCCTCTGTAGTGCAGCTGTTACCCCCAAGTGGCTCCTCAGTGGGGAGGGACACAATGTTGGACCTTGGCCACCAAGGTACATGAATTTCAGTCTTAACCAAAGTCTGTCCTGCAAAGAAATGAAGGACGTTTTTCGCCAGAATAAATATAAATATGCTCTGATATCTATAGCTGTTGATGTAACACAGTGGACTTAGAAGTACGTGTTAGATGAAGCCTCAAAGGTAATTTTCATTGGAAAAAAACAAAAAATGATGTTGGTTGCTTGTGTGTATCCTGAGGCTATACAAAGTTGTTGAATGTTTTCCTTACCTTAAAACATTGCTCTACAGTGCCACTAGTGGTCAAAACTCCACAAGGTGCCTTTAACATATTGTAGGTCCACAGTGTGTCTTTCAGTATTTTAGACATTACCCATTACTTTAATCAAAGTGAATAGGTAAACACTTCCACCACTTCTTTATCTTCATATTTTCCTCAGCCTCATCCTTAAATGTGTCGGGAATGTATCAATACTGGCCAGAAAGACAACAGTCACACCAGTTCTCCAGTCATGGCTGGCGATCTTCCTCTGCCCGCAACTCATACCACCCACCACCATTCACAGAAGAACGGCCCAGTGAGCTAGAGTCTCGACTTGAGGTTTTACATTCACAGCTCAACAGGTACATTTCATGATTTCCCAAGATGGTTTTATAATAGTGATATTGTACAGTATAAAGATAAATTAGAGTGGCTGGTCACAGGTAACAAATGTTTCCAAATCCCAATTGGAACTACCTAAGTAAACAAGAGTGACAATGTAATTGGGCTGATTCAAGAGGGGCTGGAGTGTTGAGGACCATACCAATGGAACAGGACAACAAACAGATGCAAATACATGTATTGTATACAGACAGGTATGGATGCAAATGTATACAAAGACTGTCTTTTAGGCAAAACTGGAGCACTGGGTAACTGAGGAAGTGTTGAGATGTAGAAACCTTTTGAGTAGAACCTGTCTGAGGAACCTAGATTTGTAAAAGGTGCAGTGCGCTGCCATTTTATTGAATTTTCAGACCTGCATGCTCACAGTCAGGGTCATAATGGCAACAGTGCAGCAGGACAAATCATCTTACCTTTGGCTCCTCTTGATGGATCCTAAAAGTGCTTTTGGCCCACCTGGCATGCATAATCCTCCTGGCATTTCTTGGGTCTGTGCCAAGGTCGACCTCCAGTTAACCATGCTTAGAACAAATCCAGAGGGTTCTCCTAGGTATCAAGTATCACAAATGAGGCCAATGCTTGTGATCACAGGTGAGGGTTTGACGGAAGATTCTTGGATAGTGTTGCTGATATGACTCTCTTAACAGCCCCTGACATTTCAACTGTCTCCCGAATTCCCCAGACTGGAGACTCGCATGACAGCTGACATCAACGTTATCCTCCAGCTTCTCCAAAGGCAGATCACTCCTGTACCTCCTGCTTATAGCACAGTATCATCTAGTACCCTCCCTAGTGAGTCAGCTGGATTGTATGGGACTGGGACATCAGTGCTGCACAGCATGTACCCAATCTCTCCCATACAGATGGACAGCCAGGCACCCACACAGGTAAAAAAAAAATAATAATAACAAAGAGAAACTTGTAGGAAAATTGTCGGTGGGCACGTTCAGTACAAAGAGATGTCCAGCCTTCTACTTAAAGAAATTAAAAGCCTGTGATTTCCTTACTCTAGAGTTCTACCAAGACCGATCTCAAATTTACCAAGTCCCATGTGACTGCGGCATCAGATGACACCATGTTCATGACCGTCACCCCTGAAACTGAAACCCAGACAGGGTTGAATCCACAGCTGCCTCAGCCATCAGTGAAATCTTCCCTCATGGAAAACCCCAGGCCATGCCTCCGTTACCCCTCACTCCCCGGCAACCTTGACATTACCTCAGGACTGGCTGAAATCCAGAAACACGTGTCAGACCCTGTGCTGCCTGTCATCTGAAGACCTTCAGTTTTTGTTTTTGACAGTAGAAATACACTGCTACTTTCGTAAGGAGCCACAGGACAAATCCAAGATTCAACTATGAAGGCACATTTGGACAGCAAGTAGAGTCTCAAAATCAGGTGATGGGCTACAAGGATTATTGTTTCAGTGTTGACACAAGATTACTCAGTCACTTGCAATTGCAAAACAGTTATCACACTTTTAAAAGACAATTGCTAATTCACAGAATGTGCGTGATTTACAGTCCACTGGAGTATAATTGCTGTATACATTTTTTTTTTACATCTTCTTGTTCTGTCCCAGTTCAGTAAATTGTGTGTGTAATGCCGATCTAGATCATTTTCTTGGCCAACAAGTACAGAGCTTCCACCTACAAACTAGAGCCTGACTGATACTGAGTTTGAGAGGTTATTTCTTTTTAAAGTGAAGGAATAGAACACCTTTTGGGAAATATGCTTATTTGCTCTTTTGCCAAGAGTTAGATGAGAAGAGATACCACTCTTATGTCTGTAGTAAACATAAAGCTACAACCAACAGCCAGTTAGCTTAGCTTAACACAAAGACTGGAAACAAGGGGAAACAGCCAGCCTGGCTCTGTCCAGCTAACAGAACCTCTAAAGCTTAACAAGTCTAGTCTAACTTGTAAAAAACACTAAAATGCCAAGTTGTGGTTTCATGGAAGGTTATTTGCCAGACTATTGCTGTTTATGAAATCACTCTCTATATGCTATAATGCGCTCTATATTTACTGCCATTTTATTTGAGTTTTTGAATTTTGTATACATGTACCCACATATGGGTACATATATACATATGAACAACAAACTAACATCCGTGGCATGTACACTACTCCCAACAACAATCCCACAATGCAATGCACTTTATTTTATAGATGTATTACCATTACACAAGTTAACACCTGTCAGTGATACAAAACAACAAGTGATGTTGATTTGTGTCCAAAATCTCAATTTACTACTCATTTCTGAGTAAACTACCAAATTTCTATTATACACAGATTAGTGAATGAGTGATTTTTTTTGGGGGGGACAAAGCCAATGACTTCACAGTCTGACAACTGCTCCTGACCAAGAAATAGTCCACAACAACAACCCCCTGTAAGACCAGGCTAGTCGTTTCCATTTTCAGTCTTTCAGCAAAGTCTTTATGCCAAGCTGAGGCTGTAGATTCATCTTATTAATCTTATCAATCTTACTCTTCAAACTGTTTACAACAATTTATTCATTAAATATATTTAACAAAAATGCATCATTTAATCTTTTCTGATTAATATCCGTTCAATTAGGTTATTTGGTTATTAAAGAATAAAAATGTATATTGTGGGATAATTCACTATTAAAATAATAATCATCAATTTTGTCAGCGTTCTCTGGTATATAAACTATGTAATGGTGCCACTTTTTATAAAATACCACAAACATATCTCTGGTATTTCTGTACTGCTTTTTCTGACTGTGATCTTGCTCTTGCTATTTGTGAAAATCTATGAAACAGTGGTTTTATGAATTTATGTTCAGCAAATAATCACACATCATGAACCTATATAAAACGACAATAAATCCTGCACACTACCACTTGTATTTTACATCCCAATCCCAATATTACAACAGGACTCAGCATGCGTGATACAATGGTAATTTTCTAGGCTGTTTGACAAAAATGTATGTTTTAGAGTCTTCATCTTGTAGAGATTTTAGGTGATGTACTTCAGGCAGTTTTATCAGTATTATACAGAAACAGGAGGATTACACTATAACTTATCATTTCTAATTGTAAATCTGTATAAAAGATTTGTATCAATATGTTGCTTAATCACCTTACTGAAATAATTTAAACAGTTACCTGAATATAAAAACTTTGTTTAATGGTTTAACCTGTAAGGGACTGTTTATTTCTGTATAAAATGAAATACTGTTGCCATGAATAAAATAATTAACACAGTAATTATTTAAAAAAAGAAAAATCTGTATTGTGGTAAATTAATAGTAATAAACACTTGCACATATAATTTATGTATCACAACAGATGTTTTTTTCATATTACAAATGATATTCAGTTTAATAAAATGTACATATTTATAGTTTAAAAAAACAACTATTGAATACATAAACACTCAAATCCACATTAACCACAGTCAATCCACTTTTAAATATGGCTAAACGGCATTTTCCCTGCATCAAAAAATTAAATGTTGAGAACGACATAAGTAAAACTCCACATAACAATACACTAAGTAGCATATTAAAAACGGCACTGACTAGCATATTGTGTATGAGACAAGATGTTGGAAGCTTGATGGCAAAGGAACCATGGTTCATGTCTGTACATGAACACAAATGTAAGTCTTTTGGTTTCTTAAGATGTCATTTTTGTTTTGGCCCTTTGAGTTGTCTGATACAGGAAGTCTTGATAATGTACATCAACGTACTTTAGTTCTCAGAAAAAAAGCCTTATATCATCTATATCTACATGAACCTAATACGAGCATGGACTTAACAACAAAGTCATACAAGCTTTTAAAATCCACCTGAGATGTTTGAGTTGCTTCAGTTCTTCATGATGGCAGCTCAGACTCTGAGGATTTCTAGGCAGTTGTTGTAGCAGATAGCAATCCAGTCGGGCTGGGTGGAGGCCCACTGTACATTATTGATCTCTCCCTCGGCTGTGTAGGCCAGTATAGGGTCCTCAATGGCCCGCGGCATCTGTTGGATGTCCCAGATTAGAGCCTGGTGGTCCTCCGCTAGACAGAGAGAAGGGGAGGAGGTTTGATTTAAATTGATTTATCTTATTTAAACAGGAAGACAATGATGTAAACAATATAAACACTATATGTTTCTGGCCTGATTCTCGTTATGAAACCAGGTTTTCTTATTCACCAGGACAAACAGATCAAAGCAGAATCAAGGGCGATAAGCCCCCCCGCACCCCACCCCCCCAAAGAAAATCGTAATGTAGCTTGAAACAGAAGATGTGTATTACTGTACACTTTTTACACACTATATTGCAGTCCTCTGTACTGTGGGGTTGCTTTGGGAAATAATTTCTTGGTATATAATATTAACTCCAGGAATTCTTCCAAGAAATTGGTGAGTGGAGGTGGTAATTACCTTGAAGACAACATCTGATGTAACTGACCTTCTGTCATCACAAGCTGAATTATATTCTGACACATCACGTGATCAATTCTGTTACTAGAAGATGGTTTTCACAGTTACCTCTATCCTTCAGTGCATGACCATTACTAGGTGATCCTTTTTCCATCTAGGTTAATTCAATTAAAGACTGAACTTGATAATTAACTAAATAAATTCTATTTGAAGCCTGTAAGATCTCAGTATCTCTGACTGAGACAAGGTGTAGTATCAAAAGAGACTCATTCAACTGGCTCCTGCTTTGTTGAGTTCATAAATGAGCAGCATGAGAATGGCTCCCTCTTGTGCTCATTGTCAGTTGCTGCAACGATGTTCAACCCTGTATTAAGCTGCTGTTCTCCTCAAGTCCTCAACCTGCAAACAAACCTCTGTGTCATCCATAAAACCTGCATACCTGATGTACAGATGTGACAGGAGGAGTGCGGCGCCCAGGCGATGCCATTGACACAGGCCCTGTGGTTGTTGAGTCTGGCCACCGGAGTACAGGGCACACGCACATCCAAAATCACCACCTGAGGATAAGAAAAAAAGACAAATAAATAATAAAAGTCAGATGTTTCAAACAAATTTGTTTTTGTCATGTTGTCCAATTTCAACATAGACTGATCACATATCAAATGTTTTCTGTAAACACAGAAAAACAAGATGCAAGCAATTATGTTTCCAGTGACCTAAAATCACTTTCCATTTTCTTTGGATTCAAAAGCACAACAACAAAGAGTCAGAAGAGTCAAAGAGGTGTTTCCAGGCTTTAGTTTTATAGCAGAGTGTTCACAGACAGAGCAGCGCTAACCTCCATACTGTCCATTGCCGTAGTGGCCAGGTAGTTAGGATCCTGCTTGTTCCAACAAAGCCGAAGCAGTGGGTGGTGTTGGGGGTCTTCATAGATTATAGTGCTGTGTTCGAGGTGACGGAGGTCGAACATGCGGACCGAGCCGTCTGCTCCCACTGAGGCAAACATATCCCTGCCACCGCCAGCTCGGCTGAAAGAGATGTCATACACCTGTGATGGAGACATCGCAGACAGTGAGAAGCTTGGGAAGATGAGGATATTACTCCGAGATTAAAGTCACATTTCATTAGACACAATAACAGTTCTGTAGCTTGGATCCATCATGTCCTAACTTTTACCTCTTTGTCATGGGCAATGAGCTGCGTCTTGACATGACCCGACACTAAGTTGACCCTGCCCAGCACCTGTCCAGTTTCCAGCCCCCAGATTGTACAGGTGGTGTCTATACTGGAAGTACCTGCACAGAAAACAGACAGATTTACGTCAGTGAAGCTCATAATTTTCTAGTTTTCTCTGTCAGTAATGTGGTTCCAGGTAAACCCTGCACTGACTTTTTACCTAACAGGTTTGGATCCACTTCGTTCCAGTCAAAGGATGTGAGTGGTGCACAGAAGTCAGAGTTCTTGTTGTTGTTGAGCAGGCACTCCAGACGGGTCTCTGTATCACTCACCTGTCAGAAGAAATACAATTTATTATCACTTACTGTCAATACTTGTGCACTTCAGTTGATACAGACCACATGTTTTTCTCTAACTACAGGAGGCTGTGTGGTTCAGGTTGGACTCAATTGGTCTTCTTACCCTCCAGATTCTCAGGTAGTCACCCCCTGTGGCCAGCAGGTCAGGGTACACTCCTTTGGTGTCGGGAATCCACACAATCTTGGTGGTGGGGTACGGATGTTCGAAAGTGTTTCGACACAAAAACTCGGAGCTCTCCTCCTCCAGGCTAACTATCTGAACCTGTGGACACACAGTAACAAGTCACCTTGAGTTGGGAAATCTGGTTTGGTTAATTAAAGCTACTTAGAAGAAGTAAAAAAAAAAATCATCAAACTGTGATATGAAATTATAACAAAATATACAAAAAAGCCAGCTGCCAGCAAAAAAAAAAAACAAAGCCACTAAACTGACTGAATTGCAAAGAAAAGTGCCAACTTGTTCACAAGTTATACATAAACTAATACAGTAATATACCCCACTATTCACAGGACAGCGTCAGAAACACATTAACTTTGGTTCTGTTTGCAATCTCTGACACGAGAGTCCAGGTGATGGTAACACCAAGCAGGATTACTCAGTTAGCCAGGTTATTTCTAAAATAACAACTCCTCTGAACATTTGTTAATGAATAGTCAATATTACTGATACCAAACATATTTAGACTAAAAATTAAAGCCACATATTTCCACAACTGAGCAGGCAATCCAACTTGCTGAGCTCTGAACCTTGATAGTCACAGAGGGCAGCAAATTCAAATAAAAAATATAGAAAATAAAACTGACAAATTGCAGACAAAAATGGAAAAATTAACACAATGAAATACACTTCAAGTGAAAGAAATCCTCCTCCAACAGGATCAACATATTAGCACAGCACAGGAGGTGTTCTTTTCTCAACAGTATATTTCTATTTGTATTATTCTCTTAACAATAATATATTTCTATTACTGCTATTTATATTACTTCTACTTATATTGTATTTCTATTTTATTGTATGTTTTTAATTATTTTGTCTGATGTTTTATTTTATATAGTGTATTATATTCCTTTTAATAGCACCTTATTATTATTTTGCGCATTATAACTAACAGTATTATATTTCACTTTGTATTATATTTGTCTCAACAGTATTATAATTCTATTTCTATTTCGATTATATTTGTATTTCTATTTTATTTCATATTTTTATTTTAGTCTTTTATTTCATATAGTATATTATAATCTTAATGGCACCTTAGTCTTTTTTTTACCTCTACTGCTGTTTGAGTATTACCTTTTTCCTACTTTATATTTTATTTATCTTATAGACTATTTTCTATTTCTATATGTTACACTTTAATAATTGTACTTGTGTGGTTTTCTTTCTACATTTTTTAACACTGTTATATCTACCCTGTGACTTAAAGACTTTAATTGACTTGCTCCGTGTTGTTGTTGTGCACAGGACCAAATACGCTCTTGAACGCACCTTGTTGTTGTACTCCTCCACAAAACTGCCGAGCGCCAGGCGAAAGCGTTTATCCGGTCGGACACTCCAGTTCATGGCGTACACTGTCCACGGAGCCTCGTATTTGTAGATTTCTTTACGTTTACCGTGTAGCGACATGTTTAAAATCGCCTATCAATTCCTCTAGGGGAGAAACAATCACCAGAAAGGAGAGAGGAAGAAGATGAAGGAGAGGACCGCGAATGCGTCGCGGCTTCACCAGCTATTGTCCCTGCTGTGTGGTTGATTTAAACTGATCGAAAAGGGCCGTAGAGTCCATCTAGCCGAGACGCTTTCTTGGTTGTAAAAGTTACACATAAAAAACTGTTAAACCTATCAAATATCCTGCACTCTGGTCTTAAAATGTGTTATTTTTATGGTGTCAGAGCAATGGCGACGACCAAAAACAGTTTCAGTCCAAGCGTCATGGAGGCTGCTGCTGCTACCTTCATGTGATGCAAGACTGTCGGAATTATCATTAAAGAGGCAGAAAAAAACAGCCCAGCGTGTAGTTTAAAGGTGGGAGGCGGGTTGATGCTTGTTTTGCAATCTGCAATCGATAAAGTATCTGAGTGATTTGTTCATTCTGTGTAGGCCTACTGTCAGGACTTACACACTAAAATAAGCAAAACGTCAACATTTAAATATGGTGGTTAAAAAGTTATCAATAAGATTTCCTTTTATGTTAATTTTACTCACTTCCTTTGTGCTTCTGTCACTATAATTCCTTGCCATTTTAGTCCTACAGAAACACTGATTTATTGTGTAAGTTCATGGTTTATGCGCAGCTACTCATTTACGAGAAGCACCTGAAGGCAGCATTGCAGACCTGAGGGGTGTTCCATGAAGCCGGATTAAGGGAAAGCCTGGTTTATTTCGATAAGTCTGGCTCATTTAAGAGAGAGTTCCGTTTCATCATCGTGGCTTCATTTGAATGCCCGCTGAGTAACCATGGTAACTTATGCCGCAGAACTAAGCCTGCTCCGGGGCAGGCTAACTGTCAAGCTTAGTTTAGCTGTGTGTCAAAGAATGTCTCACGGCCAGAAACGGAGTCCTTAAAGAAAGTTCCGCCTGGTAGATTTCCACGCTCGCGCCGCTTATGTCTTGTAAAAGAAACTTGTAAAAAGAAACTGAAAAACTCGTGAAAATCACGTCTCTCTACTTTCACTGTCTCCACAATCAATCAGTCAATGAAACCTCAGTTATATGGCACAATTCACACATCAATTGCAATTCACACATGAATTGCAACTAGGTACTGAAAATTGAATTAAATAAAAAAAGAACGTGGTTGATTTAAAAAAAAATAAATCAGAGAGATCTGAGAAATATATATATAATTCATAATAAATAATGAATTGAAAATGTTCCTAGGGCATAGAATCCCACTATGTGAATACAGTAATCCCTCGCTAATATTGCGCTTCGACTTTCGCGGCGGATTTTAATATCTAAGAGAATATAAAGGGTTTATACTGTATAACTGTGTGGGAAATGTTTATAAGAGTGTGGGAGGGTTTATAAGGGCTTAAAATATATTAAAATAACCATATAAACATATGGTTTCTACTTCGCGGATTTTCACCTTTCGGGGGTCAGTGTACAGAGGTAGATAAGGTAGGTAATGTCTCCTCCATAATGAAAGTAAAAAGGAAAACTAATAAAAATGTGCTCATAAAAAAAGTAATTTGCGTGTGTATTGCGCAATTTTAATGAACACTTGTGATTCTTGGGGACTTGAACCGATGACCCACTGGATCCTAAGCGAGGACCCCACGGACTGAGATACTACTATCCCACTTGAGGTGAACGCTTAAACACATTAGGCTTATGTCGATTTTCCTAAGTTCCATATTATTTAAATATAAATCCAATAATACTAGCCTAATATGATTGCTAATATATGGTGATTTAAATGCTCATTTATTAATAAATTGCCAAAGCATGGCCAGTTTATTTATGCAGCACATTTCATACAGAGACAATTCAAGCGTGCTTTAAATAAAACAAATGAAAGAAAAGAGTAAAGAGAATTAAGATGAAAGTGAAATAAACATGTTAACATGAAACAATAGTAGGAGGCTTGTACAACTTACAACTTAAGCAACTTGCGCATTTAGTCTGTCGGCTATTATATGTTTTTTTTCTTTTCTTTATTTTTCATGCGATCTCCCTCCCTTTGTTAATTGCAGCAGCGTTGCAGAAGCTCTCGCTCTACTTTCCTCTTGCACCTATCCGCTTTTCTCCCATCTACTCTTCAGGGCTTCTTACATTCCTCGGGTACTCGCACATAGCCGGACGTACTATGCAAGCCTCACTTGAATTAGCCTCGATTAGATGAGGCTGAAATGTGTTAGTGGAACGACTTGAGGCTTAATTGGGAGACGGCGTTAGATCAAGCGATGCTTTCTCAAGTCAGCCTGGCTTTCTTTATCTACGTTGATGGAACAGCCCCCTGAGAAGCTGTTTGAAAAGCTCAGCACAGAAATAACTGCCTGTGTGCAGATAGACAGGCTGAGCGTTTCCTTAGATGCAGCTGATGAAGCTCAGATAAAGCTTTTTCTTTTTTTAATATGGAAGAATAAAAAAGGTAATACACGGCCATTTAGCCTGTTCTAAACTCTGATTTCTGATTAATCCCCTGCAATACTTATTAATCAGCAGTAACAGCTAATTTGTGGTAAACACAAAAAAACAACAAGAAAAAAAACCCTGAGCTCTGACACCTGATTTGCCTGTAATGTGCAGGATGTTTAAATGGCCATATGCTTTGTTTCTTTCCACCTGCTAAGTGCTAAAACAACATGTGCTTGTCAAGTCACCACACAGGGTTTTATGGATGAGTTTCCATAATACGTTGTTTGCAAATTCTGAAATTATTTGCATCACCTTTGGTGATCAGAGATCAATAGATATTTCAGGGCATACATTTATTAAAGCATTTCTATATTTATTGAGTGTTAGGTTGATATGAGGTGTGGTAGACCTACAATTGGCTCTATAATGAAATTATAAATTATTATCACTAAAAGATTCAGTAGGTATGACATTTTGTACAGCCAGACAACAAATCAAAATTTTGGCAGCTATTCCTCTACTGCTACCAGCAAGCAAAAATCATTACTTATCCTGTAAGATATCTACTTGATGGAATGACACAAAACTTTGAACAGACAAACTGACATAAAGTGTCTTAGTAAGATGTTGGTCTACTGGCTGTCAGAACAGCGTCAGTGCTCCTTGGCATTGATTCTCCAAGTCTTTGAACTCTGCTGGAGGTATGAGAATCATTCTTCCAGAAGATTCTCATATTGTATTCAGCATATTGTATTTTAAGGTATTTCTCAAAACACAGCATAACAGATCCACTGGATCCCCCTCCCTGTATGGGTCAAATATTAACACCTGTGCAGTTTTTTCTGTGTACATTACAAACACACTTTCCTACTTGTTGAAAATATGGTGAAGGATGACTCATTGGATCATATCACGGTTTTTTAGATCTCTTTAGACCAGTGCCTGGTTCTAGTGCTCCTATATAATTGTCGACGGCCTGTTCTTGCAGACAGTCCTGCACTGACATTCTCAGTGACCTGAGGAACATTTGCCTTTCTTTTTTTCTTGACACATTGCACTCATCAAATGTGTGCCCTCAAGCACAATTTCTGACCCTATTTACCAAAGTCCTTCCCTCAGAGATAAATGCGGATGCAACATTAGGAACTGTTCCTATTGAAACATGAACCAGTTGAGCAGTCTCTGGGACAGAAGCTCCTGACGTCCGTGTTCCAACAATGAGCCCTCCTCAAAGTCACATGAATCTTTTCCTTTTGCCATCTTAATTCAAAGTCAGAATCAGCTGGGCATGCTCAGCCTTTTTAAACATGCCTCAGATCATGGTTGATACTCAGTGTCCCCGGGGGATCAATAGTGTTTCTGATTCTCATTCTGTATGTCTATATGATCTTCTAGAGGATTAATCACTTCACAGTGATCACTTTACTTTTCCACAGGCCCCACCATGAGGTCAACATATGTTCTATTCCCCATATGTATATAATTTGCAAAAACTGCCACAAACACTAGGTCATGAAGTTGATTGACGTCGGCGCACATACACTTGCAGCAGCTCCCACAGATGATGCTACTTTCATTGAGGCAACAAGACGCAGACTCAGCTCAGTAAAATGTCCCCACAAAGCCTCATAAAAGGTACAATGTGTGTAGTAACTCTCTTTTCTCATTGTCAATCTTGTATTGAATAATATGACAGTATTTTTACCACAGTTTCCTCAAAAAACAAAGGCTTGACTGTTTACTCACATATTTGTATTTAGCATACAAGATTTTTGCTTGAGGCATGCACTGTGCGTGTTCATGAATGTATTTTTATTGCCTTTAAATATAATATCTGTGTCTCTCAGGTGGAGAGGAACGCCCTGCTCACCAAATGATTTTTTTCATACTGAACCTCCCCGCCATGGATGTTGTCTTCTTGGCCTTCATCCCACCTGGATTATTGAATTTTTCTTCTGGAAGAATTGGCCATTTGAAGTAAGCTGGAACTTTGTTTATGCCTTGAGCACATGTGGGAGACCCCTCCTGATGGCCTGTATGTGTCTGGACTGTTACCTGGTTGTGGTTCACCCAATCACCTACCACCAGAGGAAAAGTCTGACTCCAAGGGTTGTGATAGCTGCCATCATTTGGACTTTGACAGTTGCCACTTACTTTCTTTTTTACAAGTTATACATCACCATGTTTTCCACTGTGCCATTTATTATAGCTATCATAAGATTCAAGATTCAAGAATTTATTGTCATTACACAACAATTACATCAGCAATCATTGGTAATGAAATTCTCTTAAGTCCCAGGCTCTCCTAACAATGCTAAAGAAACAAGAAACAAGAAAAGCAAAAAGATAATTTAGAAAATAAAATAACAAATAAAATAAAATTTAAACATAAATAATAAACAAGAGTAATAAAATAAGGTAAAGACCTTAAAATATAAGTTATGCAATAAATATAACTGTAAATTTATTGTAAGTTAGATATATATACAATAGAGAGTATACACAGCAGAAGGTGGTGGGTTATTAAGAAGTGGTGGTGTTGTGAACACAGTTTAAAAGTCTTATGGCCTGCGGTATGAAGCTTCCCTGAGCCTGGTGGTTCGGGCTCGAATGCTGCATGGAACCGTCGGCCAGACGGCAGCAGGCAGAACAGTTTGTAGCTGGGGTGACTGGGGTCCTTAATGATTTTGGTGGCCTTCTTCCTACACCGCTGGGTGTAGAGGTCCTCCATGGATGGCAGCTCCGTCCTGGTGATGTGCTGAGCAGCTTTCACCACCCTCTGTAGAGCCTTACGGTTGAGGGTGGTGCAGCTGCTGTACCAGGCGGTGATGCAGCAGCCAGTCAGGATACTCTCTATGGTGCACCTGTAGAAGCTGCAGAGTATCCTTGGAGTCCATGTTGAGCCTCCGCAGCCTGCATGGAGGAAGAAGAGCCGCTGTCTGGCTGACTTTGTGATAAAGTCAGTGTGATGAGTCCAGGTGAGGTCCTCACTGATGTGAACCCCGAGGAACCTGAAGCTGTTGACTCTCTCCACCGTAGTCCCGTTGATGGAGAGGGGGGCGTGTTCCTCTCTCTGCCTCCTCCTGAAGTCCACGATCAGCTCCTTAGTTTTGCTGACGTTGAGATGGAGGTTGTTGTCCTGGCACCAAGATGTCAGGGCTCTGACCTCCTCTCTGTAGGCCGCCTCGTCGTCGCCGGTGATCAGGCCAATGACGGTCATGTGTCAGTCAGCAAATTTGATGATGGTGTTGGAACTGTGGGTGGCCACGCAGTCATGCGTGAACAGGGAGTACAGCAGAGGGCTGAGCACACAGCCCTGGGGGGCGCCGGTGTTCAGAGTCAGGGTGGAGGATGTGGTGCTGCCCATCCGCACAGCCTGGGGTCTGCCTCGTCAGGAAGTTCAGGATCCAATCACACAGGGCGCTGTTGAGCCCGAGGTCTCTGAGCTTGGTGACGAGCTTGGAGGGCACGATGGTGTTGAATGCTGAACTGTAGTCAATAAACAGCATTCTCACATATGTGTCCCTCTGGTCCAGGTGGGAGAGGGCAGTGTGGAGGGTGAGGGCGATGGCATCTTCAGTTAGACCTATTGGGTCCTGTAGGTAGGCAACTGAAGTGGGTCCAGTGAGTCCGGGATGGAAGAGGTGATGAATGATTTGACTAACCGCTTCAAAGCACTTCATGATGGTGGAGGTGAGTGCTACTGGGCGGTAGTCATTCAGGGAGAGGATTTTGGTTTTCTTGGGGACAGGGACAATGGATGGTCTCCTTGAAGCATGTGGGGACTACAGACTGGAGCAGTGACATGTTGAAAATGTCTGCAAAGACGTCTGCCAGCTGATCTGCACACACCTTGAGAGCTCGGCCGGGGATGCCGTCAGGTCCAGGAGCCTTACGTGTGTTTAATCCGTTTTAAGAGTTCTGCACACGTCTGCCCTGGATATCACAGGTGGGCAGTGGTCCTCCTGAGCCTTTTGCACCTCCACAGCTGGAGAGGTGCTCTCAAAGCGGGCATAAAAAGTGTTCAGCTCATCAGGCAGAGATGCAGACATCACCTCAGCACTGCTGATCTTCTTTTTGTAGTCCGTCAGAGTTTTTAATCCAGCCCACATGCTCCTGGTGTTGGAGCCCTTGTAATGAGACTCCACTTTGTCCCTGTACTGTCTCTTTGCGCTGCTGATGGCTCTCCGGAGTGCGTACCTGGACTTCCTGTACTCCTCCAAATCACCTGAGTTGTAGGCGTCTGCCTGTCCGTGCTTTAAGTTTGGCACGGACTTCTCCGTTAACCCAGGGCTTCTGATTGGGGAATGTCCGCACAGTAATCCTCGGTACGACGTCATCGATGCATTTTCCGATGTATCCAATGACCGCGTCTGTGTATGTGTTTAATAACTGGAGTCTGTGATTCTTTCATCCTCTATACTCTCATGAAAGCTGACACTGGCAGAAAAAGCATCCACCCTCAGAAGCAGAGAGCCGTGCAGACCCTCATCAACAGCCTGGTGATGACAGTCTTGTTTTACCTTCCTCCAGTTCTTATGATATCAATTGGGATCCTCATTACCAGCAGGGCAGATATCTTAATGTGTACAATTGGTATTCCAGCAACCATCACTTTCACTTCAGGATCTGCAGTCATGCCAATACTCCACCTAAAAAATCATGGAAAACTGAAGTATTTCAATAGATGCTAAAAATGTTTTAACCTTTCAGAAATCAACCTGGAGACTACATTATTATGAGACCCACTGTTATGTGTGTATGTTACCTGTTGTGTATTTCCTGTTTTATTTTGTAGTCTCGTCTTTCCTCACTGGTTTAGCACTTTACTTCCTGTCCTTCGTGTTTCCCTCCTTTTTTGATTGCCTGCTCCGCCCCTATTGGTTTCACCTGTCCCCATTAGTCTCCTCACCTGTTTCCACTTCCCTTTCCTCCTGTGTATTTAAGCCAGTCCTTCTCCTTTGTTCTTTGTTGTGTCGTCTGTGTTATGTCGTGCTTCTTGTGCTTTCTCGTGCTTCCCTGCTTTGTGCTTCTTTGTGCTTTCATGTGCTCTCTGTGCTTGCTTGTGCTTTTGTGCTTTCTGTGCTTGCTTCTTGTGCTTCCTGTTTTGTGCTTCCTCGTGCTTCCTTCTAGTGCTTAGTGCTTACTTGTGCTTCCCTGTGCTACTCGTGTTGCTGCGTTCCTGCCTCGTCCCTGTGTTCCCGTGTTTGCCATCAATAAAGAGAGTCAAACGTCTATCTGCCTCCTGCCTCGTCTGCATCTGGGTCCAACTCCACTTCACCGTGCACCACCTAACCTAACACCCACATCCTGAAGTCTGCTGAGACTGAAGCTTGCTAACACACAACAATTCAGACTCATTCACAAGAAGCACTTGAAGGCAGCATCACAGAAGCCATGGCCCACACCTGAGGAGTGTTTGAAAAGCTCATCACAGAAATAGATGCCTGTGTGCAGACAGACAGGTTGAGCATTTCCTTAGATGAAGCTGATGAAGCTCAGATGTAGTTCTTTTAAATCCAGAAGAATAAATTAGGTCATAAATGGCTATTTCACCTCTGCTAAACCCAGCGATCTCTGATTAATCAACTGCAATACATGTAGCATCATCCATCAGCAGTGATAGCTCATAGTAAAAAAAGAACCTGAGCTCTGACACCTGATTTGCTTGTAATGTACAGGATGTTTAAGTGGCCACACACTTTGATTTTTTTCCACCTGCTAAGTGCTAAAACAACATGTGCTTGTTAAGTCATCACACAGGGTTTTATGGATGAGTTTCCACAATACACTGTTTGCAAATTCTGACAACATTGACATCACCTAAATACATAAATTCATTTCAGCATTTCTATATTGATTCAGTTTGAGGTTGGTAGGACACATGGTAGACATACAATTTGCTCTATAATGAAACCTACTGTGGTATGTGATTATGACTAAAATCTTCCATAGGTTTTTATTCTCTTTTTAGCCATGTGATTGGATTAATTGCCATGATGTTTTCTACAGGTCTCCAGATGAAAAGTCTTTTTAATTTTGGGGACTTTTACAATATTGCTAAGAGCAAGTAAATACCGTCACTTATCCTGTAAGATATCTACTTGATGGATGGCAATAAGACACAGAAGCAGCTGAGTAAAACATCCCTACAGAACCTCATAAAAAGGTATTGTGGTATGCATTTCTATAGATTTTGTCAAAAACAAACTGTTTACTTACATTTTTGTATCACAGCAGGCGAGGGGTTTGCTTGAGGCATGCACTGTGTGTGTTTAGGAATTTATTTTTCATGCTTTTAAATATAATATTTGTGTCTCTCAGGTCCTTTAACCGCTACTGTGCTCAACAATGTTGCTCAACATACATTTCTGTTCAAATAACTCTGCCACATCTGGCTTTGTCTGGGAACAATTTGATTTTAAGCAGTGTGACAACCTTGAAGTAGGCAAATATATTTGGACTCTTTGGTCACTGCTGTGCTTTTCTTTTGGTTTTCCTGGATCTATTGCTGTCCTCTGGGAGCTTTTTAAGACATACAGGAGAGGAATGCCCTGCTCACCAAATGATTTTTTCATACTGAACCTCTCCGCCATGGATGTTGTCTTCTTGGCCTTCATCCCACCTGGATTATTGAATCATTATATCTGGAAGAATTTGGCCATTTGAAGAAAGTTGGAACTTTGTTTATGCCTTGAGCACATGTGGGAGACCCCTCCTGATGGCCTGTATGTGTCTGGACTGTTACCTGGTTGTGGTTCACCCAATCACCTACCACCAGAGGAGAAGTCTGACTCCCAGGGTTGTGATAGCTGCCATCGTTTGGACTTTGACAGTTGCCAATGGGATCACTTACTTTCTTTTTTACAAGTTATACATCACCATGTTTTCCACTTTGCCATTTATTATAGCTATCATAATAATTGGAGTCTGTGATTCTTTCATCCTCTATACTCTCATGAAGGCTGACCCTGGCAGAAAAAGCATCCACCCTCAGAAGCAGAGAGCCGTGCAGACCCTCATCAACAGCCTGGTGATGATAGTCTTGTTTTACCTTCCTCCAGTTCTTATGATATTAATTGGGAACCTCATTACCAGCAGGGCAGATTTCTTAATGTGTATAATTGGTATTCCAATGACCATCACTTCCACTTCAGGATCTGCAGTCATGCCAATACTTCACCTAAAAAATCATGGAAAACTGAAGTATTTCAGGATTTGGTGCAGGAAGTCTTAAGTCACGCCTGCTCTGCTAATATCTGCTTCTCCCTCTGACAAAACCAGGCATTTTAACCTTCAGGTATCAAATTTCAATTGGCTCTCATAGTTAGGGGGTTAAAATCACCCCACCTCAATTCTCATATTGCTTACTCATATTGTATTAATCTGCATATTAAATCATGGTAATCGTCATGCCCATGTCCCTCTATGACATGTTCTTTTGTGTTTTCTTCCTTGACTCTATTTATCTAATGTTGTCCTGTTCTCTTATGTACATTTACTGTTGTATGTACATGTGTGTTATGTGTTTGCAAAATGTTGTGTTTGGCTGTAATTAAAAAAAAAAGTTAAAATGAAATAACTGTGCAAACCAGACTATGAAAAACTTCTTTCGTTCTTTCGTATCCTGTAATTTGTATTCTTGAGATGTTGCATGTATGTCTGCTGAATGTCTTACAAAATAAAACTCATAACAAAGCTGTTGGAATCAGTTGTTTTGCTCGTGATCACTGATGGTAAACAACAGATCCTTTATTGTAGAGAAGGACAGTACTGAGGCGGTTCAGGATGCCCCTGGAAGTACTTTATCTCCCAGCATGCATAGAGGGATGGGATGATTTAAAGGAATATTCTGAGGAAAACTATATATAGAGTACCACTGGAACATATTAATTTACTATCTGGATAATTATCCAGAAATCTAAAACGTTTCAAAGACAAAGACTAGTTTTAAAAAGATTAAAACCTGACATAACTCTTTTGGGGTTTCATTACAGATAACACATGAGAACAAAATTTCTAGAAGACACAAGTCCTACTGAGGGCATGACAGATTTACATGAGGTTTCTCGTGTGCACTGATCATATTTCAGATGTAAATGCTGAAGGCAGACAGATCATTTGTCATGACAGCTGTACTCATGCAGGTGTGCAGGTACAAACAAAGATCATTTACATACTGTAGTGCTGAAAAAAATATATACTGTGATTGAAAAAATTATTTTCATGTATGTATACATGTAAGTGTTTCCTTGAGCATTTTACAAACTAGATTAAATGTGTGCATCTCATAAGTCTGATATTAATAATCTCCTTATTAATCTTCTTAATGTTCTGTTACTTTATGTGTGTTTTATTAAGGAGCTCTTACAATTAGTATGAAAAAATCAAGCTTTATTGGTCCCACATCATCATAAGACAAGAGAAGTAAATAGGAAAAGCATGCAAATAAGAAGAAAAATATTTGTATATATACTAAATATGTCTGCGTTCAGTTATAACCTCAGATTCACTGTAATTTTTTTTGTAATTGCAAAGCGATGAGCAAATGCTCAAATGTGTGCCACAGTACAGACAATAGAATCTGTGCTGCTATCTTAGATTAATCATAGATTGTTTTCCTCATCCTTCTTTTTAAAGATTTAGTTACATATTCAATTTCTTTGGATACATGATTGTCAAAAAGGGGGCCAAATATATATTTGTAATTCTCCAGTTAATCCAAGATTTCCAATAAAAGGGAAAGAAGGAAAATACTAATGAAGAAAAAACTGGAGGGACTGGAGCACCAGCACTGGAGGGACGTCCGAGATGACGGTCATGACTGTGCTGTTGGTGATGACCTGCAGGGCCTTCTTCTTCTTGGGGTGGAGGTCACCCCCTGCGCGCGGGGACTTCTTCAGAGTCCAAAGGATGGAGACGTCACAGAGGACAATGACGGGCAGCATACACAAACATGGCTCAGGGGCAATGATTCAGCTCCTCCACGACTGTGGACGCCGTGCCTTGAGCGACGGTGACGGTCCAGAATGGCAACACACGCGATGCATCCGATCAGAGAGGCCCAGATGATTATCCCTGCCATCATGTTGCTGCAGTGTCCAAGCACTTCTTCCGAAGGCTCACTGGAGTTAAAGGTCAGATTCTGAGAGCGAGGATGCACACAGAGAAACATTTCTCATCAGCAGTGACACTTTGATCCATCCAACAGCAATCAGTGATTTTCTGTAGCTGAAAGAAAACAGGAATGTAAGATAAATACAAAGCATCACATTATTTATTGCAAGCAAGCTGTTTAAAATTTTTGACCATATTTCTGGATAAGACATTGTAATGAAGTGGTCAATTTGTTTAAATCACGCAAATTATGATTTGAATTGACATTGAGGATCATTTTTCACAGACAAAGCTGAGTCCTGGTGTTGTAGATTTTACTGGTTAATTTGTTGTTAAAAGTTCTGGATAAGTAGTTAGCATGATGTGATCTGCATAGGCTGTGTTAAAGTGAAGTTTTTTCTATAGGTACAGTTAGAAGTCAAAAAGTCGAGGGGTTTGACCCTCATGAAGACATTGGGAGAAAGGCTCTTTAACCACCAGAATAACACTGCTGTTCAACACATCCACTACAAATCATTCTACTGTTATTTAGTAATGTATAGTTGACAGATTTGGTGAGTTTAGCCGTTCAAAAGGTCAAGACAAACCTCAGTTTCACCATTTTTATTTTCAATATGTTCATATTTGTATAAAATACCACATTTACCACTCTGGAGCAGAATGCTTTGTACCCACAGGAAGAAGACATCCTCTGCATTCATGTAACTTAAACCTAAACTCAGCTGATCCCTGGTGCAACCGTAGCTTTCGGGTTTAGATGCTGACCATGATCTGGTTACAATCCAGCCTTTGTTGCATCCCTCACGCCCTTGTTTTCCAGTTGTCTCTACACTATTGCTGTCTAATAAAGTGAGGGGTCTAGTGGTGGTTCCAAAGATAATTTTGGCAAACTGTGTACAAAATGAAGCACTGCCATAAAAAAGTTTTATGTTTGATTTCTTCACAGTTTAAACATCATGTAACTTCACTAGAGAGCTGAAACAAGCTAGTAGACAGTATGATTGTCAGTGTGAAATAAGGTGGTATCTTTTATTTTAAAGTTACTTAAAGGGGAAATAAAGAATGATGAAAGATGTTAAGTCGTTCACAACAAAATTAAGTGATATCAAAAACCAGAATTCAAACAATAATACAAAGATCTCGAAGTCCTTCTCCTTCAAATAAACACTTTGGTTGTAGTTCCACTTATCAACACTGGGTGGCAGAAACAGTTTGCTGTTCACAGGAAGTTGCAGTGGATTATTTGTGTGTTATGAGTTTTTACATTTCTGTAGCTAATATCAGCGTTAACACCAATTACCACTTTAAACAAACCAAACTTAATACATTAAATCAGTATTTTATGACAGGCTATCTTGGCAGAGACGGAATTATTGGAACATTTTTATTCAATCATAACAGTCTCAAGTAAATAATATCGGTCAAAATTTTGTTGTGACAGAAAATGAGAGAAAAGAGAACAATATGCTTTTTTTTTGGGATGTTTTATATGCTTTTAATGACACACATCATGTATGCAAATAATTCCATATAAAAATGACAATTTCTTCATAAAATATGTTCTAAGTATTAACTCCCCCCTCCCTCCACAGTAGCACAAGTGGTCACGATTTATTCAATCAAATTAGCTACCAAAGTGATTGTTTACACATTTACATTGTGAGACTTACTGACCAAATAGGAAAGGATGCATTAAAAACTCCCAATAAAAAGGTTATTATTCATGTTCTCTGACAATCACACAAACTCTGAAAGGTAAAAAAAAAAAAATCACATGAAAAGTACAAAAGAGACATTTTCTTCAAAATGTAAATGACATGTTATTTAGTTTTTATAAAACCTTCAGCATACTCCCATTAACTGTTCCTTCCTTCCTCTTGGGTTTACTCCTGGATGAAAGCTTTTTGTAGATGTTTAACAAACTTAGAAAACAGCCACCGGCCGTATTTTCATTCAGGTTATGCTGCTGCTCAATCTCACAATTTGAAAAACGGCCAACAACCATTTACTTTTTCACATTTAGCTACTTCCAATCACAAAGCTGATCGTGATTCAACATTTTACCCAAGAACACTTTCATGTGTTACAATAAAACATCAAGCCACCAGACCATGACTGGTGCCAGTCATCAGGATCTTTACTGGTTTTAGTACAACTGAATGGTTTTATATGGAAATAATTGTGTAAAAAAAAAACAACAACAACTGGAGAAACAAAAGAAATTACAGAGGACAGCAGGTAGATCAGCCCCTTATCTGTGGGATTCCTGGAAAATGTGTCAGCTACATCTAAAATGAACATTTTGTACAAAATGACACTACAGTGTAAACACCAGTACATTAATTCTGATTGTACATAAGATCTCATAATATCACATTCTTAAGGAAGTGGAAACATCTGTGAGCTGTGCTACAACATTGTTACAATCCTGTGAAAACCTTGTCTCCAAGTGGTGATTTTTCATGTTTTTAGGTATGAGGCTAAACAGCACTGCCAAATCCCCAAATTTCTCCTAATCCCCAAAGTTTTAAAACGTAACTTTTGGAAGTTTTAAGGATTCAGTGGCGCTATAATATAAAAAAGTCAAGAGGTACAACTTTAAATTTACTTTTTATAAGCTTCTCTGTGTGCTGAGAAAAATTCTACGTCCATTAATCTTCTTAAATCCCCAAAACAGCAAGGAACTAATACAAAAATACATTTTAGTCAATTTAATGTCTTTTTTTCTCTTGAAAACTTTGTGGAGATATGAGGTTTTCAAAACAAATGAAGGGTTTCATTCCAAAAGATATATATAAAAATGAAAAAGCTGTTATGCGACTCTTATCACTTAATTCAATCCTAAACAATGTTAGTTTATGATAGTTGAGGGTATTAAAATAAAATCTTAACATGTTTTATTTTATAAAAACATGTTATTTACATATAAGAAATTGTTATATAAAATCACTATATTTTTTAGACATCCTTTTCTGGAACCAAACTCTTCTAAACCCGTATGAGAACAAGATAAAAGAACATTTCCCAAAGACTTTCAGAGCAAAACTGGTGCTTTAGTGGGTAGGTGGGGGGTTTGCGGAGGGTCGCACACAACAACAACCCAGTTGCAAGACTTGTTCAGGATTACAGATCCAAACGCTGCACCATAACTTTGCAGAGAAAAACTCTCTTTCTCGGTCATGAAAGAGCGCTGGCTTTCTAATAGGACATGTGGGTCAGACAATGGCTGCATTGACTCTGTTTTGACCTCCCCCACCAGTTAACATGGAAAAAAAAACTCTTCCAAACGAAAAAAAAAAAAGCCGTTGACTATTAACTGGGATGCCAGTGTGTTCTCGCTGAGTGGAATTTGAGCCATGCATTGATTATCCAAACCAAGCAATGTTTTTGCCTTCTCAGATTCACATTCAGCTCCAGTGTCTGGTGTGTTGCTCACTCTCACACAAAAAAACACAAACAGCAGAACTGCTTTTTGCTCCATAAAGGGTAGCAAGCACACACACAAATATACATACGTATATATATGTGCAAATTCTTCACTTTTTATGGAACATACTAATAGCTTACAGTGCTTACTTACACAGTGAAAGGCCACCAAATCTAAAAGGCTCATTGTGATAACACAAGCCTGTGGTACATACGCAGTATTCTAATATTTAGTGCAACGTGCATACTTTAAAATCTGCATAATCTTCCCTAATTTTTGCAAAACTATATATCCCTGAAAAGTTGGCTCTAGGTTACCAGTACACTTTTTCTTTAAAACAAAAGTTTTTTTTTTTTAGATTTTTGCAGCTTAATAAGTCTGCTGGTACCTCATGTCTCATTTGCTGTTTCATAAAGTAGCTGTAGCCACAGACGCCAACAACCACATACATCAGTACGGCACAATGCCTCTGTCTTCTCCATACAGGATGCCTTTCTTTCAGGGAGCATGTCCACTGGCCAGATGGGCTGCAGGGCCTTCTCTGGCCAAAACAAAATGGCTTTGAGTGTGTTAAAGACCCCCGTCAGGTTGGACACAAAGTGACCAGAATACTAAACATCACCTTCAATGCACATGGTGGTTCACTTTTTGACAGTGTCCTGTATGTTCTTCCTCTTTTAACTGGGTTGAGTAGCATATGAAGCTGCACAAGGAGAATGAAGGGAATACAAAAAACTGAATGCTTCACATGTAGAAACAACATACATTAGACAAGGTAAAAGAAAATGAACTAAAAAAAAAAAATCAGCATTCATTAATCCAGTCAAATGCTGGATTTGGTGATAATCAGACCCTTCTCGTACCATGATGACAAATGTGAACTCCTTTGCTTATCAAGTACTGAGTAATTTACAGAGGCTGAGTGGACTTCTTTTTTGGCACTTAAAAGTCACATAGAGAGGAAGACAGGAATACAAATGATACCACAGACACCAGATTAATGCTATACTGCCGTGAGTCATGGTGACTTCTGCCAGGCAACCTCAACCAGTTAGGATTCGGGTGCTCTGCTCGTTATCAAGAGAAGATTCACTTCCACATGCGTTCCACATACTTTATATGTATATATGTCAATCGCACATTCAGCTCACTTCTGTCGCACAAATATTTATCTTCCCTTCTTCTTGCTCCACGCCTTCCTCAGCTGGAACACAGTCAGTGACTCCCCTTGAGTTCCTCACATCACTTCCAGTCTGGCTTCTCAGGTATATCCACTCCAGGTGTCCGCTAGTCCCAGATACTCTGGATTCTCTGCCGTGGGGGTCACAAACCCGTTCACGTGCCTTGGCGCTCCTCCATCCCTCTCCAGTGCCTTGGGACCATCCACCATCCCAGCTCCGGCCACAGCATTTGCTTTGGCCACAAGGTCCAAGTAGTATGGGTTGTCAAAAGCTGGAGAGGTGGAGGTCCCGGAACTCATGGGGACCAAGTATCCAGGGTTTTCAACGCTGTGACCGGAGCTCAGGCCATTAGGGAGGCGTCGGTCTGCTCTGGAGCCTTTACGAGGCAGCGTGCTGGGACGCTCGGGGATCCCTGGCCTCAGGCCCTGAATCTCCTGGTTGACATACTCTGAACAGATGGAGGAAGGAAGAAAAGTCAGAACAAACCTGTCTGAGATTTCATTATTAACATCCTCATTTTTAAGAGAGCCTGCAGTGGAAACAATCTCCCACTCACCTGGCAAAGCGTGATTATGATTATACCCATGACTCCGTCTGGGCAGTGAGTGATGAAGGTGATGAGGATGGTGAAAGCCATTTGGCCCGTCTGTCTCCAGATCACCCTGGCTCCCGTTAGAGTAGGTGGGGTCTTTGCAATAGCGTCCCGGGCTGGCGGGGGGCAGAGAGGGGTCCTCTGGAGGCCCGTCCAGGAAGACAGAGTCAGATTGGCCACCGGCCGACGGACTGCGAACCAGCGTTGGGTACTGAGGAGTCCACAGGCCGTTAGAGGTGCTGGCTCCTAAAGGTAAAGTAGGGTACTGGCTGCGGGCAAGAGTGCTCAGGGAGGAGTATGTGCTCCTCTGGACGCCGGCAACAGAGGGATCAACATCTAAACCCTGATCTCTGCTCTGCTGGTGAGTGAAGGGACAAATAATGAATTAAAAAAGGAGGTGAATTTAAAATATTTTTAAATGTGTCCTGCTGCTATAAATCTGTAAAACCATCCATTTATATTCAAATCAGATTTAATTAAGCCCAGACAGCCAACAGAGTTATTGCGATTCAGATTATAGCTGGATTGGAATCCGATTCAAACCAACAGTCATAAATCAAAATGTAATTATCTGTCAAACCAGCTACATTGCCTTAAAATGACACTGCACTAAAAGTCTTACAACAATGTACAAAATACAGTTTAAAAAAAGACAAGCTAGCAGCTTTACAGGGGAGGAAGATTCAGGGGATCACCAAAGTGAGTGGGCTTCACCCTCTGGGAACCATGTGTAGCCCAACTTAGTTTCCTAGTTGCCAGACTACCGGACCAAACCACAGGGCTACAATCAATTATTACACATAAGAGGTGAGCTCTGACTAGCGTGCTATGATCTGGTTTAATCTGTGAAGTAAAAGCCCAGAACATAAAGCAATCAAAGACTCCTCCAATGCTGACAATCAATAAAAGTGGGTTAATTAAGAAGATGGTCTGGGTTAAATACTGGACATGAAAAAAAAGGTTAAATAAAGATAAATGAATAAAGTCCCCACTCACCCTGTATGACTGGTGTCTGGATGGCCCGTTGGCTTGGGCCCCATCTCCCTGAGTCCTGGGGAAGTGGTTTGGCTGCGGCACCAGATACTCATCGGCATCCAGCAGTTCCCTCATATTGTTCCCTTCCTCCTCCAGAAGCATCCGGAAGAACTGGCTGTCCACTGGGGTGGACAAGCTCATCTGCTCGTCGTTCTGCAAGACAGAGAAAGAACAACATGGTCGGAAAACACAGAGACAAGTATAAGTGAGTCTTTATTCAAACTCATGGACGTAATACATCCTTTTTTCTAAATTAAATAATAAATGATAGATAAGTCACAAGGTGTCATACCTGAATGACTACATAGCGAGGTGGATCTCTGGCCATGGCACTAAAATCACTCACGAGATCTTTGAACCTCGGCCTGCTGTCTGGGTCAATCATCCAACCTGTCATCCAAATATAACATCAAGATGTACATAAATAAAGGACATACTCATGCACAGTTTCTATGTTGATCATCCCACTGGTTTAGTACATCAGATGAGACAAAGATCAGTGCAGCAGTAAGAACTACACACATTTGACCATGATCATGTAGACGTCGATGGTGCAGATGCAGGGCTGGGGAAGCCGTTCCCCTCCCTCTAAAACATCCGGGATTTCTCTGGCTGGGATCATGTCGTAGGGTTTGGCTCCGAACGTCATCAGCTCCCAGACTGTCACACCTGAGAGGGAAACGCACCATTACAACAGAGCAAATAAAATATCTACCAAACTGACCATCAACAACTGAAAACGGTATTACTTACTAATGACAATTTAGTAAAAATTTAAACCCATGTTCACTGTGATTTCATTCATGGCTTTGAAAACCCATTCATTTCGTATGCAACTACTGACTGAATACTACCTTTACTACTACTTTTCTAAAGCATAATCATAATATTACTACTATTGCTCTAAAACTAAGGGCACACTATCTAAAATGAGAGTTTTTTGTATATTTTTAATGAAAAATAAAAATACCTCGCTTTATTACATTCTTACTTCTCAAAAAAGCAACAACTCATAGTCTCATGGTACATTGAAAAAAAAACTGAGGAATTAACTTTACAGACTTCAAAGTTTCAAAATGCATCCACAGTTCTTTGAAATTAGACATGAGTCATTTCCAGCCCTGAGCGATACTTACCGTAGCTCCAGACGTCACTCTGGTGAGTGAACCTCCTGTGCAGAATAGACTCCAGGGCCATCCATTTAATTGGCACCTAGACACACACACATTACGGTATTAGTATAAATGAT
This sequence comes from Scortum barcoo, assembly GCA_023238725.1. Taxonomy (NCBI): domain Eukaryota; kingdom Metazoa; phylum Chordata; class Actinopteri; order Centrarchiformes; family Terapontidae; genus Scortum; species Scortum barcoo. Next base: position 10,484,659 of record CM041542.1, read on the forward strand.
TAACTACATAAATAAATCCATTAGTCCTCAGTGCAGATACTCCTGCAGCCCCATCTTACCTTCCCTCCATCAGCGTGATACTCAGTTTCGTCTATGTCGAGCAAACGGGCCAGACCAAAGTCAGTGATCTTCACGTGGTTCGGATTCTTTACCAAAACATTGCGGGCAGCCAAATCTCTGTGGACCAGCCGGACTTCCTCCAAATAACTCATCCCCTACACACACACGGATCAATCACCCACAAATCCACAAATATACAAGCTGATACCACATCAGAGTTTGAAAGGAAAAATAAGATGATCAGCAACAGTCAGACAAATAAAGTATACACCTTTACTTCTATGACTACAAGCAGCAGTACAAGTATGTACACTGACGAAAACAGATGTTTCTTGTTTACATACCTTGGCAATCTGGACACACCAGTTGAGGAGGAACTGGGAGCCGATGCGGTCCTTGTTCTCCCTGACGTAGTCGAGGAGGCAGCCGTACGGCATCAGCTGAGTGACCAGCTGCACTGTGGAGGTCAGACAAATCCCCAGCAGGCGACACACATAGGGGCTGGCCACTCCTGCCATCACATAGGCCTCCTGGGATAGGGGTGGGGGTGGCAGAGGAGAGATGTTGAGGGGTTTTGAACTGTATTAATGCAAACTATAAAATGTGCATGTGTGCATGACGGCTTGCACTCACATCAAGAATCTCTTTATTGGCCTTAGGTGATGTGTTTTCTCGCAACACCTTAATGGCCACTGGGATTTTCACATTTTCCCCATCAGGAGCCCACACTCCCTGAAACAAGAGATCAGAACCATTCAAAAAATTCACCAATGATGTCAAGCTAGAAAACAACAAATGCCTCTGTACTGTTAAAGATGTTAAAGAACTGGCTCACACACACCTTGTAAACAGTCCCAAACGCCCCCGCACCCAGCACCCTGAGTTTCGTCAACTCTGTTTCCTTCAGGATGCGCATCTGAGCCTGATTAGGTGACGCACCACTGGGTGTTAAAGGCTCCACCAGCTGTACACACAAAGAAAGCAGATGGCAGATTCCTTCATTACACACAACGGCACCCAAGAGAAGCCTAAGAACTAAATGTTTGTGATTTTTCTACTTAAAACAACAAAACAGATGTCTCATTTATATTCAGCATTCAGCTTTCAGCACATAAATTCCCACTGGTCAGTATTGCCCACCTCATGTTCTTGCAGGATCCTCCTCATTGTCTCCTTCCTCTTGAGCTTCCGCTGCCGCCTCAGGTAGAAGACGAGCAGAGCAAGCAGGATGAAGAAGAGCACCACCCCACCCACCGCAGCTGCAATGGTTGTGCCCGGTCTTAAGAGAGAAAAAGTGTTTAATTTACTGAAACAAAGCACTGAGAAAAACAACACACAGACACCATTTTAGTGTCTGAACAGTTGAAGCAGCTCACCCCGTCCTGGTGTCAACGGGGCAGCCTCTCTCATCCATCACAGTGCAGCTGAAAAAGAGAAACAGAGAAACAGAGAATGAAAGCGTTCTCATTGTGTGTGTGTGTGTGTGTGTGTGTGTGTGTGCAGTGCAAGCTCCTTTTTATGCCGTGTCTCCACTCACGACAGCGTGCAGTTGGTGTTGCAGGGCAGACAGTGTCTCGTCGCATTGCTGTACTTCCACACGGTTTGCTGATCCTCCTTCACCCCGCTGGGACAATGATCCACGCAGAATTCGCCATCTTGGAAGTTTTTGCACTCGACAATACACAATGTTCTGCACCCTGAAGACTCAGAGAGAAATATATAAGTACAGATATATACACACACACACACACACACACACATAAGTTAGTCGGGTGAATTTATTTACATTCCTTTTTGGGCTATTTTTGAGTTTAACACTTTTTACAGTAGAGACAGGCTAGAAATGCGGTGAAAGAGAAAGGACGATGACGTGCAACAAAGCTCCCCAACTGGAATTGATCCCAGGACGAGTGGTTACATAGCATGAGCCTTAGACCACTGGAGAACAGGGATGTCCCCGGGTCATAATTACTGACTGAATTTTTCATTTCCATTTCAGTGCGCAAGTTTCTGTCAGAATAATTGTTCCTGTGCTGCTTAGTGATGCATTCTGAAATGTTCAGGAATCATATTTCAATGGATAAGTTCAAATCAACAGTGAAAGCTGCTTTTAGGGCTGCATTTCCACTGTTAGTAAGCATTTATTTATTTCAATTGATTAAGTCATTGTTTAAGCAAAAAATATAAAAACATATTTAAACTGGTTGTTCCGGTTCATTGCAGATGAACTCCAATAATAATAAAAATGTTTGCAAAATGTAATTATTTAAGCATTATATTCCATGTGAGACCAGCTTATTAAACAGTTCCTCCGTTGACTCTGAGACACTTTTCTATTGTTTTTTTTCTCTGCAGGAATTAACAGTTGTGGGTAATTTGTAAATAAAAAGGTAATCTTTGAACTGAACAGACAGGGGATGTTGAAAAAAGGTCACTCTGACATTATGTTTTAACAGTAATTAAACATGTCAAAAGTTGCACCTGAAAAAAATGTAACCACTTATATAAGCCCAAAAAGTTTATTTATTTTAATTTCGTTGTAGATGAGGCATTTTCAAGTTTTATTTTGGTATGGAACCCACCCAGCACCATACAGACAGAGAAACATCTTACCGGGCCATCACAGGAAGCAGAGCCATTGAGGGGTCGACACTCTGCGTGACAGGGAACACACAAAGACCCATCTGTGTATTCACGTGTAGACCTGCACAGACACAAGTACAGCAGGGATGAAACGTAACATCCGTTAACACAGTCTGAAATCTGCTGGATGCATTTATTTAAAGCATCAGACAGGGTCATAAGGACATATGCTAGAAATAGGGCCCCCTTTGCAAATAACTGCCAATGTTACGCCTACAAGCACGCAACAAGACCTCTGAACCACATAGGGCTGGACAACAACATATATCACTGTTTATCAACCGCTGCACTGAATATCAATATTTTACATACACAAGTATTACTATTGTGACAACCAGGGCAACAAATATATTGTCAAAAAGTAGTCAACATTTTATTTTATACCTGTGTATATGTGTAATAATAGAAAACTATAATACAATGCAAATGCATATGAAATGTTTTGTCACGCTTTTTGGGTGGCAAGACATCAAACTGCAGCGCAACTTACACCTTTAAAATGGACCTCTTCTGATGTATTTATTTTCTGTATCATATTGTTAATGTGAGACTTACATACACGTACACCAAAAACAGTCCAGTTACTGTACAGAGAAATGTTGTAGTGCTGAACGTCCAGTGTTATTACATGTTTTTGCTTTATCATTGATCTCTAGTCACTTAAGGGCACAATTTAAGTTAAAAGCTTTCAGACTGATTTGCTGGGACTATTTTGGCAATCTGCCAGTACAGTCAACCCCACATAATACATTATATACATGTTCACATTTTGACCTTAGGCAATTATATGATTATGTACTTTCTTCTTGAGAATTCAGGATTAGGATTATGACACACAGCATACTGTATTACAGGAAACAAGGAATCACACTGTATTGAGCCACACAAACACAAACACACAGAACCCTTCTTACCCCTGATAGATGTCACACTGATCTACACACTCAGTGCCACGTTGGAATTTCTTGCAGGATGCACACTGGCTGGGCCCCGGGCCCCAGCAGCCCCCGTGACACAGCCGGTGACAAGTGCGCCCCTCTTCCTCTGAAAGGAGAGAACAGAGCATGATGCAGACTGAATTTATTGTTGGCTTCTCCTATTCTAAAATCCTCAAGGAGGACTGTGCACAACCAATTATTGTGCATATCATATAGCAACTATTTATTATGCAACAACTGCATGCAGCTGGACTTCTGTTGGAAAAATGACAGGGGACAAGTACCCGATCAAAGTGCAACCCACAGTAACTAATGGACCTTGGCATTGCTATTTTCTGCCAACATTATGCATGTGTTCACCTACCACAGACTGTCGGGTTCTTGTTGTTGCTGACGATGCGGTGGGGTCCCTGGGTGGGATGGAGGATACTACCCCAGGGCAGGGAACTGGTGTAGCACAGCCGGGAATTGTTGTGCAACAGGACAAGACCTCCACTGACGCTGCGCAGTGAACGCAACCCAAGAAACTGGATGTTTAGGTTCTGGATAGCGAGTGAAAACACACCCCTGGATTTGGGAAAAAATGCAAATAGAATAAAGGATTTATTTCAGGTATAATTACAAAAACTCAAATGAGGGCCTAAAAAACAAATATCAGGGGAAAGAAGAAATACAACAAGGTAGATGCTTTAATTGCAACAAAGAAACAGCAAGGCTGTTCTAAGTACCCAAACAACAGACCATAATGTTGTTGTAAAACAGTGTCAGACAAGCAGATCTCACAACTGTCACTGCATATGACCTGATTTGAGCATGCTACACTCAACAGCTTTAACTTGTCTGGCATGTGCTGCAGGTTAAAGCAGCTGTGAGGGCTAATCATTAGCCTTTACAACCCTGAAAGTGAACAAACTGCTTCAACTGAACCAGAGACACAGAGTCCAAAAACAGAGCACAAAGACACTGGCTGCATACCAAGTGCTTCTGCAGCAGTATAAAGATATATTACAATAAAGGCAGTTTATAAGTCTTACTTGTAGAGCATCCTGCCTCTGATCACCTTCAGGTTCTCGAACACACTCAGGTTAGTCCACCCTTTGGGCCAGGCATCAATGTACAAATAACCTGCATAGAAAAATCAGACAAAGACACTAAAAACACTGTGACAGAAGAGGCATGGTGCACTTTTTATACTAGGCTTATCTGTGGTGCTATATGGAGAGCTAGACGAAACAGTTCTGATTTCTTTTCTTGGTAAAAGCATAAAAAAGGGTTCAACAAACTTCCTCACTGCACTGCTCAGAGTTCAGTACCTGTAATCTCCTCCAGTGTCTTGAAGGCACTCAGCTGCTTCGGAGTCAGGCCTGATGTGTTGGTCACAGGGTCACTGGACAATGACGCCATACGATTTGACAAACAAAAGCAGCAATATGTAATTTTATTATTTCTAAAGAATTATCTTGTAAGATCTGTATTCACTGATAAACTCTCCTGTGGCACAGGTTATCTCAGGCTTGTGTTTACATTTCACACTTTCATTGTGAACAGTCGGCACACGCAAGATGATTTATCAGGGATTTGGCATCTCAGTCGGTGTCACGTAGCCCAATCCACCAACCTTTTATTTAATGTCCACAGAGTGCCTGATGACTCACCTGGCTAGTTTACTATATACTGTATATATCATTATTGCATATAAATACTTCTCTTTGCTATTTTGTATTGCCATTATGTGTAAACATGTCTCCATTTTATTTGAAAGAGATTTAAATTAATTAATTACAATGAGGTGAAAAGGCACAGAATTAGTTTTTTTTTCCTTTGTTGACACAAGGATACTGTTAAACTGAAAAACATCCATATCTGGCTTTGAAGTATATTCAAGTGCAGTAATCTAAAGGGCTCGGCTTGGGTGGTGACTTTCCCCTTGACTTGCACAAAGAATCTTTCACAAACTTAAATATATGAAGGGCTGAACAGGAGGGACGTGGCTCCATGGAAGTATAACATTTTGGGTATCAAGCTGCTCTTTTGTGGTTGCTAAAACAGACATCATTATTGAGTTTAAATTGGGTTAATGACTTAATTTAGTCATTCCTGAAATATGTTTGTGAGCTAAAATTGTGTGCATTTTGATTGTTGGCTTGTGTTTCTCTTACCTTGCAAAGCTCTCAGGGAGGAAGGCCAGACTACCAAAAATCTTCTTACACTTGTTGAACTGTTCCACATTAGAAGATGTGACCATGGTGACGCCATGGTTGTCCATGACGCCGTGGTTGTCCATACCCAGACCATAACACACTAAAATACAAAAAATGACAATGGATTTCAACCAGTTTATCTTAGGTCTAGAAATTAAATAGAACAAAATGAAGATGTCCAACACAAAAGGAAAATAAACCTCCATAAAAACCAGGATATCATCAGCATAAAATGAAATATCATGTGGCATACTGTCAACAACACAACAAGGTGATTGACAGCAGCCCACTGCCTCTAGCTATGATGATGAATGGAGTATATGCTTTATGCTTCAAACAACTGAACCTCTGACATGTATAATTGCTTTATCATATTACTAATTGTAAAGATCTATGGAAAACCTGCCACAAATATTGCCTTTAAAGATTGCCAAAGGATTTCACTGCATCCATTAATTAAAGGTGTATAAATATATGTATCTTATCTTTTTATGTATCAGTAAAATAAGAGCCACTAATGCACTTTAAACAATTGCTGTGTTGAACATGGCTAGCAATGCCCTACCTGAGGCCTGTAAGTAAGTAAGTTATTCAAATTGACCAATCCTGATTCATGAGACAAACACACAGTTGTAACAGCAACAACACAGTACTGCAGAAACTGGTTGGTTCACTTTGCACCACTGTCACTACGCATCAGAACAGGATCACCTGTACAGAAGCACTATGTCATGCACATAGAGAATGCACAACTTAAATTAATTCAGTACATTAGTTATGTAAAATTTGTGCCTCATAATGCCTCATAACTATTTTTTTCCTCATTGGCCTTTTGGAAAACTACTGTGTACACTGAATGTCCAGTATATTATGCCTCCAGAAAGGTACTAAATTCTTTGTGGCATTGATTTGAGAAGGTGCTGAAAACATTCCTTCGAGATCCTGGCTTATGCTGACATGATGCTCTCATGTCAACATGAGCCTGTTTTCTTGGCTGTACATTTATAATGGAATCTCCTCTTGCACCACATCCCAAAGGCGTTCTACTGGATTGAGATCTGGTGACTGTGGAACTTACTCAAGTACACTAAACTCATTGTCATGGTGGAACCAATTTTAAGTGACATGTGCTTTGTGACATGGTGTATTATCTTGCTGGTGGTAGCCAGTGGAAGATGGATAGATTGTGGCCAAAAAGGGGCACACATGATTTAGCAACAACCCTTTTGGTAGGCAGCAAGTAGCATTTAAATGGAAAAAGATGGAACCATGGATGAGAATTGTCATTTTTTCAAACATGTACTGTCCAATTTGGTGAGTCGAACATAATCTCAGTTTCATGTTCTTAGCTGATAGTACCTAACAGAACGTGTACCCACAAAGTCACAATAATCCCCACCTTTGGGACAGTCTCCTTCACACTTTTCACATTTCTGTGTCTCGCTCCCATCAGGGTTGGTGATGATAACTTCCTGGTTGGCTCTGGGACAAACCAAAGTACAGGCCACTTCCATTGCCAGATAGTTATCTACAGACAGGGAGACAAAATGATCAAAGGGTGTCTTTGCAGTAAAAAGAAAATAAATCAGGTATGATCATATGGGAAGCTGGTAGCCTAAAGCGTTACAGAAGCAGGACTGTGATTGTTACATGGCCAGGTTTGGATCCCTGGCGTGTATAGAAACAATGGCAAGGAAAGCCAATGAATAATCTTTTCTCCTCCTTCTCCCCACAGCATCTACTATCATCAACGTGCCCTACAGCGAAACACTTCAGGCAAACTGCTAGAGCTGCACAGTGACAACCACCTGAGCACTGTGTGTTAGCTTACATGGATATATATATTTATCTAAGTAAGTTCTTACAAGGGCACGACTTGACGCAGGTGGCTCCGAAGTTGAACTTCTTGTTTGGGTTGGGTTTGGTCTGAAAGGTAACGGGATCGTAGATCGTGGGTGGAGGACAGTTCTCCTTACACACACCGCTGTCATTGAAGTGACGGCAAGCCTGGGGAGGAGTAAGGAAATGTGTCACCCGAGAGATGACAAAAGACAGATAACACAATGAGATTACAAAACAATATCTGATAAAGGCGTGTGTGTCATTTACCAGACAGTCCGAGTCTTTGGGTCCTGTGCATCCAGCAGCACACTGCATGTGACAGCAGTCACTGGGATTGGAACCTTTACACCGCTGACAGCCGGACGCACATATAATACGTGTCACTTTGAACAAAGATGAAAGTGAAAGTTTGCAGCTGAAATTCATCTGCTCCAGACTTTTTCCAGTGAAAACCAAATAGCGTCACTGTCATGATGTTTACTCACAGTTTTGGCAGTCCTGCTCAGTTTCTCCCCAGCAGCCATTCTTACATGCAGAGGCACAATTTGGACCTGTGCCAGAAGAAACAACAGAAAGCTGTGGGGCTGTATCTAAATGCAATATTCAATATTTCAATATTTCAACCAGCTGCTCACATTTAGGGGCCCGCGCCTGCAGTCGGTGCAGCTTTGCAGGGATGTTCTGCTCATCCAAAATGTCCCTCCAAGTGATGTTCTGGGGGTCAGGGAAGCACAGGTGGGGATTCCCCCAAATATACACCCCACCTAACAGGATCTCTACAGGGGAGATGAGATGTAAGAGGAGCTCATCAATAGATCCAGGATGAAAGGATTGCACAAAATTCTCTACATTCAGCCCAATACGTGACCATGTCTGATTTCAATATTTTAAAGCTGAAAATATTGATAGGATGTTGATAAAGAGCCAAAAAGTCAATGAGTCATTCTGAGTTTGGGTGTCAACTCCAAGCTCTTCTGCACTATCATCTGACCTGTGAGGCTACGAAGACGGAGTGTCCTGAGCCCCTGTCCATTCAGAGTGTTATCCAGCACAGCCAGGGCATAGCTGGAGTTGTACAGCTGGCTGCCTCTTATGATTCGAAGGTTGTCCAACGGCACGAGACTGACGGACACATGGGCTACGAGTACATATCCCTGTACTTCGACGATTCCCTGATGAGGAAGAATAGGTGAGGAGACAAAAAAAGGATGATTGATGATGATCTTTGTTTTAGGACTAACAAATATGTTTCTTTTTTTTTTTAACCCCATTTGAAAAAACCCAACCCGAAGACCAAAAAAATCCAGTCCCAGTGTTTATTGCTGACATTATTATAGGCTTAACACACTTTGTTTTTACCTGTAGGAAAGAGAGGTCAGGGTTTCCATGAAGGTGTGTAATCTCCAGGTTGCCATGGACAACCTTGCAGTCGGTGTAGAGCAGCTTCAGGGTCTCGTAGTGATTTTCCAGGCTGGAGGGCAAGGCCAGCTTCATGTCTGTGCCCAGGCACACTGCAACACAGAAAACAAGTGACCCGACTTCATCCTGCATTTGAAATACTATTAACACCTTTTTCATTGCTCAAGCGTGATACAGTTTTAGAGCTAATGCTTTTTTTTTTTTTACTGTCATTCAAGATCATAATTGCTGTTTTTAAATAAAAAAAGAAATGGCACATGAGCTTTTTTAGGATGTTTGTGTGACATGTTATTCAATTCAGGTAACTAATTAAAAAAAAAGCAATGGTGTTTCTGACTCTCTTTATTGAACACCAAGTTAAACTTGCAGAGGTCCCACAGTAACACCCTGCCCCGTCCTATGTACTGCAATGAAAACAGTCAAATATATGATACTCATTGAATATATCGGAATTAAATAAGAAGTTTGTGTAAAAACCCGATTTGATCTCTTTCAAATGCATTTAGGTTCACAATACACACTGACCACTTAAGAAAAATCTGGGAAAACTGTGACATTCCTCACTATTTTCCCACATTTTGTAGAGCAAGTGATTAATTTTATTGATTAATCTGTGAGTAAACTGTGAGTAAAACCTGAGAGAAAGCAATTTCTCGGCAAAGTCTCAAACAAAATCTCTTTTCCAGACATGATCTTGTTATAAACTGAAACTCCAAATGACTGTGAGGACTCCACATATTTTGACTGTTTACGAGTGGCCTTGAATGGGTACTGTGAAATACACACCATCTGCGTTCCCTCCGTCTGTCTCTGTAGTGTATATGATATATTTTCCACTGACTGGCCGAGAGCACAGATTCCCCACAGTGGGTCCCACACAGCATTACATTCAGGGTCACACAGCGCTACAATTCATGGGGGCTGTCGCACACACACACACACGCATAACTCCCATGCTTTAGCAGGCAGTCACACAGTGGACGGTCCCTCCTCTGCTGGAGTTATAAACGACTTCCTCTGGCTCCGGTCCAATAGTCAACCCACTTTTTCTGACTGAAGCCACACAGCCCCCACCCTCATGTGCCATCTCTGTCCCTTCTTTTGGAAAAGACGTCTGGATGGACATCATCGGAGAAGCAGGAAGTACTGGCAGGCAGGAGGAGGGAGATTTTTATGATACGCTGGGGGTCAGCAAAGTTCAGGAGATGCGCGCTGAAGACACGGTTTCATCATGTATGTGTGTCTACCACCCATATTAGAGCTCGTGCAACTCTAGCTATGAACTGTTGGGCCATAAAGTGTAAATAGGGCTCGCATTAAAATCTGACAGCGAGCTACTGTAGCAAACGGGTCTATGATTAGTAGAGCCGGTGCCAAAAATACACACCCAGTCGTTGCAGCATGTGTCAAATATCAAATCAAATGACTAATCACTGCCTCTGTCGGTGATGTCATCATGGAAAATAGTTTGAAATGTGGAGCCAAGAGTGGAGCATCACTTTTATTCTCCAGCATTTCAGTCATTTTTACTGAGACGGAATATCTAAAAACAGAAATAGAAACTGATTGCCTGAAACTCTGCTACAGACACACACACACAAACACACAAAGAACGAAGACCGCTCCAGCTCAGGGGATTAGTTTAATGTGCTGTAAAAGAAAGCACAGCCGAGCAGATTTTCCATTTCTAAAAAGTGTGCGTAAAGCCAGTTCTCAGCTTCCTCTCCTTTTATTCCCCCATTGTTTGCTCTCCAAAAGTCTCTCAGCAACGCCTGTGTGTGTGTGTGTGTGTGTGTATGCGTGGCCTTGTGAAGAGCTGCCCACTCCTCCATCCCTGTGGCCTAAAATACTCTCTCTTTTATCACTTACTTTGCTCTATCTGCCTGCTGTCGTGTCACCGCCCCCGCCACCCTCTTCTAAATCCGCTCGCTACATCTTTAACTGGTTCGAGAGACAAGTTGTCTGAAACATTTCCCCTCAACTCCCTCATCCGCGAGTCGTTGCCCAACTCTCTCTGGATTCTGGAAAGTGTCATTTCGCAGGAATGTGCGTCTAAAAGATGACACACGGATGTATTTCACCAGCGAGGAAGAGGGAGGGTGAGGAGGGGGGCGAGAGCAGCCAGGTAGTTCAGAGTCTTGTTCAAAGCCACATCAGGATCCGGTGTCTCCAAGTCATAAGGAGCCCCGTTAGGTCAACCACACATCACACACATGACTAATGACTGCCGCTGACATCCAAACACACACAGCTGAACATGTTAGTGCTGGTTTGTGTGCATTTCACTGCAACTTGGCTCTGGAAACTGGTCAGCGGTCAGATATTTCTGTTCTTAACAAGAAGACAGAATGAATGAATGAACGTCTACTTTCCTGCCTGTTGTCCAGATTTTGATCATTCTGTATTCAGTTCAGGCGACTGATGCAAACAGATTTCTGATCACTTCTTAAATCAGTGCCCACTTCTGGAGCAACCCGGCGTCCATCGTCATCCTAGTCAGTGGTTTTGAACGAATGTCGAGGCAGATTTTAATGCGTCACAGGGGCTTAACACGGACACACTGGTCCATTTGACGCGCTGCCCGGCCTCGTCGTAAACACGCTTGTAGATATTTCGAACAAGCGCAGTCTAAGGCGATGTGAAAAGCTTGCCGGCTTTGGGGGAAATAAGCCTTTTCTGAGCAGCAGTCAAAGTGCTGCGCTAGTTTGTACACACGACAGAAGGAAAAAAATGAAAAACAAGCTTAAGCGAGACGTTCAAACCTGTCACTAGCTTTTGCACACCTGGCCAGTATCGAGCGTGAGTATCAGATGGTTGGTTTTGGAAAGAAGAAATTGTCAGAAGCAGCTCCCAGAATTCTGATGTCAGAAGAGGTGGGGGGTTGTTCAGACCATCCAACGAGCACTTTGGTTGGTGCCTTTAATATAACTCCATGAAACCGATAATCTGACACCTGACACCGACCTCATGCAGTGATTGTCCAGCTGTGCAGAGGTGAGAAAGAAACCCGCTTTAAGCTCGCTTTTGTCTTTATGCAATGATTTCTGCCTCTGATTTCAATGATTTTTTTGTGCAGACAACAAAGTGCACATAAAGATTGTGTCTAAAGGTGCACCATTATTACTTTTATATATATATATATATATCTACACTAGCAGATTGAGTCATAGCAAGTTAGGCACATCATAAGATTTAACTGGTTGATGAGTATCTGTTACAACATTTTGTGTAAATCTTATTTAATACACGTAACGCCTACCTTTTTTTAAATATTCGTAATTAAATGTTTCTTTTAAAATCTGAAAAAATAGTCTAAAATACCATCCAGAGCTCAAGGCAATATCTTTGCTTAGCTTGTTCTGTCTGAACAAACAGGCCAAAACCCAAAGAACAGAACAAAGGTGGTAACTAGTTTTCTCCTTAATCTTTCCAGACTTGACTTTGTGGGTCTTACTGGGGACATTGTTATTTCTGTCAAGACAGACTGGACTTTACGAGAATTAATAGTAACTGAGTCGATCTTAATCACTCTTCCAACAAGACATGTGACGACACTAAACTAACTACGTCTCGCACCAGTGCGCTGCTACGAACTGAAAGCCAGCTTGAAGCCACACCTGTGCGTGGCAGCGTGCCAGTTAGCACAGGGAGTGTGCATGTGTGTTTACCAGTGTGTGTGTGCGCAGCGAGTGACAGAAACATGGTGACAGCGATGCTACTGTGGGAGTTTAGACTGACCCACGAAAAGCGAGAAGCCTGCAGGGTGACGCGCCAGAACAGCCGTCGGGATCCTGCAGGCCTCGGCTCTTCTCTAATGGATTGGATCCCTTCAAAGCTCAACACAAACAGAACAAGCTGATCCAACAGGACTTTCTCTGCCAGTTTAGCCCTCAGATCTAACATGTCAGCCCCCATTCTAGTACAATACCAATCCTACTAACGCGTCTTGGTCTTGCATAAACTTCGAATTTCTCCCAACCTCCCTGAACGCATTCTTTCTTTCCCTTCAGTCTACGGCAGAGGGAGAAAAAACAGGTATTGCTCAACAGACAAGCAGAACAGGATCCGTACTGCATTGGGGCCACAGGCATGAACTCCTCACTCCCTCAGCCTGTTGAGCACAGACTGCAACCACAAATATGTACAGAATATCACCTGCATGCTGTTTTACACATTTACAACAGTTTGAAAGCTGCATTTTAAATGTGCAGTTTATTTCAAAGGGAATAAAATGTACAACTGGGACAATCTGGATTGGGATGCTCAACACGTTGGTGTGTGTGAAACTGAAAAGTTAAATTGAAATCATCATCGAGTATACAACTTTGTTTTCTGACGCAAATCTGACTCTATGATTACTTTCTAGTCTTATTCTAGAGAACCAAGATTCGTGTTATTGACAAGAAGCTTCCATAATACCATCACAATGATAGATGAAAAAGAAACATTGGTATGTTTCTCAGAGAAGACTTACAATATACATTACAAACAATTACTTCCGTATTAATATACAGGATACATACAGTAGTAGTAGTAGTAGTAGTATGACAACGAACTCTTTAGTGAAGGGTCACTTCTAATGGGTGTGTGTTCTATAAATGGCTGATTAATCATTTACTAATACTTTGTAAAACAGTTATGAGCAATTATTACGGTCTTTCTTCCTCTAGATAAATTACTTTTGAGCTCTAAAGTTCATCAGGAGCTCCAGTGGATCATTTGACCATTTATCTTCTAGGCTAAGAAGATTCCAATATGTCATTAAGGGTTAGTATTAATTGTTATTAATGGTGAGAAAACTATGAGCCTTGATGCATAAACCTGGCAACTTAAAAGTTACTTATAAATGGTTTGTAAAGATATATAACACATTACTAAATGATTTATTATCATTTATAAAGCTGTTAGTTAGGACTGGTAAGAAAAAACAAAGGAGGCCTTATTAAAAAGTGGTACCAGTTGAGTGAAGTATCACAGTAACTTTGTATGATTATTTTATCAGCATGTGATAAAACTGAAAGATTTAAGGATAACACTGAACTGAAAGTTTTTTTTTTGGCATTTCTGCCTTAATTTGTGACAGCAACAGCGTAGAGGTAAGAGAAAGCTGTACCAGCCAGACCTGAACCGACGATGTTTTGATTACATGGTCAGTGAGGACACAATAACGCCACTGAACTGATCATTTAATCTCATCTGTGTCTGGACAAACCAGCCGTAGCTATCAGGAAGTGTCACAACAATAGAGCCAGACACAACCAACATTAGATTAGATTAGACTGAAATCAACGTGATCATTTTCATGTACAGTAAACACAAGTTCAAGGTATGTGACCAATCACAGCTGGCTGAGTTAACCTGCCACTGAGGCCGATTCAGCAGGACTTAAACACTTGGGTGCACTGGAGCATGACAAGGACATGAACTCTGCATACTGGGGTCACCAAACGCACAAACACAAAAACAAAGACACACAACAGGCTTGCACACAGGTTGTCAAAATAATTCAATCTGACCACTAAAAGGAAAAACAGCCAAAACGACTGCTGACCTTCCCAGTCACACACTTGCTGAGATGTTTGTGTGTGTAGACAAAAATGTAGGCAAAACAACACTTAACATCTCAAAGCAACGACTGTTGGTGAGCGACACACTTGCGCACGATGCGTTGCCCAACTCGGCAACCAGTCACGGAGCTTGTGCTGCGCTGATGCTTCGGAGATCGACGCTGTGGAGGAAAGTGCACCAACCTGTTCACGCCAACAATGCGGTTGTGTTTGGAAATCACTTCACCTGTGACAATTGGCTTTGTTTGTGTGTGTAGTAGTGATGGCGGTGATGGGGGCAGCAGCTGACGAAAGACAAGGAAGCTTCACTGCACTGTTTTTTTTCCATCAAAGTCATTATTTAGTCATCATTAGTGGTAAAGAGGGCACACCGATATTTCCTGTTATCATGTGAAAGCACTGGCCTGATCCCTCGGCAGGGTTTTGATCAATAAAGACTTTTTATTGATGTCAATGTTTTCCATTAGCTTGTGACATATTAAGTGCTATTAAATATAATCGGACCAAGTTTATTGATATCTGATTCTACATTAAGTTCATCTGCAGTCATTGATTTTTCCTTGTTCGGCCATAGTGAGCATTTATTCACAATACTAACAGAGAGCGGAAAAACACTCTGTAAGTTAGAGAGTGAAGTCTGTTGCATTGTTAAAAGCCCAACGTTTTTCGCTGATTTGATGTGATTTTCCTGAGAAAGTCACCACCGATGCCCAGATCATAATACAGCAAACACAAGTTCTTTAATCAGTGGTCCATTGGCTCGGCCACCATTGTGTTACAACTGATGGTGACGTAACAGAGATTCATTTAAAAATCTTCAAGATTATATTTTTTTTAAATAAACATCTAGGAAAATGTAGGTCCATGCACCCACGATATGAACTAGAGCTGCAGATTATGTTTATTTTCATCACTGAGATTAACTATATGGCCTTTAAAGTGTCCAAAAATGTGTGTGTGTGTGGGAGGCAAAGTAATGTTTTCAAATTGCTGTTTTTCTTTTGATCTGGCCAACAGTTCAAACCTTAGAAATACTAATAACTAATACTAATAAATCATACCAGTTGAGAAGCTGTAATCACTAAGTGCTTGAGATTTTTGCCTTAATAATCACCTTTACCATCTGTTACATATAATTATTACCATTATTATCCAATATAATAATAGTTTTTACAGATAGACTTGTTGTTGGAGCTCGTTCTACATTTTCTTCCTCCATGTACACACCTTATTTATTAAAATAAATAAATAAATAAAATCTTGTTAGGATCGTCCTGCTTGCCTGCACTTTCAGCTCAGCTCTCTCTTTACTGGCACACACTCCAGCTCGGAGCGCGACAAGTGGACCTCCATCAGACAATGTCCTCTTTGGAGCCAGGAGTGAATAATTGACATCGTCATGATCCCTGGCACACAATGCGCCGCCTGTTGCTGTCGCTGTTGTTGTTGTTGTTGTTGTTGTTTTTGTTTACGCCGGGGGCCCAAACCGGCCCGACGCCAGCCTCCTGCGCGCACAGGTCGGCCTCAGCTCGCGTGTCCACCCCCACCCCCCCCAACACCTCCGAGCTGTAGAGCAGGTTCTCACATTTCTTACCTGTTACTACTCTTGTGTTTATTTGCGCAACAAAGAAACTCCGGGTCGCCACACTTACTCGTTTTCGGCCAAAATAACACATCTCACAGGACGCTACTACACTGTGACAGGTGTGATTTTTTTCTTCCCCCCTTTCTCCTCCGCCTCCATATCAGCGCTCCATAAATCCCTCCGGAGCCTCCGCGGTGACTTCTGCGGACTCACGGAGGAATGTGCTCCCAGCCTGAAATATCACCTCTCTCTCTCTCTCTCTCTATTTCCTGGGCCAAGCCCGAGCTCCTGATATTCCTCCCCTCTTTAAATGTATATAAACCTCCCATCTTGCTTTTTTTTACGACCCGGATGTCGCCACCGAGGGCGTCAAAAGTTCACCCACCTTCTCTGCCCAGCGCGCCCGCCGCTCCGAGGAGCACGGCCCCGACCAACAGCAAACTTCTCGCCGCCTCCATCTGCAGCCGAAGCCCCGGTGCCTCTCTACTCCATGCTCCAAACACCGGACGCGGCTACGGCTCCCGGAGAAGAATCCCCGACTTCACCCTCTCTCGTTTTCCAGGTCACTTTTTTTTTCTTTATTCTTACTCTTCCTCCCCTCCTCTTGCGGAGTTGTTGTTCGCCTCTCAATCTCAGTGACTTCCTCCCTGGAATCCAGCGCCTGTTGGTGGCGGCGCGCAGCAGCTCGGTGCGCGCTCCCGTGAAGGCCTGAGCGGGGAGTGGCAGGTCGCCTCGGCCCGCCCTCACTTCCAACTGTCTGCAGGGGACGGTGCTGCCGGAGCATCCTTTACTCGGGGAGAAGTATCTAATGGTACAAGTCCTGCGTCCAAAACCTTACCGAGGTAAGTATTACAGCAAACTGTGCACTGAAATGTCCCTTCTCAGTGTTTTTATTCCATGTTTGATGTTTCTGGAGTAATAATGCTATAAGATAAGATAAAGATAAGATAATCTTTTATTGATCACAAAGTGGAGAAATTACACTGACCTTGACTTAGATTTAGACTTAGACAGACTTTATTGTCATTCAGATATACAAGTGTATATAGAACAAAATGTCATTGCACTTGCTTGCTACCGTTTAAAAAACAGTATAAAATAAATATAAAATATATAAAATATAGAATATAGACTGTGCAAATGGCAGAATTGCAAACAGTAACCAGTCAAAAAACTGTGCAGAATGCAATAAAACAGTGCAAAATGCAATAAAACAGTGCAAAATGCAATAAAGTACGTTTTTTTTAAAGTGTCAGTCTGTTACAATAGCTCAAAAATAACAAAGACAGAGATTAAATAATAGAGACAATATAAACACAAAAACAACATGTGCAATAAATAGTAAACAGTAATAATAATAATAAGAAGAAGATACAGTATTTACATACACAGCCTCACCCAGTTAGATGTGCAGTGGTGAGGTGTTATTGCACAGGTGAATATGGATCTAGGTATTGCTGCACAGATGTTTATGTTGTTGTTGCACAGATATGACTTCACAGTATATGTAATGAGTGGATAAAGTGCATAGCTAGGACCTCAGTAAACATCAGTGCATTGATGAACATCAGTAAACATCAGTCCTACTGTGGTATGAAAGTGTTACAATGACAAAAGATTCATAGTGCAGCATTAAACAGTCTGACAGTGTTTGGGATGAAGGACCTGCAGAAGCGCTCCTTCCTACACCTTGGATGTCTGAGTCTGTTACTGAAGGAGCTGCTTAAGGCCCCCACAGTCTGATGCAGAGGGTGGGAAGTGTTGTCCATGATAGACCGAAAGATCCCAGCCTCCTCAGCATGTAAAGGCGACTCTGACCCCTCTTATAAGAGCAAGTCAGTGTTGTCAGTCCAGTCCAGTTTGTTATTTAAGTGAACACCCAGGTACTTGTATGTCCTCACTCTCTCAATGTCAAGTCCCTGGATGTTCACCGGTGCAATGTCGGATGAGGGTTTCCTGCTGTATTTTACTGCTGTACATGTTTAAGTTTGAGATCCTTTTACACTGCCTTAGTGTTGCTTATATATTGGGTAATTTAATCTACAGTAATGCATCATACTCGTGATTCATCATGTTTTTAGAGTCACAGTCCTGTGAGAACCATGCATCTCTAAAAACTTTACTATTCATGCCTTTTTCAACTTTGTGACCCTGTGTTTTCCAGATGATCCCAGAGAGTGTTTTGAACTGTTCATGGAGTGCAGTTGCAGTACTACATGCTATGTTTTTCCACTCACTGTTTATTGTTATGCACCAACATAC
The DNA here is from genome assembly GCA_023238725.1 of Scortum barcoo. NCBI lineage: Eukaryota > Metazoa > Chordata > Actinopteri > Centrarchiformes > Terapontidae > Scortum > Scortum barcoo. The sequence goes on from CM041542.1 coordinate 10,503,176, forward strand.
CGTGACAAATTCCCCACATGTGAAAACCTACAGGGACATAAATCCGATTCTGATTCAGAGTTTTCTCAACCCATAAAGGAACACTTGATCCTTTAGTTTATTAGAAAAATTCAAATTCAACAATTTTGAAAAAAAACTAAAGCTGTTAGGCAAATGCACTGGTGTAAAATGTATCCTATGACACTTGTGACTGAGAAATTGTGGATTAGAAGTATAAAGCTGCATAAAATGTAAATACAAGTAACTGCATTTTGTACTTAAGCACAGTAGTTGAATATATGTACTTAGTTACATTGCACCACTGCTATTCATTAATACACTTCATCCTAGTTATTATTCCTTCAGTAAGAATACTGAATCTGGTAACTTTAAAGTCCCCCTCCACTCAAACATCTTTTTCATTTCAGTGTTCAGCTTCACCGTGCAGACTGACACATCGCCACTGTCAAATATAAATCCTGCATGCTGTATAGACATGTGTACATAACCATCTACCTCATGTTAATACATTTCCTTTATGTTACACTTTCAGTATTTATTCCTTTGGGCTATTTGTATTTGTTAAGGATTTACAGACACACCTTTATATAGATGTCGTGTGTTGATGGTCGTCGTTGCTTTTTATAAATATACCTAATTGTAATCATTTTATTCTAACTTCTCTTTGTTCAGCTTTGTTGTCCTTGTTTTGAGCCGTATGTCTGTTTCTACTGGAAATGTGTGTATCATTGAGACCAACTTAAAATCATCAAGTCAAATCCCATCAAGTCAATGTGAGTGTGCACAAATATCTTGCCAATGAAGCTCATTGTGATTCTGACATTGTTAAATACCAGTTGGTTTGGAAGCCAGTCATGGTCCAACATGACCATGAACTTACAAACGTGCTGTTTGGATACTTGAAGCCTCCTGTGGACGGGCACAGAGAGTTTACCTGCTTATGACCGGCAGTTACTGGATAGAAAGAAATTAACCATATTTACTCATTTTATTCAAATCAGATAAGGTTTATGTTTCAAAACACACAAACACACTAGGCTGCTCAAAATCCTTGAAAATTGGCTATTTAATAATCCAAACTATCTTCATAATTCGAGTGATCAAACATGATGAACCAAACACTTCCAATAACTGCACGAAAACAAAATTAAAAGTAGACAACAGGTTGTACTTTCATGAAGTTCGGGGTCTTGTGAGAAACAGATTTTATTTTTATTTTTTTTGTTGCGATATACTGACTTTGAGACTCTGGATCTCAAACTTCCCCTGATGGAAGCTGACTGGATTTTATCAGTTGTTTTCCACAGAAGACAGAAAACAACTGTTTTCACCGGACTAGTAGTACTCCCAGTGTCGAGTCAACTGAGCCTCATGTGTCTGTGCCAAACGGCTCCTTTCTCAATGTTGTATTAGCAAATTTCAACCACTTGATACATAGTTTGGGAGTCTCATCTACCACATGTAAGATGATCATATGTTTTGTATCTCAACCTGCAAGAGTATTAACTGTCAAATACATGTTTGAGTGAGAGTTAAACACATTAAATTACCCACTGAAGGGAGGTGAAGTAGAAATATAAATCTGAAGTACTCAAGTCAAGTACAAACACTTAATAACTGAAAATATACAACCATACTGTTCAACAGTAAACTTGGTGCAATTGAATAAATAATAAGATATCAAAATCTGTTATTTATTATTATTTTCATTTAGAGTAAAAAAAATAACTCAGTAATCCATTAAATACTCATTCACACACATCCCCTCCCCCCAGAATTAATCTTCATCTGTATTGATATTAAATGTTATTCTGTTCCTGCTTTCAAACTCAAGCATAATCATGAATATTTAAGTTGAACTTTCTTTAAAGATGGAGTTCTGTGTGCCAGCGAATTATGCTGGCTTGGAGCATCTTCATGTTTCTCATGCCCTTCACTTCACAGTCACAAATCAGGGGTTGAAGGAGGAAGAATAAACTCCTTTCATCCCAATCTAACCACTCTCCCCACCCACAACAGCCCGGGTCAGAGTCCAACATACTGCAAAGAGCTATCAGGAAACAACAAAAAACTTCTCACTGAGCCACGCAGAACACATACCTCAGACTTTTCACATGGGTTAGTGGTCCTGGTCCTGCTTAAACGTCTGGTTCCCACTAAATGAGTTACTATGCTGCAGCAGAGCGCTGCTGAACTCAGCGCTGAACTTGAAACATATGCATTTTATTGGGAGTTCTCAAGCATCAAGTCTTGATTAAAGTTTACTGGCTCTGTAGAGACATATCAGCTATAGAGATGTCAACAGTTCCGACGGTCGGTTTTCTTCAAAACACACATATAACATGATAAAGCCTAAACTGAAAACTTTTGATACAATTGTCTGGGACTCTTTAATATTTGCTGGGGTCTGCATGGGGTGAAAGAGGAGGAGGAGGCCAGCAAGTAGGTGAGAGATACTGTGAGAAAGTGAGAGTCCAAAGACAAGTACTACACAGACCCCCACAACCTATGAAGAATCTGAGCTATACTATAGTATATTACTGAGTTTAGTATACTAGATATTTCTTATATATTTCAATAAACAAAAAGAAATATGAGCAGTGCATAAAGTACACATTAGGAAAGTAAATTTACTCTCACTGCAATTTTCTGGTACTACATTTCAGAATGAGATATTACACTTTTTTCTTCACTACATTTATTTGAGAGCTTTAGTTATTAATTACTCTACAAATTAAAATTTCATTTAAAAAAATTATACTATAGTAATAATGAACTCATAAAATAGAATGCAGTTATTTAGTAACAATGCAGTAGATAGTAGATAATCCTGGTTTCTAACATTTTCATTTTGGCTTGCCCCCCTTCTACAAAAAAATGTCTGCTTGGGGCCCCAGATGAATATTTAAAAAATGTCCAAAGAATGAATACAGATTTGTGTAACCCAATAGTCATCTCACAATCCACCAGACTGGGACCCCTTGGTTGGGAAACATTTGAATCTCAACCAGTACATTTGCTCAATCAGCTCAGCTTTCAACAGTGAAATGTAACTTAACTATTAACACATCATTATTAAAATAACACAGTATTAGTAAGTGAATACACTCAATTATGAGCAGGGTATGGAGACAATGGAATACATTACAAAATAAAAGCTGCACAGGGTCATGTTGAGGGAGAAGCAGAGACTCCCATGCCCACATTTCTAGATGCAGGGCCTCTCCAAAAGTTCACTTACCCATAAATAAATATGTTTATCCTATCCTTGGTCGCCATTAGTATGTACAGAATATTATTGCTTTTGAATACCCATGTGTACCCGCATTTGTTAAATCACATCATTTACAAGACAAAAAGCCAAATCTCTAAGTAGGGAATAAAAAAAGAGACACAACCAAGCCCCATTCCTTATCAACAAAGAACACTTTTATTGGTTCCATTTCTTTAAGATTTTTTTTTTGGTCAAATATTAGATGTGAGGTGGAAGAAAAGTGCAATTAGGAGGAAGGTGATGGTGAACAGGGCAGCAGGCAGGGGGCAGCACATGAGTGAGGTAAGAGGAGGGATGTTGTTCCTGGCAAGGAAGTAGAAAATGAACAATGAAATGATTTACAGAGCAAAAACCTTGAGTTTGTTTAGTGTGAAATCTTCAGGAAATCGTCAACTTATTAAAACCAGACATGAGAAGGAAATAACTTAACAAGCTTTGTTCTGCTAAAGAAAGATCTTCCAGTTTGTAACCGATCATTTTTATGATAAATGAAATATTTTGTTGAAATTAGTAGTTTTAGCTTTTTAGAGGTTTATATAATGTCATAATTGGGCCCTAAACACTATTTCACGAATATCAGTGCTTAGTAAACATGTCTATATTTGATAATAGGAACTATTTTGGTCAGTAACAAATAAGAGTATGCACTATATGTTTCTTATTTCATAAGGCCAGTATGTCTGCCACGATTTCAGGAATCTTTGTGCCACCCAAACCTATGACAACCCCTCCGTGTCTTTCGTTCTCTGTCTTCCCCCACTCCCATCACAGGCTGTCAGCAAAGCTAAATTTACCCGTCGTCTCACACACACTCTCTCACACATCAGTAGTTTTACAAAGGGATCAAGCACGATCTAGAGCTTTCTCTCTCACGCACACACACATACACACACAGTGATTCAGTTTATGATGGCAAAAACAACATGTCGAGTCAAGGCAACGTGTACCAGTCATTGTTCACATTCTCACACAGAAATACAAAGGCGTGGGCAGAATCTCAAACAAAAATGCATTCACATGTACAGATACACATAAAGTGCACATGTGGAAGGTCAAACTCTGAGGGGTGAAGACATACGCAGTATGAATTCAAGAGTTTTTGGTGTCAAGTCTGAGAGGAAGAAAAGATTTGATAAAAGGCTCTTTGACAAAACAGGTTATGATACAGTGTGTAAGGCAGACATGGAGGAAAATGGAGAATTTTATATGATGGGGCAGGTGTCTGTAAAGCAGCTGGTTGTGTGTGTGTGTGTAGTTCTGGGGGAATACTACAGCAAGAAATGCAACCAAATCCAAATAATGGAAAAACAAACACCTAAACGTTCAATCACACACACACAAACACCTAAACCCTTAGAATTTATTAGAAGCTCTTGATGTAAAAAAAAAAAAAAAAAAAAAAAAACCACCTACTGCAGCTTCCTAATGCAGCTTGTTTTTTCTTCCTCAATCGTCTTCTCCTTTCTCCTCACACTAAAAGGCAATCCAGGTGAATAATTTGATCGTCAGGCATATCCCACCCAAGTTCATAATCAAGTAATCAAAGTAAAACAGAATAAAGCACAAATTGGTCAACAGAATTAAAAAAAGGCAGCTTATGAGAATCTGAAATCAGAATGTAGAGAAACAAAAGCAGCCGTGGAAACAACACAGGCACAAAAATAAAGGTGTGATGGTGAGAGGAGGGAAAAAAAAAAAAAAACACAGTCAGCTAGAATGCCCTCCAAACATAAACCCCTTTCCCCGTCTCTCTAGAACAATCTGCTTGTGGCCTCCTCCCCCTCCCCTTCACGAGGGACACCTCTCTGTGTCCCCTAGTCCACTTTTGGCACAAATGGACCCCAACGCATGCCCGGGCAGAGAAGGTCATGATGGCCTGGCAAAGAGGCTTTGGTGCCATCTATTGTCAGCGACGGCAAAGTGCCACGTGTGAAGAGCTGAGCATGTTTGGACCTCCGAGGGTTTGGTGAGAGTCAAGTCAAAAACTTGAAACTGCAATGGTAGAACTTTGAAACATTTTTCCTTCATCCTGTTTCCCAGTTACAAGAGATGGTGAAAAGAACCGCTGAGTGACATGTCGGTACAAGGCGAAGTTAGGCAGAGTGAGCGTCATTCTAAAAGAGAATGACGCAATCATTCTAAAAGAGAGAGAAATGAACCGCTCCCCGAATGAGTAGAAAATAAATTAAAACAAGGAAAATGTAAACAAAGTCTACTTTGATGGAAGTCATAGTGGTGTCATGCATCTGGGAGCTACTTCCGTGTTCATGTGTCCGGCTGCCCTGATTGGAGAGGTGCGAGGGGGTGGGCGTGGTGAAGAGGCGATGAGCTCCTCCTACTCGACTTTGACGCCCATCTTCTCTGTGTTTAGTAGGTAGAGGCTGTCATCTATCAGGAAACTGGAGAGCGAAGTAACACAACATTTGTCAGGTATTTATCTCCATTAAAATTCCTTTCAATCCTCCTCTCCTTCTACACACAAAGACATTCATAAGCAACATTTTCTCTCTTCCAATCTGATGCCATTTCAAGGTGAAAAAACAAAAAGGTGAAGCAGTTGAGTGGGTGGACCTGTAAAAAAGGAAGTGCACTGGTATGGTGCTCAGGTGCCACACAGCATGAGCATCCAGGACCCAGAGCATCGGGGGGAAGTCCAGCAGCTCCAGCAGAGCCAGGCCGTGGAGGAGCAGCACCACCAGGCCGCACTTCCACCAGTATGGCAGGGTCCGCCGGTTCTGCCAGCACCAACACAGCCACCACAGGAGGTTTACGATGCCTTTACAGACAAAAAAAAAAAAAAAAAAAAGAAATGTTAAAAAAAGAGAGGCAGAGAAAGTTTAAAAAAAAAAAAAAAAAAAGAGATTCTTCTCTCTCTCTAAGAGTTCTTAGATTGGGAAAATACAAAAAGCAACAAGTATACTGCAGCAATGGAAAAATATAAAAATTAAGATATAATAAACAAACACAAGCTTTAACATGATTTGAGCATCTGCTTTACCGATGGTGGCGTTAGCAGCCATGTTGTAGCCGTAGTCGAAACTGACAAAGGTCAAATAGGACACATGCGAGGTAAAGGCCAAGATGAGCAGGACTCCCACCATGCTGGACACCCCGGGCCGCCTCAGACCCAACGTTCTGACAAAGAGACAAACAGCGAAGAAACAGTGGAAACAGAACAAGTGTTACAACAGATACATTAACAATAATGAAAAGAGTCCCAGATGATTGTTTGCCGGCTTTGTGACATCATTAGTGACTTCTGTTGAAGTAAATATCTATTTTATAATCAGAAAGATCAAAACTTCATTAAATACTAGACAGAATCAATGAATAATAACTGAATGTGATTTCTCCTGCGATCACATTTCTATCTTTTGTCATGGGACAAATGAAAACCCTTACCTGACACAACACAGGTAGATCGAGTAGAGAATGACTGCTGTTGCACAGAAATAATCCATTTTCTGAAAGAGAACACACACAGACAAAAACACATCATTACTGACGAGAGATATGGACATCAAGAGAGGACTGCTGCACACAGCCAGGGGGGGCTTGTCAGCGGTGGCACTAGGATGTTACTGATTAACTAAGCTCATAAGCTAATAAAACAGAAAAACATACATCTCAGCAGGTGGCCTGTACGGAGTACAAAAAAAAAAAGTGGAAAAAAAAAAAGAAAAGTGTCTCGTGAGCACGAGATAAAATTTCAGATGGGCTGGTTTCAGTTTCGAGAGCTGGCAAAAGACCATTAAGCTCATTTTACTAAAGAGAATGACGCTGAAGTTAGTTTCAGATTCACAGCTTCCGATTTGAATAAAGGATATACAAAACTAATAGTGGATCTCAGATAAAGTTAATGTTTGACCTGAAATGCCCAAAATGATTTCACATCAATAAGAGGTACAAAAAACAGACAATCAATGGACAGTCAGTCAGTCAGCGTATTCACTTAATTTAATTATAACTTTCCCCTAAACTGCCGCAAACATAAACTTTCTCATGCTCATGAGATACTTTTTTTTTTTTGCACATGTACACATAGATCTGGCCAATGGAGAGATATTTTAACAGTTCTCCATTTTTTGTTTGTTTTTTTCTTTTTTTTTACATCTGTTTAGTCAGCTGCTGTAGACTCTGAAGTGACTGAACAGACATCTTTTTCAGGGATTAAGTGGAACAAAAAGGAGTTCAGACACTGGAGATTATCAGTTTTACATCAGTGAGGTGGAGAACAACTGTGAGAGGATGCCCATGTTGCTCTGTTACTGCTAAAAGTGTAACTTTGATTACAATTTACAGAAACACTTGACTCGTATAGACACTATATGTTTTCTGTCATTGTTTTTTTTTTTTTTACATATACACTGATTTTTCAGTTCAGTGTTTATTTTTACCAATCTTTGTTAAGCTTTGTTGTCTTCATTTTTAGCTCTGTTTTTATCTTCACTAGACTGTTCTTAACATGTGTGTAACTCCTCCCCTGAACGTCCTTTCATGTGAATGTGGCTGACTCTGATTCTGATAGGTTAGTCATAAAACTTGATAAGCCAATGAGGCTTTTTGCTGAGATTAAGCGGACAAAAATCACTTCATGCCACCTCACAAGTGTCTGAACAATCAACAACCGTTACCTCAGTGAGATAGGTGTCCCGGGTGTGAAACACAGTGGACCAGAACCAGGCATTGAGAGATACCTGAAGAAACACACACGGACTCTAGTTAAACAGGCACTGGTGAATTTTGTCATGACCCTAATGTACAGACATGGTGATATCTGTGTTTTCGTTTTTTTGACCTCGCTCGGACCACGTAACTCACCAGGGAGAAGGCGTTGATGGTGTGGTACATGGGGCTCTGGCGTGGCACCGTGCTCCGATAGCGCAGCAGCATGAGAAGGCAAGCCAGGCCGTTGAGCAGAGAAGCCAGGGCCGACGCTGGCTCCTCAAAACACAGGAAGCGCGCAAACGGCCACTGTGAGAAAATACAAAATATGTCACTCATAATGGATTTTTTTTTTTGTTGTAATATAATGTATTGATTTAACACTTTATTTTGAGTGATTCTGTGATGAAGCTCAGTGTGATGCACCTACTGTCCTACATACAGTGTCACAAACAATGTGCTAAATTTGTGCCTTTAGGGGTACATCTGCTTGTCAATGGGGTAGTACCCTCCTAAGGTACAGCTGTTATACCCTTGACATTGAGTATTTATCTCTATTCTCCGGCGAGAACAAACTCACTTCCTCCTGGTTTGTTTGTCTGAGAAAATAAAATTTGATTACCAGAATGTTGCTCATGAAAACCCATTTAATTCACAGTGAATCAGTCATACACGTATACTCAGGATTAAGCTTTTTTTTGTTTTGTTTTTATTTCAAGGCAATTGAGCCAGAGCCTACAAGCTGAAATCTGTAAAATTAATATTCAACTGTTTTTGATATTTTGCCAAACACACACTGTCTCCTGATATTGTACCTTAACATTTAGTGGAAACGGTGCTTACGTGCACATTTTACTACTTGGTAACACATACATACCTTTTGCCCACAAAAAGGTAAATAGAGTTCAATAATCAGCCCAGTGTACCCCTTTTTTTCTAAGAGAAGCACAAACCTTGCCATGGAACTGAGGGACCCTGTACCCCTCGGCCTGGTAGAGGCCCACGGTGGTCCACATGCATTGATAGCGACAGTCATCACGACATGTCCAACCTGGAGCACAGGAACAAAGAGAGAGGAGCCAAGGGATTAAACAGGGATAACGCAGGTCAAAGGGTCAAGTTCAGTTTGCCTCACGGACCACGGCTCAAAATATTCTACATTGAAATGTTTTTTTTTTTCTCGAATATTTTAATGAAAATACTCTGCAGTGACAATCCTCTATCTGCCTGTCCAATAGGAGGAATGGCTGTTTTTCTGTTTTATATCAAAGTAAATTGAATATTTTGGAATACCATTGCTGGTCAAATAACAAAAGACATTTGAAGATGGCAACTGTGAGGTCTGAGAAATTGTGACAGGCTTTTTTCACTATTCTCTCACATTTTACAGGCAACAATCAGTCGACTCAATAAAAAAAACAATCACGATATTAAACAAAAATAAAAATAATGGCTAATAGCAAATGGAAACACTGAAATATCATATTCTTATCTGTATACTATTTCTATTTTTATTGTTGTTATATATTTTTATATAATATTTAGCTTTATATTTTATAAAGTATATTCTGTTTCTATATTTGGAATATTTTTAGCCATTTCTACTTGTGTGATTTTCTTTCAGCCTGTCACTCAAGAATTTCATTGCTAATGACTGCTCCATATAATCGCTGTGCACATGAGAAAATAATGATAATCTTAAAGCTTTAAAATGTGCTCTCCTTATTTGCAGCCGGAGAGGAGGAGTCACTATTTCTAAGTTTCTCCTTTCTGGTTGAACTGCATCCAATTAGTTGTGTTTAACTCAGACACACAACATATAGATATAAATATAAATGTAAATATAGAGCTGCTCATGATGGGCCGAGGGTGAAGTTACAAAAATAAAAAAATAAACGTAAAGTCACACTGTAGCCATGACACACACAGCAGAGAGCAGCTGTGAATGCGTGCACAAACAGTCAAAGGGCAAATTAAGCGACAGCACGGCAGTCCAGTCCTGAAGAGGGACAGCTGAGCTCACCTGTCAGCGCCATGTACTGCGGCTGGGCGGACTGGAAGCCTCGCAGCCGAGCTCCGGTGCAGTTTGTGCGGACACACTGCTTCACGCAGTCCCGGTAGACCGGCTCCTTGTCGCCCTGGGAGGACCGCACGGCGGTGACGGACATCAGCAGCAGGACCACGGTGCCCGCAGCGGGGAGTCGGACAGATGTGCAGCGGGGCGACGCCGAGGCCATGGCGGCGGCTCCCGGCCCGGCACAGCTCACGAAGGCACGGCGGGGCAACGAGCGGCGTCAGGGGGCCTCCACAGCCGGCGGGGCCGCGTTACCAGGCGGCCATGCCGAGTTTGAGCCGACAAACCGGGTCTGAAAGGTGAGCCAGTGGCGGTACCGAAGGTCCACTGGTCCCTCTTCACTCAGATCTGGGTCAAGCGTCAAACTCGCTCAGCCATCCGGCCGCTTTTTATAAAATAAAACACTCCCTTAGCAGGTTGTTGTTTTGGAGCGGTAACCGATCGAGTTACAGCTAGATTATCAGATGTGTGGGGTCTGATTCTCACACTCAGCTTCTATGAATTATTTTCGTTTTTGTTAGCCTCCTTAGGTGGCAGACACAGTAGCGGTATTGCAACCGGACATATTGGTAAGTTTTATTTTGAAGGCACAATATTTAGTTGCAGTAAGTTTTACTTCCTGCTTTGGGTAGCAACGTCATTACGTCACGTCATTCAGGTGATCTTTTGATTTTCTGGTATTTAATATAGTTATTTTAATATCATTTAATATAAATTTTCGTCATTTTGGGTATGCTTATAACAAACACGAAAACTGATGATAATAATACTAATAGTTTAAATGCGTATGATGCGTATACAAACAATAAACCACAAAAACCAAATACAAACCAAAACATAAATATCATTTAAGAGTTAATAACGTCATGAAAAAAACTCCTAATTTCTAACAGAATGTAGCCTTGGACTTGTTGTGTGACATTAACAGGTGTATTAACAGGTGTGGAAAATGTCTCATGTTTTGAATATGCAGGTGCCTCCTCTGTGTCCAACTCAGTGTACTCATTCACTTTTCACAGGTTGTCAACATCAATTTAAATGATGAAATGAAGTAATCTTTTAAATTAAGTGGTGGCTGCTGTCAAACAACGATACAGTGACATAGATGATTTTATATATTGTTCGTATTGTAACAACACCTGGTGAATGAAACACAATGTACGGGACACATGTATTTATTGAATAGGTTAAGCCACCGTTTACATGAAAAGGGTCAAGATTACAGAAGTAGTGAAATAAGACACCTTCACCTCCATTGGTGTTATCTCAGGATACACAATTATGTCTTAAGACAAACATTAAAAAGAAGAGTAGAAAGAAATACATTACAACATTTACTTACTACGCATTATCTTATCACATGTAGTAAAAAAAGAAAAAGAAAAGATATATTTTGCTTATTCTTAACAGGAGAAAGACCTCAAGCAGTGCAGAAAAGACATTTAGTCAAGCATAGGATTGTGTTTGACCTCACAGGATCTTCATTAAAACACAAAATAGATAGAAATAAACATTATTCCTTAATAATTAATTATAATAAACAAATAACAAAATGATTAACAAACAAAACACAAATAAAAAAATCAATGACTTACTAAACTCAACTTATTATTCCACCTTACTCCTCAACTCTATGAACTTTTGTACATTCCTGCACAGTACTGTTCTTTCATTTAAATAACAGTTATATTGTACATAGTGTCAGCATATTTATAATATTGATATTTATGTTTTATATTTAATTATATATTATTTTTCCATTTCTAATATTTTTCTACATGCTGTGTTTATTGTTATGTACCAACATACCGAGAAAGTTTCCTTGTATATGAAAACCTGATTGGTAATAAATCTGATCCTGATTCTTATTCTGAGATACAACTAGGAAGGCTGTTTATTTAAAGGGTTTGTGTCTTTTAAAATGTACCTTTTTGCATTAACTTACTTTGGAGTACTTCAACTTATTTTGAACTTGTTTGTGAACCTCAGATATCAACCTGTTTGTCGATATCTATGACACGAGATTAATCTTCCGTATCTAACAAGAAGAATTTTGGTTCATTTCTGCTCCCAACATTTTAGCCAGTCCAGTTTCCCGAGATTGTTCAAATGCAGGATGGGTGAAACTGCATTTCCTAGTACAGTCAAGCACATCACTGGAATCACCACTAGACAAAGAATGGTATTTTCATTCAAGCTCAGAAACCTGGACACCAACAAAGTAACAACTGGAGGAAAATAGGAAATAAAGGTAACAATAAGGTTGTTGGTGATGATCTGCAGAGCCTTCTTCTTCTGGCGGTGGATGTCTCCTCCTCCAGGCTTGGATCTCTGCAGCGTCCAGAGGATGGAGAAGTCACAAAATCCAATAATGGGGAGAGTCAAAGTAAAACTCAAGATCGGGTTAACTTTTAACAAGTCTGCATCATGTTTGACAGCAAAATAATACCCACAAGCAACTGTCACAATCCAATGTAACTGGACTAACCACGGCCACGTAACAGTCCAGACTGATGCAGGACAGAAAGAGAGGCCTCCCACACAGATGGAACGAAAACATAAAGGAGATCAACACTTCTAATGCAGTGTCATTCCAGTGCAGATGCATCACCAGTGCACAGGTGAACACCTGTGGTAAAAGAGAGAGCAAATAAAGGGCATCCATGATGGTGAGATTTAACATGAAGATATCATGGGGGGTGAATGGGGTTCCTTTTCTTCCTTTCTGAAACAGCTCCAGTAAACCCCCAAAAAATGAAAACCAGAATGATACATGTCCATAAAATAACTCCCTCACGATGGTCATCACAGTCCACGGAGACACCAGCTGTTGCATTAGAGTTGTCAGTGATGTTAATTATCCAAGACATTTAGATTTGTGGTGGTATTGCTGCTAAAAAAAAAAAAACATTAAAAAGCACTATATGATTTTTCGCCCTCTCTCTGTCTTCTTAATCAATTCCAAACACCTGCCTACAGCAACAGAACATATGAAACTGACTTCTTGCTGTGAGTAAAATGACAATATGACCTGCTGCATTTGAGAAAGTTCTTCTTTGATTTGAATAACATAGGTGTGGCAGTGAAAGCTGACAGGCTGCAATATCATCATCATCATCATCATCTGTCACATATGTCAACAGTGTTCCAGCCAAATTTGAATTAGTTTTACTATAAAATCAGACATAAAAAAATGATCAATGTTAGTGTTACACAAATTAAACAACCTGCATGCTAATGTGTCTTATAGGTTGTCAGCAAATCGGTGGCTTAAAAAGCACAGATTCCACATGAGGAACCTAAAAGAATGTGACAATAACAGAAGCAAATGTAAAGCCTGGTTTAGAATTGAATCCCACTATTTCCATCCATTCATATAACTATGTAATGCCTGAGGGCTGACAGGGAGAGTGATTTGTGACGGCGTGCTGTAATTTAAAGTGACACTGTCAAATGAAAGTCTTTCTGGGGAAAAAAAATAATAATGGAAAAAATCTGAAATTTGAAATAAATAAGACAAAGAGTTTACAGCGACGTTAGCTGCTCTGTTAGGGTACATTCAGGCACAGGGGCGCTTTGAAGCAAATTCTTTGATGTGCACAATGTTCACCATCTTAGATCTTAGATGTTTGAATGCTAACAGTTGCTAATTATCAACACAAGGTGCAGCAGTGGTTGATGGGAATTTTATTAGTTTTTGGTCATAAATCAAAGTACTGAGTTCAAATCTGAAGATGGCCGTCAATTAAACTAACCTGACTGCAGTCCATCCCAGAATTATTAAAGAGCTTTTTCCTAAGAATTACCTGAGTTTAATCATTCCTTACGTATTTTCAATCAATACATTTTACTCAGTTTATCTGTATGATTATTTATTTATAACCTTGTCTTGTTTTTGTATTTGTTCATTTAATATTAGACATATTGTTGTTCCATACAAAGTTTGCCTTCTTGCACACTCCAACACTTTCCAGACTAGTGCATGTATTCTTTCCTAGCATGGGGCTCTGTGTGAGATAAAGGCCTTGGGCATGTTTACCTTGACTGAAGAAATTATTATTATTATTATTATTATTATTATTATTATTATTATTATTATTATTATTATTATTATTATTATTATTATTATTATTATTATTATTATTTTAGCAAGCTCTAATCCACATGTCAGCTGGAATTTAAGTTACGTATTACATAACTTAATAATATGAGTTCAAATGAAAATCAAGGGCTGTGTACTTGTTTTTGTAGAATTCATCGTATGGAGTCCATACAAGTACCTTGAGAAAAGTTCACCATATGCATATTACAGTCAGTGTGCAGTCAGTGCTCTACAGGCCTGTCCACGGTCAACCGGCAGCGCTATCACTCCACTTAAACCAACAGACACAGTGCCATACGAAAGATAGTAGATTTTTATTTGTACTTCTTTATTTGTTACAGACACAGTCACAACAGCAGGAGAGAAACAGCGGTGAGAGAGAGGAAGAAGAGTCCAAAACAAAGACGTTTTACTTTTGTTTGCTTCATCCCTGCCTCCCACTCACCATCTTTCACCATCTCTTTCTCTATTTACAAGATTTCAAGTTTTTTTTAAAAATCATGCGTTCCTGTTTTTCACTGCCACTTTTCCTTTCATACCTGTGTATTAGAGAGGTAGAGACAGATTAAAAAAGAGAGGGGTAGGCAAACTATTGTAGTACAGTACTCCCGCTCTTTTACTGTGCACTCCTCCCTAATACATACAAAGGGACAAATCCGTTAAACGCTCTGTGTCAGGTTGAGACTAACAGACCACTTTGGGTCAGGCTGCTTACTTGTTTCAAGCAAGTGACTGTGCTTGCACCACAGCACCCAAGAGACAGTTTTGGCTGACCGCTGTATACACTGGACTGCATATGCATACATGCTGCACGTAGGTATGATGCATGCACTGTTGGTCTCAACACAAGAGGACAGAATGAGTGACGGGGGGGGGGGAAAGGAGGAGGAACAAGAGGCAGGGACAGAGATAGAGAGAGTGTTTCAGTGCCACAAGATTATTTTATTGAAAATAATCCCATGTTCCCCTGTTGGTACTCACACACAAACACCCCCACAGCCTTCAGTCCTCTCACTGAATATCTCGACAAAGGAGACAAGTCTTTTTGTAGTGAGCTGGCAAGTGGAAAGAGAGGGCCGGGGTGCGAACGTGTGCAAGCGAGCTACGGCGTTTGGAGAAGGGGGAGTGAGTAAGATGGTGCGGCGAGTATGGGTTTTCAACGGAAGTGCAGATCTTGAGAGAAAAGGGGATTTACTCCTCCTTCTCCTCTCCGTGTGTGATGACGTAGCAGATGTTCTTGTAGTCCACATTGCCAGCCACATCAGGGGGGAAAGCAGCCCACAGGTTGGTCATCTGCAGAGGACGGATTAAAGAAATGGTTTTACAATCCTGAGCAAGTACTGAGAGACTGTGAGTGTGAAGGAGACAAAGACGGATCAGCTCACCTCCTCAGCGGTGAACCTGTCGCACTGGGTGGTCAGGAGCTCCTCAAGGCTGAAGAGGGAAAATGGAGAAGAATGAATATCAGATGGTCTATCTTGATTCAAGATTGTGCCACAAATCCGTCAGACTTGTAATGCTAGAAGGTTAGTTAAAGCTAAAGCCCTTACAATTCCTTCTTGATGGCACCAGTGCCCTCGGGGTCCAGGACCTTGAAAGCGCTCACAATAACGTCCTCAGGATCAGCACCTGAGAGTAAAGCAGCCAGTTAGTCTCAGTTATAAAGGAGGCAAAAACAAGTAGGAAAATAGATATAAAGAGATAAATGTACTTCTTTCAGTACTAAACAATTTAATTTAAATAATTGCAACAAGTAAGGGAGGGTGGAGCTGTGTGAGTGTATGCGTCAACACACCCTTCAGCTTCTCGCCGAACATGGTCAGGAAGACGGTGAAGTTGATGGGGCCGCTGGCCTCCTTCACCATGGCCTCCAGCTCCTCATTCTTCACATTCAGTTGACCCATGGTGGCCAGCACGTCCCTGAGGTCGTCCTTGCTGATGATGCCATCTCTGTTCTGGTCGATGATTGTGAAAGCCTGCCAGAGGGCAGGTGGTGCGAACGGGGGGGGTGGGGGGGGGGCAGTTGGGTAAGAGAGGAGAGGTTAGTCCATGATCACCGATTCAAGACGGTGAAAACTGAGATCACATGTCTCACAGGTCCTTGCCATAAGACCTGCTTATGATAATTATTTGCGTGAGATAGCCTGCAAACACAAACGTGTAAATGTGGAGCTGTTCTCCACCTCTTTTCTACATAGCTGGGCGTTGCACCCGCTGAAACCAAAGATGGCATTGCAAACCTTTCGGGACTTGGCAGCTGTTCGGCCACTTGTCTTTCCAAGGTGTTAAAACGGTCTCGGAATTTGAGACAAGCCCCTTGCGACATTTAAGGAGAAGGTATTGATTACAGCTGTCATCCCCGTCGCTCCTCCCCATTTTTTTAGTCTTGTGACTGAATCTTCTGACCCTGTCTACAATGTTATGTCGCCCTCTGAATCATCTAAAGAGTCTGCTAAGCCACCGTTGTGTTTCTTTATACCTGTACACTGAGGAAAAGCCCCAAAGACACTCCTGATTTTGTGTTTCTTCTCTCTATACATAAACTTCACCTTAGGTCCAGGGACCTCAAATCTCTTCTTGTTCTTTCTACCTTGAGCTGCTCTTTCCTGCTTTGATTGATATAACTGTGCACCAGCTGTTGGGCAACATTCCAGTGGGGTCACAGAGCGAATGTTTGAGTCTGAGGAGGATTACTGAGCTACCCCAGGGGAGAGGTAGCTGCTGTCATCAGAAAAACCTCAGATTTACTGTCCTGCCGTGCTGATGAGACATTTTTTGCTGTCACACAGCTGACCTAATCACAAGTCTGCATCTTTATTATGGGCTTCCTCACTTTACCTCCAAGGTCACACGGTACATGGAGTCATCAGTTACATGAGCCCCACAAAATGTCACGTTTTTCTCACATGGCTCAGAAATTTGGCTCAGTTTGTACAGCTAGAAAATGTTGAAGAGTGTGACATGTGATTAAGGAAACTTTACCTCCTTGTACTCCTGGATCTGGCTCTGCTCAAACATGGAGAACACGTTGGAGGATCCACCCTCACCCTGCTGCTGCCTCCTCTTGGCCTTCTTGGGTGCCTGTGAGTGGATGAAAGATAAAATACGGTAAAAAAAAATTTTAAAAAAAGAAAAAATATATAAGAATACAAGAAAAATATCAGAAAAAAGGTAAAACAAGCAGTGACCCTGGCTAACTCTAAAAATACAAAGACTGTCAAGAATGCCCCATTTGAGGTCAAAAACAAAAGGACACAAAGGAGTCTAAACTTGGAATTAAAAATAACTTCTATATTGTATTATGGCTACAATAAATGAAAATTACTGTCTGGTGGCTTTTGGTTAACAAACCACACACTTTCATCCCAAAGCTTTTGTAAAATTTGTCCATTTTGAAATCTATCACCCAATTTAAGGGGTAAAGAATCATTGGTTTGGGGCTGTAATAAAAAGCCAGTTATCCCAAAACATTTTTTGCCAAATTGTAGTTCAAGCCAACTGAGAGAGTTTAAGACTGGGTTAAAATCCACAGTTTGGCTCAAAGAGACTCCTGACTGCAATTTTGCTTCGTGGGCTGTTGGTAATCCGGAAAGCAAATGTGTCAGTGATGCTTTCATCAGTTTAGTGCAGAGAAGATCCTAGATCCCTAGAGACTGCTCTTCCAAGGAACGTGGCCACACTCACCATCTCTCAAGTTTGTGGGGTTGTTGTTGGTCAAGAAGAGAAGCCTACGCCAAGCCGATGTGACTGACATGTAAGCACTGTACTCTTGGGGCCTTATATACTAGCCCACGGGGGACTAACTTTAGCCACACCATCAGGTTTGGCAGGAAAACAGAGCTCAGGGGAAGTAAGAAAAAGAGGGTGGAGCAAGGAGGTGGCGGGTGGATCGGCTTACCGATGCTCCAAAATAGTCCCCAGGAGTCTTGGAATGAGGTGAATTCAATGCCAACATAGAGGCCTAACTTTGGTGTCATCCATGGACTAATATGGCCAAACCAACAGACGGGGGAATGCTGTGAGACAACTGAACTGCCCCTGTACCCTTCTTCTTCTTGACATACTGAGGGTCTTTGTCGTGGCTATTTTTACTTCTTTTAAATCCACCACGAGAGAACAAACCCCCGGTGTATCGCTGCTTTACTCCCCTGATACGCACACGGACAGGATTAATGGTAATTACCAGCCTCCAGGGGCTCAAGGTGCCAACATGTATTGCCAGTAAACATATCCTGAAGTCATCACCTTTCTAAATGATAGGCTCGGCGTGAGGTTAGCGCTCGCTACCAAGATCAGTAGTGGCCAGCAGGGTTTATAAACAGTCATGAAACCTGAAAACAGTTGGCTGGTGGACATTGGTCCAGATCCAGCGATGACACGCGACTACTAGACCTCTAGAAACAGTGACCTTGCATCAATGAGAAATGTAAACAGGCCTTTAATACTGACGTAGAGAGCAGGAAATACTTTGGAGAATACTGTATATCTAACTTTCAAATTGTGTTTTAAAAGGGCAAAACTAAAGATAGACCAAGTTGTGCACAGAAAGAAAAACAGATCCTATAAAACTGTTCACATGAGGTACAAAAGTTCAAACTTCCAAAGGCAGCCAGTTGAATCTTTCTCATCTTGTTTCTGTGTTTTGTGTTTGGTAGATGTGCAAAATGCATTACTAAAAACTCTTAATATCTGCTTCTGTGATAATTAGTCACATGAGTGATGGGAAACAGCAAATGATGATTTGACAAAAAAGATCCGCTTTCCCACCATGGATGCACTAATTTGGGTTGCTCCTGGCGGTTCCCAGTATAGTTGCTTTAGAATAGGAGGACAGCGGCCCACCCACTAAACTCCATATATGAGCTCCATAGGCTGCCATCAATCACAGTACTGTACAGCTAAGGTATGTATTGGGATCCAGCACCAGCGTGATACTGATACTGATACTATGTCCTCGCTCAATTGTAGGCCTAAGATTTCACATGATAAAATATGACCTAATTTCTCCACATGGATGCGATGCGTCTGGCATTTTGTTTTTAATATTCTGTTTTAATATTCTTTTTATCTGCCACTGATGATCTAAAATCAGAGTTTGGGTTTTTTTGGGGGGAAGAAAAGCAAGCGAAAGTTAAATCCGATGTGAAAAGCAGCCACTTCAAGTATGGGCCTGAAGGTGAAAAGGGAGAGAGACAGAGGGAGAAAGAGACCAAGCTCTGTCAAAGACCATAAAAAAAAGAGACAGCTGTAGAGACTGAAATAGCCCCCCCGTGCCATTCTCTTTCTCAATCATTTTGACTCTCTTCTACAACTCAACAGACTTCACCCCTCTTGGCCTGCTGTGCCCCCCATACGACTGCCACTCCTTTTTTTACCCACACAACCATTAATCAGTGGTTTGATTAACTCATGTATAGATGCATGAGACAATTAAGCAATCAATAACATTTAATTGCTTGTTAACAGGGCTTGGTATCAAACCTCAATGTTTTTTGCTCTTGAAAACTGGCAATAAATGTCTGGTCAAAACTCGTAATCCTGTTTTTTTTATTCTTTAATCAGATTTAAAATGATAATTGTAAATGCATTTAGGTAAAGTTTTTGAAAATCTTTTTGACACATTTAATGACTAAATTACATAAAGTACATTTACTGTACTAAAATTTAGGCACCAGTATTAAACATTAATTTGCTTAATTTGATTGATTAGTCATACCATATCTACTAGTCTAGCTAGATGGAGTAGAGAAAAATCAATTAGACAGAGTACACAATTGCAGTTGGAGTTAGTGTCATATTTAAGAAATAAAAAAAATCACTTGCAATGACTGAGTAGATCATAGATCATTTATTGAATCTATGGCATGATAAGTAAAAAAGAAACAATATGCTCAACAAAATATACAAATATATCAAATATATCTTTAAAATAATTGTTATACTTGCTATTTACATAATAGCTTTGCGATGCAACCACAATTATTGAAGTCAAGGGTTAGACTCTGTGTTCACATTTATTATCCAAAATCTATCAGGTTTTCTTCCTGAACAACTTCACCACCTGGTCCCCTCTTTGACCACTGAGCAATCAGTTCCTTCACCTCTTTTCCAAAATCTTCATGCAATTTACTAAATTCCTCCTTGGTGCCAGAAAAGAGCGCTGGCCACTCCCCCAAAGGTGGCGCAGGAGTGTTAATAGGCACCACATTCGCACTTCTCTTGGGCCACAGTTTGGGCGATCTTTTGCTTGCCGATTTGGATGAAATGTTTGGAGCTTGGAGCATCGGGCCGGAGCTCAGACCAGGCCCTGCTCCCATCCCTGTTCCCGGATACAGAGAGAGTGCTGAGGTTTGTGTGCTCAAACAGGCTGCAGGATGTCCTGCAGTGTTGAAGTTTGGCATGATGAAAGTGTTGGCTGGTTCACCGGAGAGCTCACTTAATGCCTCTGAGGACAGAGCAAAGACAAACAGAGGAATACATCAATGACCAAACATCTGAATCAAAAATCAAATTTATTTATTTAGAGCCCAAAATCACAAACATTGTTTGCCTCGGAGGGCTTTACAATCTGTACAGTTGTGACACCCTCTGTCCTTAGACCCTCGAACCGAGTCAGGAAAAACTTCAAAAAACCCTTTATCAGAGACCCATTATCAGAGACCCTTTTTACACTCGGTTTTAAAATGAGCAAGGGGACAGCAGAGACACATCGCTGTCATATGTCTATAATGTATCTCCATCAGATCACAATGCGTCTTGGTGGTGGTTTACGCAAGACATATTTTAAAACTAAGTGTAAACAGGGACAGAGAGACTACAGGTGCTTACATTATGCTGCTCTTATTTTGCAGATGAGTGTTGTTGGTCTAGTCTCTTGCTTAATCACACTTTCACATAATCACAGGAGAAGCCAGGGATCAAACAACTAATCTTAAAATCAATGGCCAATCCACTCTGCCATTTGAGCTAAAACCACTCCAGCTTTAGAGCAGTTAAGATTATGGAATATGGATTTTAAACTATCCACCCATGCTGGGGTCAGATCTGGCCCTGTGAGACCACCATGTTTGAATTTTTTCTTATATCCACCCATAAATTAACTTTTTGTCTTGTACCCTTTGTATTTTTGACTGTATTCTAGAGTGAGCATTTTATTTTTATTGCAAGGATGCAGTCAGTCAGGTAGAAAACTGGCATAACTTCACAGCTTGTTCAGTGTTTATGTGGTGTTAAAATGTTCCTAAACCTAAAATTAGGGATGAGCTGGAGGACCGTCTCGCGAAACAGCTGGACGACTGATAGTGTTTTAGTGAAATTTAATGAAACTGCTGCCTGTCTCATCCATGCCTGAAAAAAGGAGGAATTTCAACTTCCTGAAGTTAAAATATCCACCATGTCTTAAACATAAAGCAGTGACACAATAATCAGTGCATACTGAGGTATAACAGTAAATGCATGCAAACAAAGTATTATACATAAATAATCCTGCAATAAAAGCAATCTTTCTTAAGTTTATCGTGTCGATTCACACACATAGACGTAGACAATACTAAACCTTACAATGTAATCAAATACAACAAAATCACATGCTACAAGAGTTGACTTAAGTGAAAGTCAGGAGATAAAACTGTCTGCATACTGTGTACCATGATGTACATGGCGTCTGTAAACGGCTGCTCTCCAGAACAAAGGCAGCTCTCTTTCACCCTCACATACTCAACAAACAAAAGACACTCGGCCTTTCTGTCTCTCACCTCTGTACTTCTTCTCGAGGTCCATCACGAGCAGGGCCAGGTAGCTGTGGTTGGCCGACAGCAGGGCTTTGATCCAGCTCTCCTGGCTCGCCTGGTCCTCGGCGGCGCGAACTTGTACGTCCGCAGCCCCGGCTCGCTCCACACCAGCGAGAAGGCAAACTGCTCCTCTGACTCACACAGCTGGACGGTGCAGCCCTCCAGAACAATCACCCCTGTCACGTCCCGGTCAGACTGCCGGTCCTTGTAGAAGAGGAGGTTCCCCTTCAGCACACACCAGCGCTTCTGGTAAGACGTCTTTATCTCACCCTGTGGGACAGTTGTGCCATCTGAGGTCAAGTGACTCATTTACTAGTAGCTCAATTTGCTCAATTTCTTACACAACTCGCTTGGTGAAATAAGAAGCTCAGTGGGAGGGGGGGTTAATGTCACTGTTTATGAAATAACTGATGCATGTGACAAAAAGTGAAGAGAAAACTGTGCATAAAAACTGTACTGCAGCGTGTTATTTATATCACTATATGCACTTTTATATGCAGTTCTGTAATCTTAATTTCTTATGTAAAGCACTTTATTATTTTTTTACTATTTCCTTTTTTAAATGGTTTATTAAGGCAAAAAAAGAAAAAAAAACAGAAAAAGGATAACTGTGGTTTCTTCACAGTTATCCACTTCCTCCTGAATTTGACTGCTGTTTTAAATAAAGCTGTATCCAAACGATGCCTCACCTTCTTGTATAGGTACCCTTCTTTGTCCACAGGTGAGTTGCAAGATTCAAAATGGGTCAAAATCTTTTCATCAAACTTCATTTCACAGGGTGCTCGAGATACTGAACTTGCAGACACAAACAAAACAAAAAGAATAATTGAGCCCACTTCTCCATTTAATGTCTCTGTTTTGTGTTTATGCACAGCTGACATTAGCTCCATGTTTAACATCCATCTCTCCCTTCATTTCCGTGTTGCTGCATATGTCGAATTAAAAACTTTTCACTTTATAAGTCATATCCGGTTTAATATATATATTTATATGTAGTTGGAAACCAGCCAAATTGGCGCCATTAATATATCTCCAGTTATGCTTAAAGCGGTGACGTCTCACATCCATTTTTAGCGTCTCTACACCAAAACAGCTACTGACTCATTAATTTCCGCTTCTAACTCCGAGTTAAACTTGAGAAATTGTGAGGATGTAGACAGTTTCTCATTTCCACATGGCTCTTGTGTACTCACCTTTTACGAAGTATGTAAATGTGTTTCGGTTTCCTGCTCTGTGTGTGTGTGGGTGTGTGTCAGTCACTTCCTGGTCGCCAAGGTGAACTCCACGTCAACAGCACCAACTACACTGCATGTAGGTGTAAACAATGTCTCACTCTCTCACACTCTCACACACACACACAGAGCTCACTAATCAATATATTTAGTCAGTTTAATGTTAAAACTAGCTGTTTAAATGTGACAATTATTCTGTATATATATATATATATATATATATATATATATATATATATATATATATATATATATATATATATATATGTATATGTATATGGAGGATGTACACAGTGTATTTATGTTTATAATGTATGTTGTCATGTATGTCCTCTATAATTTTGTATCTATTTTGTACTTTTCTTTCATATTTGTCTTACTGTTCAGCTGCTGTGACAAATTAATTTCCTCAATCTGTTATTAATAAAGTCTATCTTGTCTTATTTAGATGCTCCTCATGCAAAAGCTCCACTTTGCCCACAGGTGCTCAGTCCGAGGTAGAAATTCACTTTTTATTCATAGTAATTCAGCATTTACACAGGCATGTATCGCCTGCATCGCCTGTTCTGCAAGGCTAACCCAGACCTCAGAGGCCCCCAGAAGTTCCTGTAGAAGTACTCTGGTCTTGTATTTCAGTAAAAGTACTAATACCAAAGTGTATAAATACTCCAAGGTCCTACATTGAAATTTTCACTTAAGTGTTTTATTGTTTTATTTTATTATTATTTCGATAATATTGCATCATTTATCTGTTGGTTATATTTTGTATTTTTTATTGTGAATCTGCAAAGTAATGAGTAACTAAAGTGACAAATAAATTCTGGGTATTAAATAGTACAGTATTTGCCTCTGAAATTTAGTTGAGTCCAAGTATGAAGTAACAGAAAAGGTAAATACTCTAGTGCAAGTGCCTAAAAATTGTAGTAAGTACAGTACTTGAGTGAATGTACTTAGTTACTTTTTAGCATTGCTATATCAGTACCTGTATCAATTGCTTTAATGTGATTAATTATAAATCTGTTTAGAAAGTTGCACCAGTGATACAACTCACCCATGTTGTGATATATCAGGTAATTTTGTGGCTCATGTTTTTAAAACTTTTGTAATTTTAGTTTATAATGTGCTCATGTTATACATTTTGTTTTCAACCACAGACTGACACATTGAAATCTTCAAGTAGTATTATTCCATTATTTTATTCATCTGTATTAATTGTTATGAAGACCATGTACAACACTTTGTTGTGCAGTAGAATTAGCAGAAAGCAAGTTCTTATAGGACTGGTGGTCATAAAATGAAGCTTGCATGCACCCCCTTTTGTGTGTGTGTGTGTGTCTGTCATTCTGTGAAAATCCCCAACATATGGTGTGTAAAGTCAGCCGGGTGCATATGATAATTTCTTACACGTTCGTGCTTATATTGGTAAATCCAAATGACTCATGGGGTTTAAATGACACACATCCACAGAGGGATGTATGGTGATGTTGTTACTTTTTAATGAATTAAGCCATGATGCAATACACCTGTGGTACTGACGTTAACAAGCACTGAGCCACGTGGTAATAAATGAATTTATTTATTGTTTTTATTGTGCAAACTCTTGATTTTTATCCTAAATAACTACAGACATCCACAATAAATACATCCAGCGTACAGCAAGCTTCAATCAAAATGAGGCAATTTTAATCACAATCATGCTTTTAAGATTTTAAAAATCATTGTCTTCAGCATCATTCTGAGCAAAAGAGGCATTACACTATAACACACTTGAAAGTCTAAACCTGCTCTGTAGACCAAAGGCTCACTGGTTGTAAATCTCTTTAAAATCAATATTAGCTGTTGTGGCGAAGTAGAGGTGCTTTTCTTTAAAGCAAGTGTCTAAAAGTTTCTCTTCTATTTGTCTTTAAAATAACTGACAATTCACATTAGAATAAAATTATTCCAACAACTCAAATCTGAAAAGCCCTGCACACTGCCACAGCTGTTCCCACTTATTCTGGTTGATTAGACCTCTAACTCAGGTTTAGGCTAAGTGAAGCACATAAAACTCTTTGTACTAATAACAATGATGGAGGTGCAACAAAGCTGTCAGGAGAATGAGGGAGGTGTCACAGAGTCCTTGCAGGACATCCAATCAGCCAAAATAACTGAAATCACCTGAATGAATGAATTACGGCTGAGCAGGATCTGTTAAGAACATGTCTTTTTCATTCTTTTGCTGCATTAATAGTTCTATTAGGTAAAACTATATAAAAAAATACATATCCAACTCAGATACCAATAATATGCCTTTCTATCAATGCACCTCTATCTGTAAAGCTTCCGCCTCTTTGGTTAAGTGGTTTTCTTCTATGGTCCGATTCCATGATCAGAGGGTCAAAAACGCCAGCGTAAGTAAAATACAGCTGGCTACACATCAGAACAACAGCAATTCCCAATGACTTACAAGAGACCGGCCTCTTAATAAGTTAGTAGTAACTTATTTGTGCAAGTGTTTCTTAGAACAAAGGTTAAAAAATGTATCCTTCCCCGAATCTCCACAAAATAAGTGTGCTTATTTTGCTCATTTGCAGCAAGTCTACATATATATAACAATCACTGCTGCTGCCCCCTCCACACTTGCTGTAACTGTAAAATCTCTCCGATGTGGATCTTCTGGTGTCTTTTCAGATTCTCCCCCCGACTGAAACTCTTTCCACACTGGTTGCAGTAGTACGGTTTCTCCCCTGTGTGAACCCTCTTGTGTTTTTTCAGGTCTCCTGCCTGACTGAAACGCCTCCCACACTGCACGCAGCCATACGGCTTCTCTCCTGTGTGACAACGCTGGTGGATCCTCAGGTTCCCGACCCTGCTGAACGTCTTTCCACATACGACACACACGTGCGAGTCATCCCTCCTGAAGTACTCCATCCGGATTTTTCTCCCGTCAAACGTAGCCCTGCTGGTTTTCACAAATCCATGCCTCCGTGGTGTGGCATGATTTGAATGGACAAAGACGAGTCCGCGAGGTTCGGCACACCCGTGCATCTCTGCAGAGTTGTGACGAGAAGAGTTGCAGCTTAAATCAACACATCCACTGTATTGTTCTTGAAGAGATGGTGGTCCTGATGTTGTGCAGTCTGCTTGTTCTGGCTCTTGTTTGATAGCAGCCAGATCTACTGAGGTGCTGGAGTGAGAGGTGCATGCATTATTATTGGATGACACAAAACTGATGTCCTTGTTTGCACTGTGAGAAGGGTGGAGTGTCACTGCCTCCTCAACAATGTGTGCCACCTCCTCTGGTTGTGCTTTGCAGTGTTCTGTTGTTTGTACCGAACTGCATTCAGCTTGTGAGTTAGTGTAGCTCTCCTGTTGTTTTAATTCCTGCTTCACGTCGGGGTTGTGGCTGCTTATCGTTGTTTGCTCTGTGAGAGGGAGTTCTGAGTTCTGCCACAACGCGAGCCCCAAAGCCTGCTCTTGTTTTTCTCTGTCCTCTTTTTCTTCAGGTAATGGACTGCTTGTAGGTGGAACAGCTGTAGAATTGAGACAGAAAGAAAAGAGGTGGTGTATTCTTACTAAATAACTCAAGAAAAGTTTCCCACTTTAACCAGTAACATTATCTATAATTATAAATACCCCAAGAACATTACTCTTGTTGTGAAATTAATATTACCAGACTCGTTCAAAATTGTATACACTGTGATTTTCTTTTTTTGATTTGCTCCGTAAACTTAACATATATTGCCCGCCTGTCCTTCCTGAAAGAGGGATCCCACCTCAGTTTCTTTTCCCGGTGGTTTCTTCCACTGTTTCCGCTATTTTCCCCTGGTAAATAGGATTTTTTTGGTGGTGTTTTTCCTTATTTAAGTCAAAGGTGTAAGGGCAGAGGGTGTTGTATGCTGTCCCATTGTGCAAACTGTGATTTGTGATACTGGGCTATATAGATAAAAGTGACTTCACTTGAATGGACTTTGCTAGCCTTTTTGTAATAATCTCCATTTACCGATTGTTTTGTTTATTCTGATCATGTATGTATTGATTTTATCCCTCTTGTGAGGCCCTTTGTAATTGTGTGTTTTGAACAGTGCTATGTAAATAAAATCATTATTAACTGTTATTACCCACCAGTGCTCTCTGTAGTTATCTTGTCCTGGAGCTCCTGCAGCCTCCTCTTCAGACTCTCGTTCTCTCTCTGGGTTCTTGCAGTTTTCTGCTGGTACTCGGACACAGTCTCCTTCACCACCTCCAGAACCTCCTGCACCGCCTCGGTCAGCAGCTTGGCCACGCGTGCATTCAAACGCTCCAATTTAGACATCCTGAAACAAGAACAAATAATAATAAACAATAATAAATATAAAATGAGATAATCCTTCATGAATCCCTCAGTAGGGAAATGTACAGTGTTTCAACAGGAAGGGGCAGAGTGCAATAGCAAGAGGCATAAGTAAGAAAATGCAAGATGTACTATATAAAAACAACAGATGATAATAAGAACAAGAAATGGCATTTATTGAAAAAAAAACTACTATACTTTACTAAGTTACATCTTGGCAGTAAGCAGAATTGATATAAATTTCCCTATAGGCTATTGCACATAGTACTGCACCATCTATTATACATTCATATTGCTGTAAGTTTTGGTGTGTGTGGTCTACTAAGAGCTGACAGCCTGACAGCAATTGGGTGGAAAGATACTAAGCACGTAAAGTAAAAAGAAAAACAGTAAGTAAAGTAGACAGTAATTAAAGGAAAAATAGAGTAAGTATCTCTCCTCGAAGAAGCCTGTGATATATAATACAGTAAAGGCAGCAGTATGTTTACAACTATTTTTTTAAGTTAAATCCAGTAGTTTAATATTTTTATATTCATCAACACTTGAGCAACTTTTTCTACCCGAACTGTTAAAAAGAGGAAAACATAAATGATCTTAGTAGTTTATTTACAACATGGCTGCACATCAGCTGCAGTTACAAACTCTCTACGTGTTCAGAACGGCTCACTATTTGTTTGATATTAATAGAAAGGCAAACATATTTAAGACACATGTTTAATGACCACAGTTAAGCCCGTTTCAGTTCCCCTCGGGTTTTTTTAGGACTTCTGTACCTGCAGGCTCGTCGTGAAGTTAGCAGCGCTGCTCTAACGTGGAGGGCTAACGTTAGCTACATGAGCTAACTCTGTACGTTTTCTCTTTAATCCTCAAACAAATCGGCCATGTGTTCACTGTGTTAGCGAGATGTCCACTTTCAGGAAACTTGACGGTTAAAAACAGAATTTAAAAAGTGGAAACAACATCACAAAGCACGAATCAAATCACGACATAACAAGGACGCACCTCCGGAAGTAGAACCCGATTCTGTTCCGCTGAGGTGTGGGTTTCTTTTTCAAAATAAAAGCACGACTTCAACATATGACGTGCACATCCCACTTGTTACGGCTATTAGAAAACGATTTTTTTAAAGAAATGTCAAATTTCACCTAAATTCCTCCGAAAGAAATTCATTTTAAAACCGTTAACTAAATTTACCTTGCAAACGCATTTATCAGAACAAGATTTAAAGTTGATGTAGATAATTGTCACTTCTGTTACACAAATACCAGCAGAGCAGCTGTTTTGTGATACAATCCAAAACCTGTGGCAATCCTTACACAATTCTCTTTCAAAACTAACCAGAAATAAGTAATCTCAAAGAACAAGAATACTGGATTTCTAGTCAAGAATATCATCATTGTAACAAAATACCATATACATATCCGCTGCTCTGACAAATCCCCACAATGTGGAACGCACTAAAAACTGAAATTCCTCCATTTTACTAAAACGGTATATTAAAAAATGTCAGGAAATTTTGTATGATATGTATGATATCAGTTGTGATTTTGTTTTGGATAGGAAACCTCACTTGAATTGAGTCACTGTACTATCCTTCTATGTGTTATAAATAAAGTTGCTTTTAAAAAATACTTGTAACTGTCTGTTATCAATGATTCTTTATTCACTTGCTTTGTGACCACAGGCAGTTAATGTCATCTCCCACTGAACTCCTCTGTTACATGAAATTTGAATTAAATTCTCAAAAAAGTTCCACTCTTCATGTGGCCAAGACACAACAAAAGAGAACTATTTAGTAAAAAGTAAACTTCTAAAATACAAATACGAACAACTTTATTGATCCCTGAAGGAAATTGTTGTGCCAGAGTACAGGAAAAAATAATAACAATAATAAATAATAAAAATTGTCTAAACAGTAGAAATAAGAGAATATAAAAATAAGAGAATAAGAATTACAAATACAACTATAAAGTATCTTAAGTAACAAGATAAGATAAGGAGTGCACAGGAGTTGCTGTATAAGTGAATGAACCACATTGAGACATTTGCATTGATGATAAGCTATTTCCAAGAAAGAAAGATACTGCACATGAAGAATATTGCACATAAAAATAATAGACTATTGTATGAATATACTATCACCTATAAAACTATTCCAGTGTACATATTTACACATAAATAGAACAGAAAAATATTGCACATGTTATGGTTATGAACAGATAAATACAGATAAATATTACAATTCTTATTTACAGTAAGTTCTTAAGTTTTCCTGCGGCTGAAGGGGAGGAATTATAAAGTCTGATAGCCTCAGGTAGGAAAGACCTCCTGTGGCGTTCAGTGGAGCTCCTTCGGTGGTCTCAGTCTACGGCTGAAAGAGCTCTGACAGGACATCAGTGTGGCATGCAGGGGGTGAGAGACATTGTCCATGATACTAAGGAGCTTCCTCAGCATCCTCCGTCTCAGACACCTCCGCCACATACTCCAGTTCAACTCCCAACAATAGATCCAGCTCTCCTCATGAGCTTGTTGAGTCTGTTAATGTCGGTTGTCTTCAGCCTGCTGCCCCAGCACACTACAGCATATGGTCCTGCAGACGTTGAAAGATCTGAGCCTCCTGAGGAAGAACAAGCAACTCTGACCCTTCTTGTAGATGGCATCAGTGTTTGTAGTCCAGTCTAGTTTATTGTCTAAGTGGACACCGCTCATATCCCTCCCTGCCAGCTGTGTCCCCAGGGTTCAGGCTGACAGTCTGGCCGTCTACATCGACCTGGGTTGTGTATGTGCTGTAGTAATCTGGTATGTAGCCCTTTTGGAAAGCTCTTTCTGATGTAGCAGGTAGGTCTTTCCTACGCCACTGTCTTCAACAACCACACACTTGACACTCTGCATTATGACAACTTTGCCTCCAGAAACTCTGAGACACAGAACCTCATCATTAAGCATGTCTGATATACCATAACATACCATATACCATACCATCGAAAACAGATAAAACATCAAACAACAGAATCAAAGAAAAAAATTTTACTTGTCAAATCTGTTGAATCAGTCTTGTGGCAGTGTGTCTTCTGTCTTGCCGATATGAGAGTCAGATGTGACATATCTGGTCAAGTAGGCAGTTTAAACCCTGCATCAAGCTTAAATGGGTTGCATGCAATTGAGAAGGAAAGGGGAAGTGGTTGCTGGGAATTTTGGAATTGCAAAACACCTTGAAAGTATTTGGAAAGACAGAAAAGTGAGGTAATGAAGCGTTGCTACGACGTACACCTTTTCAAGGGGCAGGCGGCAGGATTGAGATGAGCCCTCACTTAGCTTGGAAATTTGAAACAGTACAACCTTCAGGTTCCTCTCCTTCTTCTCTGCTGCCCCGCCACACAGAGGGAGAAGTTAAATACTGTTAACTGTAATGTGATGCAGGGATAATCTCAACTAAATCTCCTATATGTAACTTCAACATACATGTTAAACACTGTTGCAGCTTTTCTGTAATGGGAAGCAATCCAGTTCATTCACTAATATTATTCTACAACTGTGAGATACAGCAAATGAATGGCGTTGATTCAACTCTTTGCTGACATTAATGATGCAATTTGTGGTGTTAATGATTTGAACTTTGAAATTCCGGATTTTTCTTACGTTGTGTCAAGCTAACCAATGAAGTTTTAATTGGTTTCATAGGATTGCTTTGATTTTATTAAGCAGTTATTGAGCTTAAACAGGATACAGCCGATGCTAGAGATTTAACTGAAGACTGAAGGGCTACAAGGAGGTGATATATTGAAAAAAAGTAAAGGAAAAAAAACGCTTATCACCTATTAACCTTATGCTTTGCTGAGTTTGGTTTGGTTTTGGGGGGTCTCAGATTGTAAAGAAGCGTTGCTGGCAGTACAGACGACTTCACAATAAAGAAGTACCAAAAACATTTATTTGAAGAACCTCCTTGATGTGTAACACGGTAGACAATTCTCCAAACATTTGACAAACAGCAGGAAGGAAATATTAGACTGTGCTCGATACTTGACATGTGCTCCACAATAAGCTCCCTGTTCTGAAAAGAGAAGGTACACAGGCAGCCTCTTCCACTGCCCATCCCTGACAGTCAATAACATGATATGTATAGAAATCTGGACACAGCAGCCTTCACAGGTGCGTTTGCTGGTGTTTCTTCATGTTACTTGAGTGACTAAAACTTTTGCCACATTGGCTGCAGCCGAACGGTTTCTCCCCTGTGTGGTAGCGCAGATGCACGGTCAGGTAGCCCGACTGACTGAAACGCTTCCCGCACACCGAGCAGCAGTAGGGCTTCTCCCCTGTGTGCACCCTGCTGTGCTTCTTGTAGTCGCAGGCGTGCCTGAAGGTGCGACCGCAGAGCGAGCAGCAGTAGTGTTTCCTGACGTTCCTCTGTAAAGGTCTTGAGCCTGAGCCTCCGGCTTTTGTATTTGTTTGAACAGTGTGTTGTTTTTCTGCTCCAATAGTGTTCGTATTGTTGCATCTTTGAGCTGGTGACTCTTCTGTTCCATTTTGGTCCAGACTGAAGTGGACGCCTGACTCATCATAGAGTCCTGAATTGGCCTGAGGAGGTTCTAGGTTTAGTCTGTGTAAGGAAGTAGCACTTATACCATCATAAAAATAATCTGTGGCGTGACTGGTGTCTTCTTCCAATGACGGATCTACTTTCATTGTCTGAACATTTTCAGAGATTGTTCCTGCAGTGAGAGCATCTGCATGGTTCAGTAATGGACTGTCAGCACAGATTTCAGGCCCTGTTTTAAGAGTTTGTGGACTGTTCAAGTTATCACCAGATAAATCTGGTCCTGACGCAGCTCCAGGAGAGAGACAGGGGGTGGCTGATGGTGTGATGGATTCTTCACAGTCAAGGTCTTCAAATGAATATGAGGAATAAATTGCTGCAATGTCTTTATCAGACGAGATGCGTTCAATGTCCTCCTCCAGCTCTTCTTTCTGTTCCAGGACCTGCAGCTCCGCAGGGATTTGTGACGCAATTCCTACATGGGAAAAAGGCAGAAATGAACATTTTGAACAGAAATGAACAGAGATCAACATTTTTCATCACACAGCCTCAACATTTCTGAACTGTAGTGTTGTGCTGTCATACCGTTGCTTTCAAATCCTAACTTCTCCTGGAGCTCCTGCAGCCTCCTCCTCAGGCTCCGGTTCTCTCTCTGAGTTCTGGCAGTTTTCTCCTGGTACTCAGACACCGTCTCCTTCACCACCTCCAGAACCTCCCACACCGCTTTAGACAGCAGCTTCTCCACCCGGGTGTTCAGTCGCTCAATTTTGGACATTTTCATGGGCTGATGATTGAAAAACAAAAATGGAAAAAAGTGTCTTTATTTCATAGATCTTTGCAGGAGCAACATTTTAATACCATGTGATGACTTGAGTTTGCCCTTGCAGATATATATATAAAAAATATAATTTACTGATAACATATACCACACACATATATAACTGCAAAAAACACAGATCAACATTTAACGTTAAGGCATACAAAGGGGATAGGATAAATAAAAACACTATCTCAATAATATAAAATTATAATATAATCAAAATATAATTAAATAGGCTGAAATAGATGGGCTTTTCTGTAGGGTTATCTATATTATTATATTATGTTTAACAAAAAGAAAACAGCATACCTTCAATGTAATTCCGTTAAATATTGTCTTTGATGAGTCCCAGATTATTTAGTAGTCATCCAGAAGAAAAGGACTTGGCAGGCAGGGTCCGTTTACAGACAAACCCTTTCAAAAACATAAAATCTAAAGATAGTTTGGCAAATAAATATCTCAACAGATGCTGTGACGTGCGCATCAAACATTTACCACCCTCATCATCTTCTTCCTGGGTTGTTTTCGGGGGGAGCAGCCATCCAGCGTGAGGTGCGTTGCTGCCATCTGCTGGTGAGCACGTAGACGAACACTGAAGACATCCTGAGGGATGATTTCTTTAACAAACTTAAATTAATTCATTAACTCATTGCTGATTTTACTGTGTCTTTTTAGTTTCTGAAAATGTGTAGTAGTTTTCAATGGATCATCCTGTTGCTGAGGATGAAAACTGCTGATCTGATTCGTGTGAACTTTGACGAGCACAGGTGTTTTTATGGCGTTTTTTTATATTTTGACACATAATCCACAAGTTTAGATCCTGTTTCCCTCCTCGTTTTATTTTATTTTGTAACTCACGAGATGAATGACTCAGGGTACGTCAAGGTAATGATAACTTATTCAACAATACATCATGACATGTCATTTCAGCAACAGATTGCATTTACACAAACATAAAAAGTGCTTTACAGGTCTGATTACATATTCAACTCTTACCCCTAAATAGTTTTTTTTCTTTCAAAATACAAGAAGCTGTTACAAAATGGCAAAAAACAATTCATATGAGCTAAGTAGTGAACTTGGTACACTCATACATTAGGTCCTCTTCACCCAAGATTTAAAAGTGAGAAAAAGAAACACCCCTGAGTGTAAGCTGGCAGTCTCGTACTCATGGCTGTCCCTCTAAGGTTGTGTCCTCGAACAGGCTCAGCAGGTTCTTTGGTTCGAAGTTGGGTCGAGGTAAAGCCTCCTCTGCTTGGACCCAGTTGCGACCATGACGCTGCAAGGACTTGGCAGACAAAGAATGCCGGCTGTTCGTGACGTCTGAGTGAAGCTCCGTGCGAATGGGGCTGGGTGTCAGTGTGCGGCGGGAAACATTCGAGCGGATGCTGGAGGGGGTCTGCGCTAAGTTACAGGAGGACCAGTCACCCAGATTTGAGTGTGTGGGCGTGTGGGCAGGACTTCGATGATTGTGTGTCGGTGAACATGGGAGAGGAGTCGATGTGCTTTCCACAGACAGTCTGGATTTGACCCTGTTGAAGGAGAAAATAATAAAATAAACTAATTTAGCTGGAGACAAAGGAAAGGAAGCAAAGGAAATGTTCCAAGAGTTATTTCTGTACTTTGCTGTTGCTGGATATTCATATAGAAAGACATTCATAAGACATAACATTAGTTATAATTTAGTTAGTTAGTTACATTTTTCTGTACCCAAGTAATTCAAATAGAGTGCATTCAGAATAAATAACAACATCGTATATAAAGAACATCATCCTATCGACACAACAAGTCTCTACCTGTTTGAAAAGGTGGGGGAGAGCTCTGGGTCTGTGGGTTCCAGCAGAAACACTGCATCGTCCTCTGGGCTACCCGAGTCAGCATGCATGGCGCTGAGAGGCAGGGTTAGATCCCTGTCCCAGCTATCCTTAGGAGGAGTGCAGGGCACTGGTTTGGTCCATTGAGGCAGAGAGGACAAGTGAAGGGAGGACAGGAGTCTACACCCGAAGCACACCACAAACTATGAGAAGACCAGAAATATATAAAGATGTAGCATCATTAAAGAAAATATTCTCATATAATCCGGTCTAAATGTTACATTTTGAATATTATATTACTGTCAAAGTTCGTACTTCTGACTTGGTAGAGGCTGCTGATCATGGAGTGCCAAATGATAACACGTTAATTCATACATGTACACAATACATTTAATACTTCAAATCACACTCCAAATGTTAATGTTTAAGAGGTTTATTAGACACGTTACCTGGCAGAGGGAGGCCAGTGTCAGTGTGGCCTCGGCGACCATGAGATAGATGCGCCTTTTCCACCTGTGTTTCCAAACAGAGGGGAGGGCGAGAAGCTCGGAGACTGTTGGCCTCTTGGACGGCTCTGGGGCCAGCATCATGCGCAGTACTGACTGAAGCTCAGCGGACAGGCCTGCAAAAACAAATGGAGATTGTAAAACCACAAGTCATTTGAATAAAGATAATGAGGCGATGTATGAGGACTAGAAAGAAACAGAAAATCTTACTGCTGGTAAACTCTGAAGGGAGGCAGCCTTGTCTGAGCTGCTGCCAGCCATCTCCGCCGTTTGGAACCTCAATATTACAAGCGAGCTCCAGAATAGAAACACCCAGACTAAATGGGGAGGATTCAATAATATTGAGGCAGTCATTTTAATCAGATCAATCAGTTAAATGTTTCAGAATATCAATAAATGTTTTATGGTATTTGTACCTGAAAACATCTGCAGCAGGTCCGTACTCTCCACAGAGCAGCTCAGGGGCCATGTATCTGGGGTCTCCCTCCTGGACATCCTCTTTCACCTTCCCTTCTACTGGCTCTGTGGTTCCCTGTTTGAGCTCAAGCAGCAGCCCAAAGTCCCCCAGCTTGAGACGGCCTGAGGCAGTCATAAGGACGTTGGCAGGCTTGAGGTCCAGATGCACGAAACCAAGAGAGTGCAAATGTTCCAGTGCCGAGAGGAGGTCACACAGGTAGGCCCACGCTGCAGGCTCGTCTGATTTGAAAGGTTTGTAATGAAAGTTAGTATGAGGATCTGAGAATTTTATGGATCAAGAAGAGCAAAAAAAAAAGGTAGCTAACACAACATCTGAGTAGACTTTGCTGAGTCTTTTGGACAGACCTGGTCCAGGAGGCTGGCTCTCAGCATGGAGCAGCAAGCTGGTGCTACACAGCTCCGTCTGAATGTACAACCGGCCACACTCCTCCCAGGCCGCCACAAAATTCAGGATGTGAGGGTGAGGACACAGGTGCTCGTGGTTCCTGGCTTCCCTCACACTTCGGTTCCTCTCACTGTTTCCCCTGAAGCGATGGGCAGAGCGCTTGACTGCGTACTGGCTGCCGTCCACATTGCTTTGCACCTAGAAAAACGCAGGAAATACTCTTGTCTTGTCATCCACTGGGGGGGGTTTCGAAATGATAATGTTGGTTGCAGTGAGACAATATGGTTCACAGAAATATCTTAATTTGCACTGTCGACTTCCCCATTACAAAACCACAGCACAGATGGTCAAACAGTCAAGATTTTATTTAAACATAACTCCTTTCCAAGTTAATCCAATGTCCAGAAATGGCACTACCTATTATCTTGTTCTCAAATTGGATTTAAAATTTTGATCTTCATATCAGACTATTCATTTACAATTTTCAGACAACAATTATAGTCCTTAAAATGCAGTATTTTAAATTTCCTTCATGTAAAGAAGCAGCAACCTATACTTCAGTATGCATTATATTGCTGTCATACACATATAAATGTTTGTTTTGCTCACCTTGTAGACCTCTCCGAAGGAGCCTCTACCCAGCAGGCCCAAATTAGTGAAGCACTGATTGAAATAGGACTGCTGTTTGCTGGGATCATACACAGAGTTCGGACATGGAGTCTTACTAAGGGAACGAGACAGGGGTGTCCAGGGGGATGGATGCTGTGGGAACATCCTGCTAAGAGGGGGACATCCCTTGGATGGTGCCAGTGGGGGCAGTGAGTGTGAGGGCTGGGCAGGGGAAGAGTAGGATGAGTTGGACGTAGATGACGAGGAAAAAGGGAGGCGGCGCTTTTTGAGGGAGAAGGACTGCTCTGCATGGGAGAAGTGGGTTGGAAGAGGGAGAGGCACCCTGGACACTGTGGTTTCCACCGCCACGGACATTTTGTAGGGTCCTGTTCAGTTCCTTACTTTGAAGACAGTAAGCTGCAACATTAAAAAGAAAAACTTCAAACACAAGCAGTCCTGGCTGAAAGTTCATATAAATGTACCAATGCCATTTGCACAATGGCTGCAACTAACGATTATTTTCATTAGATTCATCTGTCTATTATTTTCTTAATTAATTAAAATGGTGAAAGGTGTTGATGACAGTTTCCAAAGCACACTGCGACATCTTAAAATGTCTTGTTTTGTCCATAACCCCAAGAAACTCAGTTTGCTGTCATGGAGGAGTAAAATATCCAGAAAATAATCACATTTGAGAAGCCGAAATCAGAGAATTTGGACACCCTTTCTTTAAAAAACGACTCAAAATGATTAATCTTTTATCAAAAATAGTTGGTGATTAATTTAGTAATCTAATGGACTGACTGGGGCAGCTCCAATACTAATGCCAATTATATATACTTTTTTTCTGCTGATGCACTGATCTGATCTGTCACTCATTTGCCACAGAACAAAAGCAAAAACTTAACATCCAAATGTCAACCTAAAACATATAAATTAAAGTCACATGACAAAAAATCTGTTCAGGCACAAAAAAAATCTGCAGTAAACAAAATTTATCAGAACTTGCAGGTTTGATCGAGACTTTGCTTGTTTTGACATCCTAATCATCCTGCCTGACAGGGTGTCTGACACCAGTATCGATACAGTCCTATTGATCCTTTAATGATCGGCTCATTTGTTGAACAACAGGTCTTTCAAGCCTTTAA
The DNA here is from genome assembly GCA_023238725.1 of Scortum barcoo. NCBI lineage: Eukaryota > Metazoa > Chordata > Actinopteri > Centrarchiformes > Terapontidae > Scortum > Scortum barcoo. Next base: position 10,540,918 of record CM041542.1, read on the forward strand.
ATAACAAACCTGCTGAATGTAACTAGGTCAAACGACTGAAACTCTGCAAGTTTGATCATGTCTGTCGCTAGATGTGATATTTAACTCACTGAATTAGCTCCGGATAACGTTGACATTAATTTTTAAACAAATGTCACTTAAAAAAAATCACATTATTTGTCCGCTAACGTTAACTAAGGGCGGAGCCGGTCAACAACACAACAACATAACGCAGCTAGCTGTCTTTCTCTCAGGCAAACAGCGTAATAAAAGTATCACTTATACGTCAGATAAAAGCAGAAGTAAATAATATGAAGACGCAGACCATAATCCAGCATTTAGGACAGTCCTCCACACAGCGGGGTCCGGATTGTTCCCCAAATCAAACTACGCGCACACACTCGGAGCGTGAATCCAACCTCGCGCCAAATTCTGAATACCCACACGTAAAGTTGCGTAGTCGCCTTACGTGCATACGGAGCGCTTATCCATATTGCGCAACTTCCGCAGTCTGCGCAGTCTGCGGTTCTGCTGCACAACACGGGGCTGGCGCAACTGGCTAGCTAGCTGATCACTTGAAATGGTAATTTTTATTCTTATTATGCGTCTGTCTGTGGGATCGGTGCCCGAGTACAAGCGCAGGGTTAAGTCCCGGCGCGTTGCTAGGAAGTATCGACGCCATAGCAACAAAGAAAGTGTCGTTTGTGGGGGTTTGAGTTTGTTGTTCGCCGCGTTAGCTTCCCGTCTAGTTACCTCCCGAGCTAACTTATCTTCGCCTGGCTAACCTTGGAAGTGATGCAACGTTAGTCAGCTCACCCAGCCAGGCCGGGCAGATCAGCACTGTCGTTGTCAGTTTACTAATTTTAAGTGACATGCCTCATTTTGTCTGTCAGGGCTGTTTTCGTGTCGGCTAATGTCGCGTTAGCTTAGAGCTGCTCACTGCTGCTAGCTCATGAATCAATGGGTTGTCAGCAGCGTTAATGCGTCTGTATCTCGATTAAAACTTGCCTGACACACTGGAGAAACACCCAGCTAACGACTATAATTTTCTTTAAAGGAAATACTAGTTATACATTTTATAAACACCTCTAATTAAATGATCCTTTGAGATGTAAATGGGTGTTACTGTCAGGAAACCTGGTGTAAATATAAATGACCTGAGCCACAGAGTCAGTTGTCCTGCAGACTAAATTGAGAGCGAAGAGCTGCTCTGGGGTGTTGAAATATTGGAGAAGTATCTTTCATGCTTTATCTAAAATATTGAATAGACAGTAATAACATCAGGTTTTCTTTGTCTGACTGCACCGTAGCTGCAACTAATGATTATTTTTCTTATTGACTAGACAGATAATTTTCTCGATCAATCAGTTAGTTGTCCGCTCCATAAAATGTCAGAAAATAGTGTTCAGAGTTTCCCAAAGGCCAAGGCGTTTTTTTCTCAAATGTCTTGCTTTGTCTACAACCCAAAAATATTCGGTTTACTGTCACAGAACATTTAAGAAACCTGTAAATATTCATGTTTGAGAAGTCAGAATCAAATAATTTTGGACATGTTTTTTAAGAGAAAAAGTTGACAATTAATTGATTATTCAACTAATTGTTGCAGCTCTAGTTTGCACATAGATTCACACAGCAGACCCTGACCCACTCAAACTAGGTAAAAGAAGTGGTGACACTTTAACATTTAGAGAAAATAAAACCTATCATTGAAAAAGACAGGACAGGAAGTTCTACAAATGGTGTGGTCACCTTTTTAAAATGACTTCAACCAGACCAGGAACTGCAATGTTAATTTGAATTCTCATCTTCACGACTAGTCTCCACTTCCTGATTAGTCACACAAGGATTATACACATCCACCCCCCTTTATTTTCATTTCGTTTTTGCTTTAATTTAATTTAAATATCATTCTTTAACTCAATTGAAATTAATTGCTGCTTATTTTTCTCTCATGGTAAGACAGCATGTGTCACTACATTTGTATATAAGGCACAGTGTTTATCACAAATATATAATTCTGAATGTTACATTTTGATTGCCTCCGTGATGGAGAGTTGTGTTTTGCATGTTTTAATTGTGAAAAGCACAATCAAAAAAATGTTTAATTGAGAGTTGTCATCTTCAAGATAAAATACCAAATCGAGTTGCCTTTGATTGTACATTCATATACAATTGTGCCCTCTCTCCCTCAGGACGTGTTCTTAATGATCCGGCGTCACAAGACCACTATCTTTACAGATGCCAAGGAGTCCACCACTGTCCATGAGCTGAAACGTATTGTTGAAGGAATTCTTAAGCGAACGCCTGAAGACCAGAGGCTGTACAAAGTGAGTTTGTCGATGAAGTCTGGTCACATAAGCGACACCATCACAGATTTATTGAGGTTGAATACACGCTGAAGTTTATTTTCTTTATTGAAGTTGGAGACATGGAGCTCCTCAGACTGACTAATTACTCTCTGACAACATCTTGATATTCACTGAGTTAAATTCATACATTTTGTTTTATGGGATTATGTGGCATTTTCAACTGTTTCTTTCCACAGGATGACCAGTTGCTAGAGGACAGCAAAACTCTTGGTGACTGTGGTTTCACCAACCAGACTGCCAGACCTCAAGCCCCAGCTACAGTTGGTCTGGCCTTCCGCATAAACGGTACATTCACTTTACATTAGTGTTTGTTCGCCATATTTAGATATCTTCCTGTCTTTCTGTCTCTGCTTTTCTGAGTGGGCAGTTATCCTTTCCAAGTTTTTAGTTTAGTTTACTTTAAATGTCTAATTATTTGAAGATTGATGACAACAGTTTGTACTTGTTGCTAGTTCATCTGAATCAGTCTGCCATCAAGAACAGTAATTGGCGTGCTGTGGCAGTTTGCATGTCCGTGGTTGATTATTCATTCTCTTTCCCTTTTAAATATCAATCTGTAGTTTTTATTCCCATCTATTAGATATTTCCTGACTAAATAATGTGAATTTACTTTGTTATACTGCATTCACCTCAGTCTTCCATGTCTACTTCAGACAGTTCTTTTCTTACATTGTGCTGATGGTTTTTAACTGCCTCTTGACTGAGTTGGGCTGCAGCGTTTTAGTAAAGTGCTTTAGTGATAGAAACCTAGATGGTGATTGTTAGTATCTAAATAAGTTATTTTTACTTTACATAAATTGTCAGTGTGCATTTAACTGCAAATGTATCATGAAAAACTAGAGAAATCGCTGTCTCATTTATAGTGAATGTATGACTTTCATACATTGATACATGAGTTTAAAATGCACAAGTGACAAATAAGGTGAATATATCCCAAAATAAATTTGATTTGAAACATGATTCTCAATAATTGTGTCCCATGTGGATTCTCTTCTATCCAGACAATAAGTCCAGATCTCTCCAGATTGCATTCTGTATTTAACAAAAGTCGCAAAGTCACAACATGCTCACAAAGTTTATCATGACAAGTCGTGACTTGTATTTCTTAACTCTGATTAAGTTTCTGTTGTGCCCTAAGGATACATTAGATCTTGCATTATAGTTTTGGAGTATCCACCCAGAAACACTCGCCATGGTTAACGTTCATTGTAGAAACCTTGTGATATGACTGATGCAGACACATGCGACTCAGCTGTTTCCTCACCTCCTCTGCCCTCCAGATGAGATGTTTGAACAGCTGCACATCGAGGCCTTCTCCAGCCCCCCAGAACTCCCTGATGTGATGAAGCCTCAGGACTCCGGTAGCACTGCCAACGAACAGGCTGTGCAGTGATGATGGGGGAGAAGTAACGAGCAATGAAGGGAAGGAGGGAAGTGGGTGTGTGTGGATTAAGTGCAGTGGAGAAATAGCGGGGTGGAAGATATGTAACATAATTTCATTTTATGGATGGGGACATTATAGGTAACCAAGCCTGTCCATGTTACCTTCATGCTATCATCCCAGCATCCCCCCCAATTTGCTTCACAATTTATCTTTTTTTTCTTCTTTTTTTTTTAAAACCCTTTTTGATTTCCACATCACATGCGGTTCTGCTCCTTGACTTAAGTACCAACTGGCTCAAAGTTTTTGAGTGAAGAAGTTGGTTTGGAAAGTATGATTGTATGTGTGAGTGTGTGTGCAAGTCTAATTATTATCATTAATATTTTGGAAAAGGTGAAGGCGTAGTTGTGTGTCACAGTGCTCTAGAAGTAACATGCATAGGTAAGGAGTCCGGTGTCTGAATCGGCAAACTGCATGAAGTTTAAAACAAAAGGCTTTATACTCACAGAAACAGATAAACCTTCAGCTGATAAGTTTCCTTGGTCTGATTCTCCCAGTCCTGTTGTACATTTCTCATTTGATTTCATACCAGGAAAGAAAGTCTTTATAATAATTATGTTTAGTTTTTTTGTCGTTTTGTTTTTTCAGTATGTTTTACTTGTCAGTTCTTTGTTGTATGTTTCATGCACTGAGACCAAAGGCAGGTACCTCTTTGACAAAGGAGGGATTTTTTTGGTCAAAGGACATTCTATCTGTGGTGTACAGTATACACAGGAGGAGAGTTTTCTGGTGTTAAAACTGACATTTTGAAAATGCATACATCACCACATGACACCAACATCAATGTGGCCCTGACCCTTCCCCTAATCACACAAACATAGCCTGTAACTGTGAGCTTGCTTAATTAAAAGTTTTTCCTGTTTTGTTTTTTACACTGCTGACTGTTTTTTTTTCTTTTTTTCTTTTTTTTTCTTTAAATTTCAAACACAATTTTTAGTGTCAACATTTAATGAAAAGAACATAATTTACAGCATCAGTGTTAAAAAAACTGGACTGTAGCTACATTTTGGCTTGGCATAGTAGGAAATCTACAGAAGTTACAAATTAACTTAACGATCACTCTCTTGTGTTCAGATGTCCCAATAAGGGGTGGCAGTGAGCCTGTGTGCTTCAGGAACCCTGAAGCTGAAGCGTTTAAATGAATAAAATGCAGCATTTTTCATTTTATTATTTACAGCTTTTCTTTTCTTACTGTGACATGTCAAAAAGTCTTCAGTGGAAAAGGCACACTCAGAGCACCTGAAATACAGTTTTTATTTTAAGTATATATAATATTCACACACTGGGTTTGAGTAAAGACAGATGTCATGCCTTTTATTTTGTACCACTGTATTAAACTATGTTAAAGCTAAGGAAAATCTACTGTAAACATTATACAACAGATCAACAGCTTGTCTCACCCTCCTCAGACCTCCAGGGACCCCAAAAGTTTTTGGTAATTTGATTACTTTCAAATTGGTTTGGCAACTAGCCTGGGTTATTACATAATCTGGTGGCTCCCTTGTAAATGTAGTTCTAACACATTTGTTAGTCCAAATTGAGCTCACATGGTGCATTTTGCTCAATAAAGTTGTGTTTTCCTCTGTTCACACTGACTATAAAGAGATTATACAGCAGTGATGGGGAAAGAAAGTCCATAGTCCTTATTATGTGTTCATGAAATGGCTTTAAGAAAAGAGTATCTGTGGCCAGTATGAACGAATACACCCACCAGTAATTCTTTATTTAAAGTACGTTGTATTAAGACGCACTTAAAAAATGTGAAATTATCCTTTAATCCTACCATGGGGTGGAGAAAGCTCGTACAAAACACGATCATGTAGTTAAAATGACTGAATCTGCTATTTCCTACATTTATAACGGAACATCTGGATGAATTTAACATGACAAATTGGATTTATGCTGCCATTTAAATAAACAAAAGTAGAAATCACACGCTTCTAGACTAAGTTTTATATGTGTATGACCACATCCAAATGTCCAGATGTCAGTGTGTCTCCTGCAGCTGTATTGACGGTGATGTCTAATTGTTTTCTCCAACATTTCTTGTCACCGATCCCCCAAGCGGACGACCGTCCGGGCTGCAGCTCTGCGCGTCTCCCGGCGCCCTAAAATCCTTAATTTTCTCTCCCAAATAAGGAATAGGAATGTCCAGGATGACGTCGCGCGTCCGGGGAATGCGGGGTTTGTAACCGCACTCATTTAACTACGCCCCCTCCGGGCCGGGCTCCTGCAAGGCAATACACAGGAAGAGAGCCGTGTAGGAAAAAAAAACGAAAGAAACGGGACGCCCTCCTCTTCCTCTTCCCTCCTCATCCTCATTCTCCTCCTCTTCTCGGTGGATAACGGTGTCCAAGAAGTTGCCCGACGCAGACAATAGCGCCGAGGCTGCCTCCTCTCCCGCTGCTCCTTATCAATGCTGTGCGCCTCCCCTGCTGTCTCTCTCTCTCTCTCTCTCTCTCACACACACACACATACCGGGAAAGAAAACAGCCGTCTGAAGTCACATCATGGAGGATCTGGGTGAGTACTGACTCCTGATCTTCCAGCCTTGTTAACTAACTGCATGTTGGGATATCTTCAGGGGGGATCTCTGGGAAAGGGGGTGGTGTGTCCAAACAGAGGAAATAAAGGGAATCACGGTGGAGGAGAATTTCCTCTCCTCGCTCACAAGGGATTGCTACACATGAAGGGAGAGAAAAGCTGAAATCCTTAAATGTGACTCTCTTTATGACTTCCTTTGCATACAGGCGCCCTTTTCCCCCTCCTCACATGACATCTTATGATACCTTCAAGTCACTGTAATTCACCGTAAATCCTCTCCGCATTGTGCTCCCATGAGATTTCTTCTGTTTTCACTGGAAGAATTGCACACACTCGCACAGGTTACAACGAGCTGCTGAGTGTTTTGTGCATGCCCTGCAAATTAAATAAATTCCCAGTAAATCAGATTTAACAGCATCCACAGCGGTCCCCCCAACCGTTACAGTTAACGAGTTGGGGATGGAGAGAAGCCACATAATGTTCAGCAGAGAGTGCTCCCTTTTCACCAAAAGAAGGGCCAGTTTTGTCTTTTTCTGCTGAGGGAGATGTTGAAGGAAGATGTCTTCTCTTTTTCTCAGAACAAACGTTATGAGAAGCTGACTCTTTTTTTTTTTTTTGGGGGGGGGGGGGATAACTGTCAGAAAAGCACTGAAATAGTGCCCAGGGGCCACTGCTGCTATTTCAAAATGCCACAGAGTTCAATGAAAATGCCTCAGCTGCCTATTTTGCTCTCTTGGGAACTTACTTCCCCCCCCACCTCCTTGAAGTCAGAATTGGCGGATTTGTGCTCTTCAAGCAAAATTGGAAGGAATGGCTAGATGTAGCCGAGCACATCTGAGCACATCTGGGCACATCTGGACTGGATTGCAGGCAGTGGCCATGTTCAGGGGACGTTCGGCCCGTGCTGTTGTCCGGCAGTGTTGTAAGTTTACGTGCTGGATCTGGCGAGGCTTTTCGGTGAGAGAGACCACTTGTTAGAGAGGCTTTTGGCCAAGACAAACAAGTTGACGGGGAGCTCTAAATATGGTCATAATTCCCATTGAGAGAAGTTCAGCTCCTTATATGAGCAGTTCAGTCTGTAAGGTGTGTGTGTGTGTGTGTGTTGTAGGAGACAGACTCACACAGCAGGGAGGAGGAAGGCGAGTAGTATATGCACAAGATTCTCACCACATGGTCGTACCAGAAGTGTGAAACACCTGGGGCAGAAGTGGCCGCACGGATGAAGCAAGGCTGCATAAACTTTACTGGAGTGAACAAGTCTAATGGATTCAAAGCACTCGTCAAACATCAAACATGATATCAGCCAACAGAGGTTACCGGCGTCTGGTTTAACAGCGAAATGAGACCATTTAGTAGCTGTTCTACAAGTAATAAATAAAACCTTATTGACACTGTGGTGTTCAAAACTGCAGTTTTCAAGGTCAAGAATGAACTTTGTAGCTCAGCTCAAGTATTCAGAAGAAAAAAAATGAAATCTGAACTTTACAAAGTGGTATGATCTAAAGTCTAGAGCAGCTACTGAATAGACTTTTCCTGCGCTGCTCCATGTTGTCAGAGCAAAGCAACCTGGTTTATCTGGGCTGATGAGGTCTGGAGCACATGGTTACAATTAAAGCTTTTTAACAAGGGACAGCACCTTATTAAAAAAACTCCAACACAGCGCTTCAGACCTCATCGCTCCAGATCCTGTCTCTGCTGTCCTGCCTCTTCATTTTCCATTTTGTTCTTAAAAGGATCCACGGTAGATCAGTGTTTCAATCAGAGGTATTTGAGGAGACTTTTGCAGGTGACAGGGTGTGAAGTTATTGTATATTAATAACTGATAAACTGCCGAGCATTGACAATACAAGAGTGAATGTTTGAACGCTTTTCCTATAAAAGTGATCATAAATGGTTGATCCACATGACTCCCACCATTCCAAGAGATGGAAGTGTCAACCAAACTTACTGAAAGATAAAGGCCAAACCTAAACACCAAAAATTGAATGTTTAATATGTCTTGTATAAGAACATTTCTACCAATTTTACCCATAGTTATCGACTCGTAAATGCATTCATACATTCCTAATCACATTGGAAACTCCAGCCGATGATGTCCATTAATGTAACTAAACTTTGATTTAATGGCTAAGGCGTCACATTGTCAGTGAGCTCTGTAATCATACAATCCAAACAGGAATCTCTGGAATCTCCACCATCCATCATGTGACGTGAACATGGCATTAGGTCAGAGAAAAAAATAACCCCTGATGATGTCATAATGATGTCATGTGTGATATTAAAAAGTACAGTTTCACGAAAGACACGCTGCATTACAAATCAAAGGGATTACATTTGGAGGAGGAGGATGAACTGATGCTTGGATCCAGCGTATATGAAGCGAGGATATTTTGGTCTCTGCTGAACTGACTTTGACCGTTCTTTTGTTTTTAATGTGTCTAATTCCCACAACTTTAACAAAGTCTAGTACTAAATCAGTGGATCGACCCTTTAATGTTGTTAAATAATATCCAGTTTAAAATCAATTCAAAGAAACACACTGGGAATGTTGAGTGTGATGGGGCTTCAGCTCATGTGAATGTGCGTACATTAGGTGAAAAAACTGCAGCTTTCCCTCTTCAATTTATAGTTTGTAATCATTTATGTTCATCCCTTTTTTTTTTTTTTTTTTTTTTTTTTTTTACAAACTCCAGCTTTGCACGTACACAGACTTGTTAGCACTAAATGATGTCATACAGCGGTGAAGATTTACCCTTGAGCATATTTAGCTCCTGGACAGCTTCCACCCCAGCATATCATTTGCCTTACAGTCTTCCCCCTCTGTTTCCTTTCCATGCTGGCATGTCTCAGATACGGCCTCAGAAATGTTTGTACGCTCTAATAACTTCACTGTGTTGACGGATTATCTGACTGTCCTGTCCTCTGACTGATGAGCGTTTAAGGACACTCATTGTGTCGTGTCTGACGTGGGCTGATTTGCTGTTGCTGTATCGGTCACACAGGCTCTCCGTCTGTCCTTAGGAGTGCCTGAGCCACCTAACTACCCGCTCAGTCCTCGTATTGTTGTGTTTGGTACGTAACTGTCTGTGCATGTGTTTGTGTCTGTCAGTACTGTCTTTTATTTTTCTGTCCTTGACTTAACCTGTTGTGTTCTTTCCATCATCCAGTGTGTTTTCCTCTCCCTCTGCACTGCATGTTTATTAAATCCATCTCTTTAACTCTTTTCCGTTTGCACTGATGCTTCATAAACAAGCTGATAACACCATGAGGGATGTTCACAAAGATATGAACATACATTATGGGGTAGTTAACTGGCCAGCCTGGAGCTAAATCCAATCATAAATCTAAACCTCCATCACATCCATGCTGGCATATGTTTTATCATTTTCTTCCCTCTCATTTGGTTTCTTTTTCCTCCCTCCTCTCTAGATGCCCTCCTCGCTGATCTGGAGAACACCGGCTCTCCGCTAGCTCGGTGTCCCGTCCTTCTCACCTCTGACCCTCCAAAAAATGCTGAGTCCACCACCGAGGAGACCGTGCAGGCCCGACCACCTCCCCCCGCCTACACCCCACAGCAGGTACATGAGAGGCTGCCAGGGTTGGATTCAGACCGACTTTGTCAATTGGGATCATTATGATCTCATCTAAATGCTCTGAACTTTGCTTGCAAATAGTTTCTCTGACTTCATAGATTGATTGTCCATCTGTTTTGTCCCTCAGACTGTTTCTGCTGCAATGAAATCCCAGAACTCCAACCCAGACAAGTTATACAGGTAACTCCCTCCCTGATGTTTTACCCAGTTTACATGATGTGATCACTCCATCAGTTCAAATAAGTTATATGATCTTTGACTAAACAGGCAAAAGTAAAGTATTGAAATATTATCTGTATGGAATATATTTCTCAGCCTGGTTCCAGAGCTCAGATTTCTTACGAATTTATATACACATTAGATTATTTTATAATTAAAGGAGCAGAATGTATTTGTATTTTCAGTAGCTTAGAATGAGCCCCAGCAAGCGGGTCTTCTTCCAAGGAGCCTGCCATGCTGAACTGCCATGTTTCTACAGTAGCACAGAACAAACGAACTAAACACTAAAGGCTTCAGAGAGGGCCTTTCCCATTTTTACGTTGAAGTAGCAGCTCCTACATGTTTGGAAAGGGAGTGGTGAGGGTGGGGGTATTCAGTCTGTTGAAACCTCACTGCTAGATACAGTAATCTTACACACTGGTCCTTTAAGATCATTTCTGTGAATTTACTACAATCCTATATTTGACATTTTGTCAATTTTTGACAGTGGATGTGTTTGGATCTTAAACTACATTCAGGGGTGGAGGAAGAATTCAGACCCTTCACTGAAGTAAAAGTAATAATACCACATCGTAAAAAAACCTCAATCACAAGAAAAAGTTGTGTCTTGTTAAAAATGTCACATAAATCACTTCAGATAAATGTAGTGGAGTAAAGAATAAAATATTTCCCTCATAACTGTGGTGAAGCAGAAGTATCAAGTGGCATAAAAAATACTTCTGTAAAGTACAAATACGTCACCACTGACCACTGTAATGGAGAAATGAGAGTATTCTTCTGCAACGTGACTCATTTCTGAATGGACAAAGTTCAAGAATCTCTTATGATACACGAGCCACATCAGTGACAGGATGTTTCCCGATGTTTCCTAATCGGCGTCTTGTCTTTCTTACAGCACTGTGTGTAAACCGCGCTCCCCCCGCGCGACAGATCCTCCTCCAGCCTTCTCCTCCTCCTCGCTGTTGGGTGGAGGTCTGAGTGAACTAGACCATCTGCTACAGGAGCTGAACGCCACCCAGTTCAACATCACAGGTTGGTGTGTGTGTTTTTTATATCCCAGTGTTTTAACTCTGATGTGGCCCTTCCCTTATATGTGAGCGTGTTTGTGCCATCAGATGAGATCCTGGCTCAATTCCCTTCTTCTAAGAAAGATGAGAGGGACAAGATCAAGGATAAGGCCACCACCTCATCCTCCAGGTACCAAATCAAATCAGTTTTGTTGTATCTAAAGAATCAACACAGTTCACTGGCAATCTATATCAGTCTATATAATCTATATAATCTATATAAATCGGTAATTTCCCAGCTTGGGATTAATAAATTATATCTATCTAGTGAATGTGCAGTGCAAATGACTAACTGTAGAGTTCTCACAAGCAGGACAGCTGCACAATTAACCATGAGTTTAATTAACTGATTAGAAACTTAACAAATCAAGAATTCACATTTTTTTACTTATTGCAGGTCAGTTTTAGTTCACAAGTGGTTTGCAGTAGGATACAAGTGATGAAATGTCTTCATTAGCTTTAACATGCAAGTTTGTTTTGTGCAGGTGCTACATCATCAAACAGATTAATTATCAGCATTGGAGCTTAGTGTGCGGTTGTCTCCTCCAGTGAAATGAGATGAAATTTTATGTATTTTGTGGGTTTGTTAAAACACTTTGACAGGTGACATATTGACATGTATTGACATATTGAATTGTCTTTTGTATCCCAGCTCTGCAAAGCCTTCAGCAACATCAGCCACACTGGAATTGGACAAACTGATGGCCTCTCTGTCAGACTTCAGAGTCCAGAGCACAGTAAGAGTCCACACAACAGTATGAAAAAGGCACAGGGAGGCTAAAACTGTGAACTGTGAAAACTGTGAACAGTGACTGCAATGTGACTGCAAGAGAAGCTTTTTTTTATTTTTCTACCATTCATCCCCAGCTGCTCTAGGCCTTATTTAACCCAGCTCATGCTGACTCATGGTGGGTTCATGAAGACGTTCAATTGACTTTGTGATGACTTCACTGTTACTGTGTGGCCCTGGCCACAGCTCATGCTTCCTGGTACAAATTCAGTCACCAGATAGGGCCTGAGGCTGGAAATTATTCTTGGTGGAGATATTTTCCAGCATCAAAATAGCTTCAGATAGTTGGGAGTCAGAGTTTAAGATCTACTTCTGGTGTGGTATATAATCGGGTCATTCTCCTTTTCAGTGGCTAGCATGTGAGCAAAGGAAGTCATTCTGTCATTTTCGGATTGTTTGGTTCCTGTGTGCAGTCCAGCTGTGGGTAATAAACAAGAGTGAGTGTGCGGTTATGGGAACACAGTTTTAAAAAAAACATTTCTCCATTGGAGACTCTGTCATCACCAACTTGTGGTATTTGGATAAATTGTTGATGCAAACCTGGTTTTTAGCCCCAGTGCCACCATTAGTTTGACATTTGTCTGTGTTTGTTTTACAACAGCAACACCAGCAGACTTATACCTGAACTAAACATCAGTAGTTGTGCTCGTTGTGATCCTGCTGACGTTAGCATTTAGATCCGCAATATCTAAAAATTACTAACATTACAACATTGTGTACTTTTAGTGATTCTCCAGAAATACTTCAGACAACTTCCAGAGAACAGGCATTGCCTCAATGCGAGCCACCCTGCTAGTTCCTAAATGTTGTGGTGTGTGTATGAGCAGAGACATTTCCTCCACAAAATCCAGCGTGCATTGTTGTTGCATTACGCTCTGATCAATTGAGGCTATTAGTGGTGGGGTAATTGGTATTTCCTCCATTTCTGTAATAAAGTTTTTTGCCTTCACATTGTTGAATGATGAGGTAAATGTTAAAGGTGGGATTGGTAACGTTGAAGAAACCAGCAAGAGAAAGCTAGATCTTGAAATCAGTTCTGCTCAGCCAGAAAAAACAGATTTCTTTCTTTCTCTTTTTTTGTCTGAGCGTTTGATTTGTTGATTTCTGTCGGGATGTAAAGAGATTTTCAACAAATATAACAAAAAGTGCCTCTAAAATACAGCAACCACCCCAGCTTTAAGTTTAAATAACTTTGCTGTTCTGATGGACTGTCTGACTTTTCATACCTCATTAAACAATTTGTCAAATTTACCATTTGGTATTTTCTGCATTTGGCATTATCCACCAGAATTTAGACAAATATAACATCATACAACAAAAGATATCAAAGAGCACAAAATATATCAGGCTATTTTGAAGCAAGTGTTTTATCTTTTATTTACATTTTTTTCTTTGCATCCAATGAACTTTGACACAGTATAAATGAGAAATCGTGAGCTTTGCCATACCCACTTTCTTTTTTGCTCCTTCTTTCTTTTTTACCAAACACCACAACATATCTGGGCAATTAATTTCAGGCCAACTGCAGACTGGTGATAAACTCTTGAAGAATTAAAAACCCAAAGCCAGATGTGTCATCTGTTGTTTTTATGTCTCCTCTCGTCTCTCAGCCAGCTGCACCTGTCAGTCCAGTGGTGACAGCACCGCAGCAGCCGCCTGCCCCACCACAGCCCTCATCCGGGGGCTCATTGGACAGCATGCTTGGGCTGCTTCAGTCGGACCTGAGCCGACAAGGAGTTCAAACATCCTCCAAGGGAAACTGTTCAGCATGTCAAAAGCCAGTGGTGGGACAGGTGAGTTATCAGAATAAGTCTGTATGCACAAAAGTATATTGATATATTAATGTTTGTCAGGCACACGTTCCACAAATGATTTTAACTGTAAAAGGTCGATTAGCACTTTGTGTCCCGTTAGTTGAGAGAAGAACAACGTCATTTATAAAGAAGATACTTGGAGGAAGCTGTTCAATAATTAACTTTTGACTGTTTCCTCTTTCAGGTGGTAACGGCTCTTGGAAAAGTGTGGCACCCGGAGCACTTTGTGTGCACCGAGTGCGAGACAGAGTTAGGAAGTCGCAACTTTTTCGAGAAGGATGGACGACCGTACTGCGAATCGGACTACTTCACCCTCTTCTCCCCTCACTGTGCGCAGTGCAACAAGCCCATCATTCTAAATGTGAGAGACTTGCATTGTGTCCTATAACTTGGAGAGCACATTTTCACATGAACTGTGCGAATTAATACACCAGCTCACCTGCAGCCCTTTAACTTTGTATTTCTCTTGTTGTTTAGAAAATGGTCACGGCTCTGGATAAGAACTGGCACCCAGAGTGTTTCTGCTGTGTGAAGTGCAGCCGGGCATTTGGAGAGGAAGGTAATGGGCGGCACAGACTGCATCCTGTCTGGGTTCAACACAAAACTGTTAACAGTGAACTTCAGCAGGGTTAAATATGACCTACTGAACACATACATACTCAACTAATAATTAATTTAATCAATTTTTACATTTATTTAGTATATTATTTCTTCATTTTATAGTTATAATCTTTCTCACAGTTAGCTAGAAATCTGTTTGCATGGATTTCCACATACTATATGACCCTTGGCTTGGTTTAAACAGCTGCTACCCCCCCAAAGATATTTTATTTGTGGGGTTTACAAAGGACAGTCAATGTCTCATAGTTTAAATTCAGCTGTAAAGGCAGTTAAACCCTGCCAAGAATCTTTGGCATGAAAACGGGCAAATTTAAAGCAGAACAAGCTTTGAGATAAAAAACACTGTCAGCCTCAAAAAATTCTGATCAGTAAAACCCTCAACAATTATTAACAGATTGAAGTTTTATGTTCCTCAGACCAGAGTCATATGGGAAAGGTTTAGATAGGGTTTTTTTCCCCACATCATTCAGTTAATTTAACATCTATCAAAGAAAGTCTTTGTGAAAGTCTACTGTGTGAAACTGTGACCGTATGCTCTGCAGGTTTCCATGACCGTGAGGGCCAGCAGTACTGCCAGCAGTGCTTCTTGACTCTGTTTGCTTCCCGCTGTCAAGGCTGCAGCCAGCCCATTCTGGAAAACTACATCTCAGCTCTCAACTCACTCTGGCATCCGCAGTGCTTCGTATGCAGGGTGAGTGTTTCTCTCTGGCTCTGAGTTACCCTGTGGAGTTTCCTTGTAAACAAAAGTTCTGTTTTCATTCAGTGTGTATCCTTGAAGTCTCACAAACACCCTGGATGTACTTCCTTCATCATGAAACATTTGTAGAGCTGCTTTTTTTGTAACATTTTGAAAGCTGTGGTGTTTACATCTATGCTTACTTGCTGGCAGGACAGTGTATAGCATCACTTGCCTGCATATCCTCCATGCCTTTAAATCAATCCAGAGGTTATGGAGGTCATGGAGGAGGACAGTGAAGTCACGTCTACACACATATTACACATTTTGGATTTATTCTCCAATATTTTCATTTAAATAGATGTCTGTTATGTTACTATTAGCACAGTGAATATTGAGCCTATGGCCTGCTGATGAATCTTGAAAGCCCTTGCATTTGCATTATTATGAGACTTTTCCAGATACATCAAAAGTGGCACAGTAATGATTTTAACAACGCTTTAATGCAGCACACTTGCTCTTCAACTTACCTGTGTTTATAGGAGCATACTTTTGTTTACAGTCTCTGCTAGTGTTGCGAATAACAGTCGCTCTGGCCGAACAAACAAAGAAATGGTTCGATGTCGACAGACAGTCAAACTGAAACTGAAGTGAGGTCCAAAAACACACCGGCAATTACTGATTATCACTGTGGGTGCCATGAAAGACAACAAAAAGAAAATCAACATGATTATAACTTTGGATTCAGAAATTGGTAGTTTGTAGGTTTTTAAAGATTTCTTTTAAATCCTCAGAATTTGTAGAGTTTGGAAGGTGGCCTGTAAGATTTCTTTTTGGGTGTTTTTTTTGGGGGGGTTCTGATTTATAACCTCAGCATATCCAAAATCCTTGCTATGGCAATGTAGGTAACTCATGAGACCAATTACCCAATTTTCATATGATCCCTTGAGCAAGGCACTGGCAACATATATCTGCTACAGTGAGGCTGCTCAGTGACCAACGGATCAGACTGTGGTTGTAAAGTAAGCAGGGCGTTCCTGCTCTCTGTAAAACTACCATGGAAGGAAAGAGTTTTTTAAAAAAAAAATCAAAAACCTAAAAAT
The DNA here is from genome assembly GCA_023238725.1 of Scortum barcoo. Taxonomy (NCBI): domain Eukaryota; kingdom Metazoa; phylum Chordata; class Actinopteri; order Centrarchiformes; family Terapontidae; genus Scortum; species Scortum barcoo. The sequence continues at coordinate 10,557,134 of CM041542.1, forward strand.
AAGTTCGAGTTATGTCATGAGAAAGTTGTCATTTCACAAGTCAGCTTTCTAATTACAGCTACATGAGTCAGGGCTCTTTGCTGTGACTGAACCTACCCGCCTCTCTTCCTCAGGAGTGCTACACCCCCTTCGTCAACGGCAGCTTCTTCGAACACGAGGGTAAGCCTCTGTGTGAGGCCCACTACCACCAGTCCCGCGGCAGCATGTGTCAGGCCTGCCAGCAGCCCATCCTGGGCCGCTGTGTCACCGCCATGGGTGCCAAATTCCACCCGCATCACCTCGTGTGTCACTTCTGCCTGAAGCCCCTGAGCAAAGGCTGCTTCAAGGAGCAGGAGAACAAGCCCTACTGCCACCCCTGCTTCATCAAACTCTTCGGCTGAGGACACAGAAGGACTTTGCCCCCTCCTCCTCATCTTCTGGGTCACCAAGTGAAGAAGCTGTATAACTCTGAATTCTCAATTTGTGTTGTCTTTTTTTACCGTGGGAATGAGGGTGGAGCTGGTCTCTTTCTTGGTTTTAAGAATATTAGAGTTGGTAGAGGGAGGGGAATAAAAAGAGGACCATCCAACCCTATTTCTTTTTGTTTCACAAAAAAGTGGACTGTATTTAGACTGGCAGTGTGAAATAGCATTGGTTAGAGAGATAGAAAGTGATGCCAAATGATTTTGTTATGTATGTAAGTCTTTTACATACTGTATTGATTCAAATTGAATATTGAAAATTGAATTCTTTTGCCAAAGGTAGAAAAGAAACAGTATATTGAGAGCAAGTTTATTGTTTCAGTGAAAGACTTGTAGTGTTGTGCAAGGAAATCCCCTTTAATATATTTGCTTTATATTGCATTAAAAAAGTATAAGTGCCACTGCTATTGCATTTACATATTGTACGCTGACTGCTATATATGTTTTTGTGTAACAAACCGAGCTGTCATATGTTTCATGTCAGATATTTTGCATTATTCTTTCACTACTGCTCTATGCAATTTGCCAAAACAATCCCAAAGAATAAAGTAAAGGAGAACACAACTTGTATTGCTGTTTGGTGGGTGAATGCATAAAAGGATGACCTGTGAAATTTGAGAAGAGAGAAAAAAAGTGTTTGCTGTATGAAGTAGAAAAGCAACTGCACTTGTTTTGGTTCTGTAATGAAGTTGAGCAACTCTGGGGTAATTTGAAGCCCACACATCCCCAAAAAGTCAAAGAGCAGTGACTCATGGGAAGTTAAAGCTGGAAAATGTACTTCCTGCAGTATTTTCACATACAAAGAATTAGTCAGTGAACAGGCAGTTTAAACAAGGCGAGAGTCAGCACATGTATGACGTGAAGAAAGAACAATAGATTGAAAAAAGAGGAAAATACATGATTTTATTTTCCATGTATGATGATGAATAGTGTCATATTACTCTTTTTTTACATACACCAAAGAAGGGAAAATGCTTGTCAGGTATCTTAGAAAATGTTCGGCTTTTAAATTTCCACATTTCTGAAAGCAGTTGCCCTAATGTATAATAACAGATGCATATGGAAAATAAATGGTCAGTTACCTTGATATCACCACAAAATACACAGAAATTAATTTGATGGATATGTATTAAAATTTTTACATTTCAAACTGATTCCTAAACTGAATGAATTATTGAAATCCCCCTTTGATTCACTGGAAAAAGCATTGTCACAAAGCTGAAACCAGGCTGTTTTTCTGAGTTGATGACACTTAATGTGCTAGAAATATGTGGTTCTCACTGCAACACTACATACAAATATATGATTATTGTAAAGTCCATTGCTGGGGATTAAACTACCCAACAGAATATGAAGTTGTTAGAATGAGGTCAACCTTAAACACTCACAGCAAAATACAACATGCATGTTAATGCAGCAGCAAAATGAATACGGAAACAGGGGATATAAAAAAAACACTGAAACGGAGCATTTTACTGCACAGTGAGTAATTGCTTTCATACTTTAAGGACATTCTGGTGATGATACTCATGTAGTTTTACTTCAGTTAGGTTTTGAAAGCAGGACTTTTACTTGCAGTGGAGTATTTTCAGTGTGGTTGTACTTTTACATCATGTTAGGATCCATACAGCAAATGACCAGAAACCCTTCATCATCCACTCATGCAAAAAAATATATATTTATTACAGTATTTCGTATAGCTGTGCCTCTAAATAAACTTCCACAATGAGAAAGTGTTGCTGCTGCAGAAAATAGTCTAAATTTTGACCACAAGGGGTCGCTGTTCGGCCACTGTTTCTCCAAGAAGACCTGTTTGAAGTTGAACTATTTTAAAATCAATGGCAGCATCTTGCCCATGTTTTAAAAGGACATGAAGGGAATAAATTAAACTATTAAAATAATTCAAAAGCTAATAAAAAATTCTCAGACTGTTGATTACAGGCGTGATGACGTGACCACGTCCGACGCCCCTCACAGGTGAGTCCAATTAAAAGTCAACTAGTCTCCCTCGCGCGTTTGACAAGTGAAAGCAGGTAACCTTACGAAGAAAGTCACCGTCACCTGTCGGCTTCACGTGTGAAAAAAAAACCCTTCCAAAATACACAATGAGCGACTCAGTACAGCAACAAGTAAGTTAGTCTCACCTGGCTGCTCTTTTCTGTGTCAATTATTGTTGTTAGGTTGAGCACGTGGGCGTCCACAGCGTGCAAACAGGTGTTCAGGTGTACAAAATGTCTGCTGCTGTGAAATTGATTGATCAATAACATCTTTTTTTTTTTTTTTTTTTTTAGACAGAAGGAGCCATTTCCTGGTTTGTCTTTTGGAGGTTTCTTCTCAGTGCCTCTTGGTTTCTTTGTAGTTAGGGCTGTTTTTTTTTCTCTCTCCCCTCTAGGAGGCTGAAAAGGTGTCTGAGTCTCAGTGGCCTGAGAATGGAGATGAGTGGAGTGATGGAGAGGATGGGGCCAACATGGACTGTGGGCTCCTGCAGGCCATGGCTGAGGAGGATGAGGAGATCAATGTCTACAATGAGGAGACATTTGGAATGGGTGTGTAGATGTCTTAATCTTTAACAATAAAATAGGTGTCATCATCCTTTTGTCCTCAGCTGAGTCAAATGTGCAGTCAGCTCCTTCAGAGGGTGTACTAATGCTGAGCTTTAAAGGTTGTATTTTTTGGGGGAAATACAATTTATCATTTTTTTTGCCTAAAGTTAGCTGAGAAGATTGAGAACACTATGAATGAGAAACTAATGGAAATAACCAACCTTGTTGCTGTTGGTCTGGTTTACCTGTGTTAGTCCTACAGAGGAATCTGTATGAAAGGTAGTGTTGACTGTTTCATAACCAGTTAAAAGCTCCATAGGGTACTTTGAACAGATTCATACACATCACCTCAATTACACTTAAGAGTTAAGAGTCTATTTAGTAAAGCAGGCGAACATCTTACACTGTAATCTGGTATTTGTTTTCCAGTTTTTTTACAACTAAAAAAACACAAATAAACAGAACTGCCTTTGTAATGGATCACAGATAAAGCTAAAGACAAGACAAACAAAATATGAATTTTTACTCATTTTAAATAGTGTTTTTTTTTTTTTTTTTGCTTTGGCTACATATCTCTTTATTGCTCTTTAAACTTTCCTGCCTGCCTTTCCTGTAAGAAAATGGATAAACTGATAATTTTGGTTTCATGATGGCACCTACTAGTTTTGCATTAATTCAGCAGAATAGAGTAACTTTCCTGCTAAACTTTGCATAAACACTTTTTACCCAATTAGCTGTTCACTCTTACTCTTTAATACTCCTAACAGCTCACTGTCTGTCCCTGACATGGTAACAGCTGTAAGATTAATTTAAATGCTGGTAATTGATTATTCACAGGCCTAACTATTTGAAATCCTTATTTATGCCAAACAATATAAGTTGGAGAGGTTTTTTGTGTATTGTGTGTATCTGTATTGTAGATCTTGATGCACATGGGACCACAGAGGATCCCAGCAGCGGTCTCCTTCAGTTTGGAGAGCCGCCGCCTCCACCACCACCTCCACCACCTCCACCAACACCACTGCCACAAGACCCCAAGCCACCGTCCCGCCACATCTCCCCCTCCCCTCCCAGACAGAGGCCACAGTATCTGCCCCAGGTTCCAACAGGGCGGCGTGGTAGAGGTAGGGGACAGAGGGGAGGGCTAGGCAGAGGCCAGATGTTTGAAGACCCAGCTGTGATGAGGATAGTGGAGGGACAACCAAGCCTGAAGGTGGTACAGATTAATTTATTTTTTTTGTCTGGGATTTAGGATTTGACAGCTTCCCTCATTGCAGCATGTGTTTATTTTGACCTGATTTTGCTTTTTAAGAATCTTGACAGTGCCATCGTGGACTGTGGGAGCGCCATGTACCAGAAAACCTTTGAGGATGATGTAAGTGCCAACTTGTAAAGAACATTTTTATGCCATTTTCTGTTTATGCTACTAATGTTTTTGATTTTTCTTGTCCCTTTAGTATATGGCACCCTCTTACAGAAAGACAAGAAGAATCTCAGGATCAATACTTCAGGTTAAGATCACCAAAAGAACACGTGTTATAATTGGTATGAAAGTTGGTTACTTAAATGAATTTATTCTGTTTCTCAGGACAGTGCTATAGTGTGTGTGATTGATGGTCACAGAGGCAGAGGTCAGCACCTGACCTCCAACTTCCTGGATTTGCCATATCCTGTCTCTTCCTTCAGGGGCAGAAGAGGGGAACACAGAGGATTCTACTCCAGAAGACAGTTTGGCCAAAGAGGCCCTTCTGAGGTGGAGAATCTGTTTTATCAGATAATTGTTTTGGTGTTTTCCCTCATAGTTGGATGAGAAGATGGATACCATTGATGCCTGCATGATTTTGATACGGGGCCAGTCATGGCTTGGCTTTGCTATAAGGACTGTAAATGGAGGGGTTAACGGCACCTCTTCAGCTCACTAAATAACTTGTGTAATGCCAAACCAGTGTAGACTCCACAAGGACCTAAACTACAAATTGTCATTCATACAATTGAGTTTTTTCCTCCTACATATTTACTATTCAGACCTGAGAGTGGTATCAATGTTATCGTATCCATCTTCCTAATCTGACATTTTAGGACTAATGTGAATATATTTACTTAAACTGTTTATTTAAAAAAAAAAAAAACAACAACATTGTCAGGTGTGGCCTGTCAGATGCCTCACTGAGTGTTGCTTTTCTCTTACAGATACATGCATCCATGGTACCAGGATCACCCATCCTCTCACGTCAACCATTAACTCCTCCGCAACATTACAATCAGGTTTATTCCGTAATAAATCAAACCTCTTCTGATGCATTAAAGCCAACAGCAAATGTATTCAGAAAGAATGGAGTAAAGCTACTTGTCTGTGGTGACGTTATATTGTGCTGAATCAGACAGGAGGCTTCATGTTTCCCACACACCGGCCGTGCCCCTCCACTCCTCAGTCTCTGGCTCCAAAGATGATGCAGCTTCGCTTTGGTGCCAACTCCCCAAGGCCGTCACCCTTTTACAGCCCCTCATCTAATTCAGTGCAGCATTTCAGGTGTGTGACGGTCTCCTGTATCTTGCAGGAATGTTTGATTTGTGGCCTGAAATATTTGTCAGCAGAGTCTGAGCATAGAGTTTATTTATGGCCTGGCAGTCTTGTTCATACCTCACAATTATATATAAAACTCTCCATCGACCTGATAGTAGTACATTTTGTACAGTCCCTTGATGTGTATTTACACAGGTCAAGTTGAGGGGGAAAATGACTGACTGGTGCACAGCTGGATTTGGACATAATGAAAGGAAATTAATAGATTCTTCATGTAAAGATAATGCTGAATAGCTATTTCAGTGGAGATCTAAACATAACCTCCTTCAGCATGAAAGGACATGAGTGCAGATTAATGTAGACTGTACAATCAATTTATTGATCCAGCACCTACCACAGCTCTCAAGCTAAAAGAAAAAAAGTTCAAGTTGGCTATGAAGATCGATAGAAACCTCTAAAATGGAAGTGGAACAAATAGGGTGGGGGGGAAAAAAAACATGTCTAAAACAAGACAAGCTCCTTAAAGCTGTAGCTACATTCTGTGAGCGAAAAACCTAGAAACCATGATTTCAAATGGTATGCATTGAAATAAACAGTTGATTTTACATCCAGAAAAATGGGCATCTTTTCCTCTTATGTGCATTTAACCAGTAAAACTGATGAATCTGGCCAACAGGTACCCCGGTCCTGTCACCCAGCTCCACCCCCAACATAAGCGACTACTCAGTCAAAAACAACACATATCCCAAAGGTTGGTGCTGATTCAGGCTCATTTTTATCACACATCAGTTATGAAACGGCAATAGGCTGATTGATGGAAAAATGATGACCTGTTTTTAGAAAACCAGAGGGCTGGGATCCTTACTGTAATCTCATGACGGCCAAAGAGAAGGAATGGATCACCCGGCTGCAGATGATTCAGCTGCAAAGTGAGAATCCGTACCTTGAGGACTACTATTACCAAGTACGATATTCTAGTGTCTTCATTATTCATTGTCACCAAGTTTTGCGCCTTTTTTTTTTTTTTTTTTTTTTTTACAGAAAGCCTATTCTTGATTACATTATTAAAGACTGAGCATATAGTGTATTTGAACTTTGTCATAGGAGTACTATCGGCGAATTGAAGCTAGGATGGCGCAGGAGGAGCTGGGCATCAGGAGCAAGAGGGAGCCACCCAAGCTCACCACACCTTACATCATGAAAACTGACACCTACACACCAGGTTTTTCTTTTGTCTCCCTTTTTTATATCTAGATTGGTTCTATCCATATTATGTTACTATGGTCATTACCGATGTTGTGAAAGCAAGGGTGGGATTTCCACTAGGGATGGGAGAGGGAAATCTTCCTTTCACTTTTTAAAATCCTATTTTTGTCCCACTCACTTATTGTTGCAGGTTCATTTTCTTTCTAAAGTATTTGACCTCAGTGTCAATGGGAGTACATCTGAGTGGATAAAAATGTTTATATTCATCTGAGTCACCTTCAGTTCACAGACCTCAAACACACAATGTTGTGATTAAGCTGTAAGTTCAGTGGTTAAAGAAAAATATGCACACGCTAGTCAGGGATGAAAAAGATCTAGCTAACTTTGTTTTTAAGGTTAAATGCTTTTATATACTTTTAATCGATATTTTTATACACTTAATATTTTCCTTAAGAGAGTCTTTGTTCTACTTTTATTATTTTACATTATTATACCCACATACTTGAAAACAAACTTAAAATGTAATGCAAGATTTCATATACTGAAGATCATTTGCTTTTCCAGTGGTACACATTGAAGGCTCTTTGGGTCAAGTTGCTGTGTCCACATGTTACTCTCCCCGCCGGGCCATCAGTGCGGTACATGCTGTCCAAGCTCAAGGTCCACTCGAGGTGACTGTTTTTGAGACAACTTCTGGCATTTTAGAGGTGTATTAATCTGCCCTCCTCAATACTGAGACTTCTTTCTACATTACAGGAACAAAAAGACATCAGACAACAGCGGTTAGAGGTCCTTAACAAAATAGAAAAGGTACCATCTGGTTACATGTTTTGATGCAGCAAGATTCCTTGTTTTTATCTTCCTCAACACTTGGTCACACCTTCTGTGTTTGCAGTTGTTCATGGTTCTGTTGGAGGTGGAGGAGGCAGAGAGGATGAAAACCACAGTCTTGTCTGAAGTGGAAGAAAGAAGGTTGATGGAGAAGAGACAGAGGAAAGTGGAGCACATCTACTCCCAGCTGCGACATCACAATCCCCTGTGAGCTACACACACAAGTGATGCATATTGTGTACATACTACTTGTAGAAAAGTTAAGTTATCTTTCTTAATAAGCTATACTGCTTAGTTAAAATTTTGATGGATATTGAATGTGAGCAATAAACTTTGTTAAATGTTTTGATGTAGTGATTCAGGAGGGGAGTTTCTTCCGTTCTTGCTGGTTTCAAAAGGCAAAAGACTACTTGCCCGTCTGCTCCCGTTCCTGAAACATGATACTGCACTGAAAATCTTGCATATCGTGACCTCTAATCTGCCGACGCTGATGAGCAGAGATGCAGAAGAGGTACAAGCAGTTTTTTTTTTTTTGTTTTTTGTTTTTCTTCAGTTTTAAATGTCAGTTTTGTCTCTGCTGTGTCTAAGAAAAAACATTTTTGTGTGTAAGAATAAAAGGAAATGAATACATCATTAGGCTGAATCTGATAATTGTTCTCAAATCCTCTTTAGGCTCTCCCAGTGCTCTACCCACCTCTTCGAAATGTGATTGGAGGGCTGACGTTCAGTCAGCTAATTGGGGTCCTCAAAGATCTGACATCATCCGAGTCTCTGACAACATACGAGTCGCTCACGCTGGCCTGTCAGAACAAGGTCTGTGCTTTCTGCTGCGGTCTGGCTTTTATTTTTACATTAAACTTTTCTGATGTTTTCTGACTTCTCCTTTCAGTTTGGATTATCCTTACTGTATGCCCTCCTGTCCCAAGGAGAGAAGCTGCTGTCCTCAGGTGTTCCTCTAGAGCCCAGCATCGGTGACTTTGAGACCTGGTGGGATTTTAAGGCTTATATTCCATGATGACAGATCATTTTAACATCTTTGAGAGATTTTGACATGATTACTACTTATTTTGGTTGTTTAGGACTGACACAATATTCCAGGTGGCAGGACAACTGTCACAGTGTTCGCTGGTGGAGCCGCTCCTCCTGCCCTCGAACCTGCTCACTCTCTTCTGCCGTTACCTGGACAAGCGCACTGTGCATCAGCTGAAAAGCAACATGGAGTAAGTCCGCTTTGAGAAGTTTAGCTGCAAAGGCAGATATTTTCACACTATATGTATAAGTAGATATTTAAGGGGCACAAATGTCATTCCCAAATATCTTTATTTAGGTCTGCAACTGGATTTGTGGCTCTTCCATCTTAAGGTGGATGGAAGCTAATGAGACTTTCAGCCAACGACAAGATTGTGGTGAGCACTGCAGGGACAAGCCGAAGCACAGCCCTGACACAAACTCCTCAGTGTTCATAGAAATGGGAGCTAAGCAATATACCTTTTTCCCCTCCCTCCCTCATCCCTTCACATTTCTGCACTCAAACTGTTTCCCTTTTTTTATTTCCTATATCTGATCTTTTTACTTTCCTCCCTTTGGTCTCCAGTAGACTACATCAGAGAAGGTTATTCTGAAATCACAAACTTGATGGGGGTTTTTGTTTTGTTTTTTCTTTATTTTAACCTTCCAAAACAAGTTGCTATCGTGTCATGTGATTGCCTTACACTGAGTTGGTAACATTAACTTGCAGATGGAGCTGACTTACTTCTAAACACTCCACATTAACACATTTCCAAATGTAAGTTCATGCATTATTTGGGACAAGAAACTTGAGGTTTCACTTACTGAGATTAATGTGTTGGATCCGATATTGGTGACCAGGTTGAGGATTGTATAGTAATTTATGATTGTACAGCTGAACCTATATGTTCATTATTATAATAACCATTAAGGAAGTTGTTATGGCATGGCCCAACATAAGCCGTGCAATTTTGGGTTTTTTGTAAAAAGACATGCATTTTGTATACATAATAGTAATAGTAGTAAATATGATGTATTTGATGTAATTTTCCATCTTAGATTTTTCAGTTGTAAAGATTCTTATTTATTGTATTCATTTGGAAACAGGAAATAATTTAAATTGCACCCCTGTAGAGCACTTGCAACACAAATAAAAAAAATTAAAAAAAAATCTTTAAAAAGCTTAACAGTTTGCAGAAAATGCTCCATGACATGAGCTTTGGAGGGCATGATGTGCTTTTTCTTCGGAAAAGTTTTGGGGTCTGCAGGACTACAAACTATAAGAAGTTAAGCTAATGTCAACAAAATACAGGGATTAATACAAAGTTGAGCATGCAGGATCCATGCAAACCATGGCTGACTCATTACACCAAATCTCAGTAACAAATTTGTGATCCAGATTTTTTTTTTGTTGGAGGGAGTTGAGTTTTAAGGAAATGAGCCTGTTCTGAAACGCCAGTGTGTGACATTGCTAAAGGGAGAAACTGGCAGCAGGACATGATGTGACTGTAGACAGTAAAGAAGAGACCATACACGACATTTCTGCACAGAGAGGAACTGAGTGAGTGATTCCCAAAAAACATAAGAGTTTCGCCAATTATAAAATAAAAACTGGAGGAGGCTGTGGGGAAGAAGAGAAAATGAATATTAACAGTGGTATGAAGTGGGTAGGAGCCTCACTGGCATTAATATAACTTATTTTAATGTGATTTAAACAGTTTCTGTGTCAGCGACCAGATAATATGAATGCTTGATTTAAAATCTTAGTGTAAGCAGACATTTAATATTTTCCCTGTGCCCTGACGAGGAGTGCAATGATATGTTTCTGAGATTGGGGTCAAGTGTGACATCTTAACATTGCCTTGCGGCCACTGACAATTTACATGTAGGTTTTATGTGTAGATTTAACTTAAAAATATGAACATTTACTTAACTGTCTTTATTTAGCACAGCAGTAATATACTATAACAGTGCAAAATGAACATAAAGATTAACAGCAATAGCTTGAAGTCCTTTTGATTTGACCACAACATTGTGTGTCTGAGGTCTCTAAATTATGGTGCCCTCTTCACTCAGCATGTGTTTGTTAAAACCTCTATTATGTCTACTTCTGCGTTCTTGAAGAACCTGTCTCAGGACCCCTGCCCCCAAAGTTTAAACAAAAAAAAAAGGACTCTTAATGTCCCTCTTCATGTTGCAATATATTGAAAACAAACATTGTTTTGTTTTTTTTCCAGTGCAATTAGACAAGGCCTGCACTGTCTCTTTGGGTTGTCCTAAGGAAAATCTGATTTTGTTTGAGTATATAAATGTATATGAAAATATACCAAATTATTTTCATTTTAATTTTTTCAACTCCTGCTCAGACCTCTTGCTGTGCTCGCAGCTGTCAGAGTATGTTTGCAGCAGGTTTAAAGCAATGTTGTCAAGTGAAGTCGTATTTCCAGAGTTGGCAGCTTCTGCTGGCTGTCAACCAAACCTTGAGTCAGAGCCTTGTTGGCCAGCCTACCTCGAACAGCTGCACACATCTGGACAGGAATACACATTGCGGACAAGGAGTCAGAGAATCCTTGTCGAACAGTGGTTGCTCTGTGGTCTCAAGTTTTTTTTTTTTTTTTTTTTCCTCCTCCAGTACATGAAGTGACACACTAACATCCTGACCACCACCTCAAACCAAACCCCACCACAGGAGTTCAGCTTCAGCTTTAGCTGTCTGATGACTTCAACTAATACAATTTGGCATTGAATCAATTCATGTCATATGACTGTTTATAATGGTTTGTTTTTTGTGCTCGGCTTGGTTTCATACAGATAGTACAGGTGCACAGCGCAACACATCGGTCAAGAGAACCTCAGACACTGACCATTTCACTACAGTGTTGGAGGTTTACATGTGATATCAATGTGATTGTGTTCTGATAAGATTTGTGGGCAAATATATAAATTATGTGTGGCTTTCAAGCATAACAACCTCAGCAATTTCCACTCAGCACACCAACCACACACCTATAAAAGGTTTCTGAGGATTCTCTGTCATCCAGGTCATGGTAATTCCTAAGAGTTTGGAGAAAGTCAGCTGGAGTTGCTAGAAGTTCTAAGACGTTTCACACTTGCAGAGGTATTCGAGACTACACCTTAAACAGGGCTACACCCATGCATACAATGACTACGACTACATGCTGATGTTTAGCAGGTATAATATTTAACGTGTTCTCCATCTTGGTTAACACTTGCTAGTCAGCACTTAATGCAAATTACAGCTGAGGTTGATGGGAATGTCACTAACTCTGCATATCATAAATCAAAGCACTGGGCAAACTGAATTTATGACTTGTGCTGGATAAGAACTAAATGGATTACTAAAGTTATCACAATTCATCCTGAGGGGATCACAAATATAACCTGTGTTACTAGCAGAAAACTCAGGAGATGACTAAAGTCATAAGGATTTATTCTCTGGGGATCATGAATGTCTGGACTAAATTTATTCCATCCAAATATTCCTGTAGTTGTTGAGATGGACACTTTATTTATTTATTTTTTTAAATTCCCCCAAATGCTGGAGGATCAAATAGGAATTGAAAGACAGCCGTTGGACTGATGGTTTGTCTGTGGCAGCTGAGGTGGTGAGTGTTTGTTGAGAAGCCAAGTATGTGAGAGGTCTGGGTGGGCTGCGTGGTGAGACGTTAACCTCTCCTTGACCCTATAAGAAGAGGATTTGGACTTAAAGTGAGGAATCTATGTGAAAGGTGAGATCTTTCTCTTTTAACTCACTTTTTTTCTTTATATATGTACAATGGGCCACTCTCAGTCATCGTGTGTGTGTGTAGACTGGGACCATGGAGACGCTGTGGAGAGGAGAGTGACGCTTGCTCACAGTTTCCATCTTCTCTTTTTTTTTTTTTTTAACCTCGCATCTTGAAGTGATGTCATTTCTGTCAAAGTCCCTTCACAAATGAGGACACTCGACAAATAATGAGCCTTTTCTGTATTTGTTTAGGTCTACAGAGGTGTTTGACCAGAAAGTGCCTGCAATAACTTCTTTAAACCAAATAGTGGACGAAATGCAGGCTATTCACATCACTGTACGCACAATTTAAACTTTGTTGGTTTCTCTCACTGTGGTACAGTCATTAAGGGTGATTTATGTCTGCACGTGTTTAGCTTAGCATGTCTGCAGTAAATATGCCTCTATGACTGAACTTTTCATGGTTGTTTTTATGCTTTACTGTGTGGTTGATGCCCCTATGTGAGAGTGATGTGCATATGTTTGACTTGACTACAGTTCCTTCAAATATTTTATAGTACACTCTGTTTCCAGTGGAACACATTTATTTATGCTGCACAGCACTGTATGACATTAGGGAGTGTTGGCCAACAGGATTGTAAGGATGCATGCAGTCAGGAAATTATGAGAAAGTAGTTCTGCAGTCTGTATAAACACACAGTATGACAGTCATTACAAATCAGTGCAAAGCAACCAGAGTTCATCAGTCAGTGTCCAATCTGTCGAACCTCCTCTCTTTGCTCCCTTATCTCTCTCTTAAGTGCTTATGTACTTTAAGTGACCAACTATTTAGTTATGTACACTTCGGGTGCCTCTTCCAACAAGTCGGGGGAGGATCTGGACGAACGGGAGCATCTTTAAGCAGGAGGGGCGCCTCAGACTAGAGTGTATATTAGACCCTGACACTCAGGGTACGCTCCCCACTCCAGATTATCTGCTGTACCCTCCTCGTTCTCCTGCTGGCTCTAAAACATTTTGGGCTTTTTTTTCCAGGTCCACCATGTTGGGGCAACTACTGCTTCAGAGTGCGGTGATCCTTTGGCTGCTGCAGACAGCACACGCAGGTGGTGAGTGAAGTCCAGAGGCCCCTGCTGGGAGTCAGTCATATCTGAAATAATGGGTGATGTAAGAAGAATTCACATCCTTTACCTAAAGAGAAGAATTTCGTTTAAAATGTAACTTAAGGATATATAATGGTTTGTAAATAATTGGTTTGTAAAATTGCAGAAAATGGAAAAATGTCACAATTACCCAGAGACCAATACTCAAAAATCTTAATTTTACTGTAATTTAAGATGAAGAAAAACTGCAGATGTTCACTTTTGAGAGGCTGGACCCATGAATTTTTTTTTTGGCTCAAAAAAAAATGTAAAAAACGTTCACCATTCATCAACAGATTTTTAATTATTTGTCAATCAATTAATTAAGAAATCATGTCATCTATAATTGTATATACTGTTGGGAAGCTTACTCCATTTTAATTTTCTGTATGTAACATTTTAATCTGCAAAGTCATTAAAACTGATAAATAGATATGGTGGAGTATAAACTACAATATTTTCCTCTAAATTGTTGTGACGTATAACGTATTAAGTAGCATAAAATGAAAATACTCAAGTAAAGAACAAATATCCCAAATTTGTATTACAAAGCAGTGCTTGAATAAATGTGCTTAGTTTCAATCCACAATTGAAATCATCTTGATCTTTTAAAATAAGATAAAATTTAATTAATTACACATTCACTAGATTTATATTCATTTTCCTGTGTGACTGAGGCTATGGAAAAGGGGGAAAGCTAAAAAGGAATGGATAGTTAAGTCAAACTTTAAACAAAAGATGTTCAGCTGAATATTTCTGGGAAGAAAATTTTGTTTTATGCATTCTGTGGAGTCACTGTGACCAGTTAAGGTGAAATGTAAGATGTGAGCTGACATATACAAAGATAATGATGATGATACACTCTGTCTCTATGCATCAACTGCAGTTTAAGTCTTACATGTAGCTCCTGTACAAATGTGGTACCTTTGTGTGACACACTGTCTTTCATGATTTCCCTTCTTGCTGCTTTGGATGGAAATATTGATCAGAAATGATGAACAGAAATGGGAAAATGTTAATGTTCTTATAAAACAAACTGTACAAAGAAACAGCATACATGTATTTATATTTTCTACAAATAACTTTTTTGTATTCCTTAATGACTCCCAAACTGTGTTAAAATGCTGCAAGACTGCATGCTTCAGTCTTGCGCAGTGAAACAGTACAACCTGCTGAGAAAGATGAAAAAGAGATGAGACAAATGTCTTCCAGGTGCTCAGGTTTGCCTGTCAAATTTCAAACGATCATGTTAAACTGAAATCTTAGCAACGCTTGCTGTATAGCTCCCGACTTTTCTTGTGATGATGCGAAGCAACTATATATTCTTTCCTCTTCTCCAGTGGCCTCGGTTTCCAAAATCAAAGGCAGCTTGGCTTTGGTGGCAGCAGCAGTCTAAATTTAACATCCGTCTGTGAGAAGGGAAGAGAATAGTTTTACTGCTTGTACACAGTCAGTCCTTTAACTTCTGTAGTGTCCAGCCTCACCACTTCATCTATCTATCTATCTGTCTATCTATCTATCTATCTAGACAAAGCAGAAAGAAATTGTAATTCCTTCATTTCTTTCCATATTAAACAAAATAATATTTTCATATTAGAAGTGGCATTTTAAAGTTTTGGACTTATTCCCCCAATTCTTGTCCAGGTAAAGAGTTTTTGTACAGTTCTTAATAGACTCACAGAGAGACAGTTTCTAAACAGAGATGGGATTTTGTTCATCAGACACTCTCTCTCTTTGCTTTTCCCTCTTTCCTTTTTGGTGACAACTTTACAGTCATTTTGTCCTTTTTGTATAAATTGGCTCTTGTGTTCATGCTAATCAGCAATGATTATATTGCTAAGCTAACTGTTATTTTAAAAAGTAACCTGACAGTAGTTTTACATTAAATGTGCTGTGTTTAAGGTTATGGTGCTGTGTCTGGAGTACCTAATGGACAAGGACCACAACCTAATGGTAAATTCATCACTCACTGTCTTTATTAAATGTGAACATTGCATTGCATGTGAATGTTGCATTTGAGATTTCCACACAAGCTTTTGTTCAAAGCTGTCATGGCCTTTTTCTAGGAAGGAAACCTCAGAATGGAGGAGGTGTAGGGAGAATACTGATGCCATCAATAGGTAAAGTAACGCCACATTTCTCCAGCCATGAATTCACAAATTCATATGTCAGTGATAACATGTTGACATAAATGATTTCTTTTTAAGGTGTGGGTCAGGCAATGGGTACACAAAACGGATACGGTGGATACCCAACAAAAGGCAATGGTTAGTTATTACAGAACATTAGCATTACATAGATCTGAATAATACATTGATCTGATTTTGGAAATAAATGTTATTTAGGCCGTGTGCCAGCAGTTGGTGTTGCAAGTGCAAATGAAACAAAATCACATGCAAACGTAGAGCTTAACTTTAACTTTAACTTGCTTTAACTACACACAACTCACCATCTGTTTATCTATTTAAGGCTATGGTGCAGCTGCTGGTGTTACAAATGGAGGAGGAACCAAAGGTAAGTTTGCCATGTACCTGTGTCCTCTTGGTTTTAGTAAAATAGTATCAATAATCTATTTGAAGGATATAAAACTCTGCTGGATCTTTTAGTTATGTTTTTCCATCTTGTTTTAAGGCTATGGAGAAACAGCTGGGGTAACCAATGGACAAGGTGGCAAACCAAAGGGTAGGTTTTCTTATGTGGAATTAACTCAGCCTGCAAAAAATGCAAGATTTTTTACTGTGTTGAAGTCTTTACTGAAGTGTTGAGCAGCCCAAAAATAAAGTTCTAGTATGAATTTGAAGCATGAAAATGGCCCACCAAACACCCCAGACAGAGGTCTAGCTAACAGTCAGGAAGGATTTGCCTCCACTTGAGACCACAACCATCATCTCTGGGGTGTGCAGTAAGGCATAACCTTCAACAAACAAATGCAAGACTTTCAGTTTCTAAGTTAGCCACTGAAAAAAGTTATGTCAAAATAAATGTGAAAACACTCCCAACATCCCAAAATATAAACACAGAGTTTTAGAAATTTCTTTGTTTTGCTCCCTTTATGTAATGGTCGGCAAATGAGTCATAAAGCAGCACTTTTTGGATAACTGCAGCCTACTGCAGCACACTTCGATCAGTGTTTAAACTCTGTATCAGAATTAATGTTTTCCATGTACTGTTCTCCAATCTTTTTACCATTTCTAATCTAGGAGGAAGTCCAGCATTTTTACCCAATGGAAATGGAGCAAAATCCAATGGTACAGTAGATGTTTGATGCATTTCTTCACAAGTTTACATCACTCACACAAATAACTCTAATTGAACTTGACGATTGTTTGTCATGATATTGTCACACAGCTGGCCCAACCAATGGACAACAAATGAAAGGCAATGGTATGAATAACGTCTTTTCATTGATATTCTTGCACTGAAGCCCTTTAGTCCTAACATGTGTTTGAATCTTGAAAATGGTCCACCAGACACACATGTGAGTTAACAGTCAGAAGTGATCTGCTCGTACTTGAGCCCTATTTTGGCTCAACAGTTAGAGTACACATGGACAGCAGTAAAGTTAAATATGCTGTAAGAGTAGTTTTAAAGTTTCTTTTGTTTGCTTCCCTTTATGCAATGGTCAGTAAATGAGCTGTCACAAAGCAGCATTTAAACAGTGTCATTGCCATTGAGCCCTGTCATTTTCGGTTGACTGTTCTGCAGCACATTTTCTTCCACAAACTTTTCTCCAGTGGAGCACAATCTAATGGTACAGCAGGTTTTATTTTCATCTCTCCACCAGATTGCATCTCTTGCACAAATAACTCTAAGTTATATTTGTGATTGTTTGCTATATTGTAGTCACACTGTGATCTTTGTTGCAGGATATGGCGCTCAAGCTGGCCCAACCAATGGACAAGCAAATGAAAGGCAATGGTACGAATCAGATATTGTCAGTGAAGTTCTTGTATTGAAGTCCTCCTTAACAGCTGACAAATGAAGGTCTAATATGTGTTTGAAAGGTGAAGATGGCCCACCTTGTGAGTTAACACCCTAGAGTTTTGGTTCATAGTCAGGAATGATGTGTCCATTCACGAGGCCACACCTAACAGTGATGACATGTTGTATTATAGTGGGTTTTTGGCATCATTTTTGGGGTGTGCAGCAAGGTGTGAACTTCAATCAAAAATCACAGCAAATGCAAGATTTTCAGCTTCTGTTTTAGTAGTGCACTTAAGCTTGACCCAAAGGCTTTAAAGTGGTCAAATCAGTTTGCATATATTGAACAAATAAGTCTCATTTAACTTCAGGATTGTTTGCTATAATGTAGTCACACTGTGATCTTTGTTGCAGGATATGGTGCTCATGCTGGCCCAACCAATGGACAACAGATGAAAGGAAATGGTATGAATCACATCTTTTCATTGAAATTCTTGCACTGAAGCCCTTTAGTCCTAACATGTGTTTGAATCTTGAAAATGGTCCACCAGACACACATGTGAGTTAACAGTCAGAAGTGATCTGCTCTTACTTGAGCCCTGTTTTGGCTCAACAGTTAGAGTACACATGGACAGCAGTAAAGTTGAATATGCTGTAAGAGTAGTTTTAAAGTTTCTTTTGTTTGCTTCCCTTATGCAATGGTCAGTAAATGAGCTGTCACAAAGCAGCATTTAAACAGTGTTATTGCCACTGAGCCGTGTCATTTTTGGATAATTGTTCTGCAGTACATTTTCTTCCACAAACTTTTCTCCAGTGGAGCCCAATCTAATGGTACAGCAGATTTTATTTGCATCTCTCCACCAGATTGCATCTATTGCACAGATATCACTAATTTATCTTTGTGAGTGTTTGCTATAATGTAGTCACACTGTGATCTTTGTTGCAGGATATGGTGCTCATGCTGGCCCAACCAATGGACAACAAATGAAAGGCAATGGTATGAATCAGATATTGTCAGTAAAATTCTTGCACTGAAGTCCTTAACAGCTGACAAATGAAGGTCTAATATGCATTTGAAAGATGAAGATGGCCCACCCTGTGAGTTAACACCACAGAGGTTTGGTTCACAGTCAGGAGTGATGTGTCCATCCACGAGGCCAAACCTAACAGTGATGACATGTTGTATTATAGTGGATTTTTGGCATCATTTTTGGGGTGTGCTGCAAGGTGTAAACTTCAATCAAAAATCACAGCACATGCAAGATTTTCAGCTTTGCTTTAGTACTGATGTAAAGCTTGACCCAAAGGCTTTAAAGTGGTCAAATCAATTTGCATATATTGAACAAATATCTCTCGTTTAATGGTTGTTTGTTATAATGTAGTCACACTGTGATCTTTGTTGCAGGATATGGTGCTCATGCTGGCCCAACCAATGGACGACAAATGAAAGGCAATGGTATGAATCAGATATTGTCAGTGAAGTTCTTGTATTGAAGTCCTCCTTAACAGCTGACAAATGAAGGTTTAATATGCATTTGAAAGGTGAAAATGGCCCACCCTGTGAGTTAACACCACAGAGGTTTGGTTCACAGTCAGGAGTGATGTGTCCATTCATGAGGCCAAACCTAACAATGATGACATGTTGTAATATAGTGAGTTTTTGGCATCATTTTTGGGGTGTGCAGCAAGGTGTGAACTTCAATTAACGTGTAACAGCAAATGCAAGATTTTCAGCTTTGCTTTAGTACTGATGTAAAGCTTGACCCAAAGGCTTTAAAGTGGTCAAATCAGTTTGCATATATTGAACAAATAAGTCTCATTTAACTTCAGGATTGTTTGCTATAATGTAGTCACACTGTGATCTTTGTTGCAGGATATGGTGCTCATGCTGGCCCAACCAATGGACAACAGATGAAAGGCAATAGTATGAATCACATCTTTTCATTGAAATTCTTGCACTGAAGCTCTTTAGTCCTAACATGTGTTTGAATCTTGAAAATGGTCCACCAGACACACATGTGAGTTAACAGTCAGAAGTGATCTGCTCTTACTTGAGCCCTGTTTTGGCTCAACAGTTAGAGTACACACGGTCAGCAGTAAAGTTGAATATGCTGTAAGCGTAGTTTTAAAGTTTCTTTTGTTTGCTTCCTTTATGCAATGGTCAGTAAATGAGCTGTCACAAAGCAGCATTTAAACAGTGTCATTGCCATTGAGCCCTGTCATTTTTGGTTGACTGTTCTGCAGCACATTTTCTTCCACAAACTTTTCTCCAGTGGAGCACAATCTAATGGTACAGCAGGATTTATTTTCATCTCTCCACCAGATTGCATCTCTCCACCAGATTGCATCTATTGCGCCAATAACTCTGACTTATATTTGTGATTGTTTGCTATATTGTAGTCACACTGTGATCTTTGTTGCAGGATATGGCGCTCAAGCCGGCCCAACCAATGGACAACAAATGAAAGGCAATGGTATGAATCAGATATTGTCAGTGAAGATCTTGTACTGAAGCACTGAACATGAGACGAATTAAGGTTTTATATATGGTTGAATCATGAAAATGTCCCACCCTGTGAGTTAACACCACAAAGGTTTGGTTCACAGTCAGGAGTGATGTGTCCATTCATGAGGCCACACCTAACAGTGATGACATGTTGTATTATAGTGAGTTTTTGGCATCATTTATGGGGTGTGCAGCAAGGTGTAAGCTTCAATCAACAAATCACAGCAAATGCAAGATTTTCAGCTTCTGTTTTAGTAGTGCACTAAACCTCGACCCAAAGGCTTTAAAAGGTGGTTAAATCAGTTTAAATCTACTGCACAAAAAACTCTTGTTTAACTTCACAATTGTTTGCTATAATGTAGTCACACTGTGATCTTAGTTGCAGGATATGGTGCTCTCGCTGGCCCAACCAATGGACAACAAATGAAAGGCAATGGTATGAATCAGATATCATCAGTGAAATTCTTGCACTAAAGTTCTTAACAGCTGACAAATGAAGGTCTAATATGAGTTTGAAAGATGAAGATGTCCTGTGAGTTAACACCACAAAGGTTTGGTTCACAGTCAGGAGAGATGTGTCCATTCATGAGGCCACAGCAAGGTGTAAACTTCAATCAACCAGTCACAGCAAATGCAAGATTTTCAGCTTTGTTTTAGCACAGATCTAAAGCTCAACCCATTGACATTAAAAATGAGTAAAAGTTAAAAACGTTACCTCATTCACAAATGGTAAAACGTTTCATAACTAGGACAATGAATTAGAATGTCAAAAATATCCAACTACATCCCAAAGCATGATTTAAATACCCACAAATATGTTTATATACCCTTCTGGTATGAATCACATATTGTAATTTATACTCTTGCTCTAAAGCCCTGAACAGCCTACAAATGAAGTTCTGCAATAAATTGAAGGAAATGCAAGGTTTTTCGTTTTAGTACTTAAGTAAAGCTCGTCCTGTTGACTTAAAAAATGAATGATAAAAGTAGAAAAAGATGTGTATCTCCATCAGTTTGCATCTATTGCACAAATAACTGAAATAATAATTTGACTTAATGCTTGTTTGCAATAACATAGTCTCACTGTGATCTTTGTTGCAGGATATGGTGCTCAAGCTGGCAAAACCAATGGACAACAAATAAAAGGCAATGGTATGAATCATGCTTGTGGAAACAGGTCATTTTAATGGTCAGTCCATTGTTTCAATTATTTAACAAAGACAGACAGTGTGCTTTACTTACACTACATAAACGCCAGAGATGTAATGAATCTGTCTGTCATTTTACAGTAGTTTTTCTGCATTTCCAGAAACAGCCACAGACCAAATGATTCTCTGTGTTGTTTCTCTCACTGGCTTTCAGGCTACGGTGCTGCTGCTGGTGTTGGGAATGGAGCCAAAGCCAATGGTGAGAGACCACTGACAATTCTTTATTCAATAACAAGTGACAATGGTAATTTATGGGAAACAATTTCTCCTTTCTTTATTTCCTTCAGAGACAATATGCTAAAGATTTTAGATCAGACCGTCAGTGCTGTGTTGAACAATTTGTATTCTATTATGGATAATGTATCATTTTTCTTGTATTGTGTTTTTTTTTTTTTGACTTTTTACAATTTGGAAAAAAAACACTGATGAGTAAAGATGAAAAACGTCATTGTGTTGTATCTTTTTGTAGGTAACAGTAATGGACATGGAACAAAAGGCAACGGTATGGAAGTTCCTACACTACTGAACATAAAATATCAGTGATTATTGATCAGGCAATAATAATATGAACTGCTGGTTTATGATGAAAGCATTCACATACAGAGTTCCTCTACTCACTGTGATATATGTAGATAAATTAAATTCCTCTTTTCTTGCCAGGCTATGCTGCTGGATCTGGTGTGCCTAATGGAAATGGGGCTAAAACTACTGGTAATGTTTGCAAAAACTGAACTTTAAAAGACATATTTAGCTAAATAAAAGTGATTGGTTTCACCTCTTTGAACATAATAATCATTCTTTAGGTCAAGGAGCCACAGCTGGCCCATCCAGCAGTAATGGGGCAAGACCAAATGGTAAGAGATGTAAAGTGTTTACATTTAAATGGGCAGCATGATACTTGTTGATGTAACTTAAACATGTCTGTATTTAACAGGACAGGGTGGAGCTGGAGGTAAACCTATGAAAGGATATGGCAGACTACATTATGGGGCAGGTAACTCATCTTGTCACCTTGTTGTCCAGGTGATCATAATATTAGCTGTCACACCACATTGATCCATGTGTACTTGTCTGATTTAAGGTCCCGGTGTAGGGATGGGAGCTTCCAGAGGTCTGGGAGTACCTCAGCTTGCCAGAAACCAAAGGAACCAAGGTGAGTGAAGGCCATGACACAGTAACGAAGCCACCAGCTGTGTTCACCAATAACAGTGTGTTTATTTGTCTTTCCAGCGTATGGCAGTAATGGTTACAATGGGTATGGAGCTCAACCTATGGGAGGTACGTTACACATTATTTCTTCTGTATTGATAATGAAATATAAATGCTATTTGTTCATTAATATTTGCCTACCGTATTGATAGGCTACAATGGTGGTTATGGCAGTGCTGGTTTGGGCCTGGGATCTCGATATGGAAATGGAGGAATCAAGGGACCAGTGCAAGGTAGGTATATTCCTACTGTCAAGTGAAAATTATATAATGTATCTTAAAATTAAATTGTCATGTTTTTAGATTACACATTCCTCTATAAAACTGAGCACAACTCCCTTAACTATTTGATGATAAAATTTAAGGCTACGGTGCTGCAGCTGGTGTTCCCAATGGACAAGGTGCAAAAACTAATGGTAAACCTGATTATATCCAATGCCATATACAGTTGTGTTCAAAATAATAGCAGTGTGTTTAAAAACACGAGTAAAGCTCAAAATCCTTATAAAAGTTTTTATTTCCATGCATTGGGAACACTGCACATCATATTCTAAATCAAAACATGGAAAAAAAAGTATCAATTTTTTAATTACTTTACAGAAAATGAAGGAAAATGATTATTGGGCTGTTCAAAAAAATTGCAGTGTCTGCATTTTTCTTTACAAACTTAAATATTTACTGTATAAACTGAAATTTTATAGGATTTAGCATTCCTAAACTAATATTTAGTTGTATAACCACTGTTTCTGAGTACTGCTTCACATCTCTGTTCATGGAGTCGACCAACTTCTGTGAACAGGTATTCCAGCCCAGGATGATTTGACAACAAATGCATGTACAACATATGCTGGCTTCATCCTTAAATAAGGCCCACCTGATTCACACCTGTTTTTTCACAGAATGAATGACCTCACTAATTGAACTCCACACTGCTATTATTTTGAACACGCCCCTTTCAATTAATTATTCAATTACACAGACTCAGGAGCATGCATATCATGAATGTTGGGTCTGTTAGTTTTCTATGACTCTACTACACCTACTAGTAAATAGTTTGCCCTGTAGTAATATAATTTCTACCAAAAACAGTGATTGATCTGGTTAGTCACGTTGGGCTGCTATTTTGAACACAACTGTATCATGTCCATTGAAACGTTTGACAGGCCTCTGTTAAAATGATCTAAAATCATTGTGTTTAAATTTTAAAGGTTATGCTGGAGCCAGCGCCCCTAATGGAAATGGAGCCCTGCCAAATGGTGGGACATCATGCAAGATATTAATTACTGTTATTTCACTTATATTTATACTATGAGATTAATTATTCTTCCTGTTTGTGAAACTATTAAGGTTATGGATACCCCAATGGTGGATCTGCTAAGCAAGCAAAACCAGGTAAATATGCAGTCACAATTACATATATGTAATTATTTTTTATATCAAAGTGTTTGTTTATCGTCTTTTTATTTTTATTTAAAGCAATATCATTTTCGAGTCAGTGGTATCAATTTTGAGTAAATGGTTACGAAGCTCTCAGACAGCAAAACAATAAATCATTCAGTATCAATATCTGCACATATGGAGTTTTTGGCATAACTGTGATCTGACTTTATTCTGATTATTATTTTTTAGGTTATGGTAATATTCCAAATGGGTATGGAACCAAATCCAACGGTAAGGTTTTCCCATCTTCTTCCGGTCTATTTAGGTTTGAAAATACTGTTTTATTTTCACCACATCTCGATCAGAATTTGAAGACACTGGCTATTTTGAATGTGTTGCAGGATATGGAGCCACTAGAGGAGGTGCAATGAGACCCCAGCCAGGTAATATTTGTACTGAAATCATGCCACAAATGGTAACAACCTCTAGAATATGCAATCAATATACAGTAACACATAGTTTACTACTGGCTTTATATTGAAGCTCTTAAATGTCTGAATTTAAAGAAGTCAAAAAAACATTAAAGTGAAATGCAGTGCACTTGATTTTTTTTTTCCTATGTCTCCTTTATTTAGGCATGTACTGTGTTATAGATAGATAAATAAAAAAATAAAACGTATGTTAAAAGGACAGTTATTTAGCTTTTAAACTTTAGTCACTGTTTTCACTCCTAAGCTGTGATTGGACAATTGATTGTTTTTCATTTTGCCATTGACAGAGCATTCCTGATTTATTTTTATTTATTTATTTTTTTTCTGAATTCGTGGTGGTGTGTTTTTTTTTGCCGTGAAGACAGTGCTGTTTGATAAGATATCTCACTTATTTATATTATTTAAATCAAAATTGTGTTGGTTTATCCATTTTATCCTTTACACAAGACAAAAAGTCACTTTATTTGTTTATTTGATTTTCTTTTTATTTATAAGTATTTCAAGTCTTCCTTAACTAACAGCATTGCTTACAACTTTTAATGTTTTCTCTCAAGGTCATGGAGTTGGAAATGGTGCTGCACTCGGAGGATATGGAGGTAAACTCAATATTGTAGCTATCCAGAGTCAAATTTATTTTTGAAATTCAAGGATTATCTATTATGAACAAGCCCTGAATGTAATTAGTGAAAGTTAATCTTGTGAGGCTATCACAGTAATTTATTTCTACCCTGTGTCATTGTAATGACAGTGACCTTTATACTCACATCTGCAGCATATGGAGGCTCAAAACCTCAAACAACCAAAGGAGTTGGAGCAGCGTCACCCAGTGAAGGAGCTAAAACACTCAATGCTGGTAATAATTCTAATTAATTGTAATATCCAAACTATCTAGACCCGCAAATTGTGTGTTTACTGCATCAAAACTTTGCTAATGAAATGAATTGATTTCATTTCATTAGCAAAGTTTTGTATTTCTCAGGCTATGGTGGTCCTTCTGGTGTACCTAATGGACAGTTGGCTAAAGCAGCTAATACTGGTAAATGCTCCCTTACCTGCAGGATAATTTTTCCATCAGCCTTATCGCTGATGGAAAATTATGGATTGTTATATATTTAGCTTTTTTCCATTAACACTTGGTTTGTTTTCACCCACTCATCTTAGGTTACGGCATGATGCCTAATGGGGAGGGCACAAAGGGTGCAGGCGTGTCTAATGGAAACGGCCTTAAAGGTGGAGTCCTCTCGCCTGAGCAGCCAAGTGCAGCACCAGAGGAGGTTTTCGCACCTCAACAGGCAACGACTCAAGGTGCAGCCCCTGTTGCCCCTGAGCCCATGAGTGGTATCCTTGTCATGGTGACACAGGAGAAATATCAAAAGCTGCCTTCACCTGTCACACAAGGAAAAAGCTACAAACAGACACCAATAATCCCTCAGGCTACACTTGAACCAGCACCAGCTATTCCTCAAGGGCAAATTTCAATGCCTGTACCCGAATCCACGCCTGTACCCGAATCCACCCCTGAACCTGTACCCTTGGGTCCAAAAGCAGCAGCTTCTGGACCCGTACCTGTGGCTAACCCAGCATTAGAGCCAGAAGCAGTTCTTCCACAAGGCAAGTAACCTAAACCTCAATCTGCACAATGCTTCTTTAGCAGGGAAAAATACCAGCTCTACAGTTTGAAGAATCACTGGTTCCACTATCTGAATTAGAGAATGCAAACAAACAAAAAGTAATATTAAAAACTACATTTTCCCATATTACTTAAGGTGATTGCCTTCCTGACGAGGCACAGAAAGATTATGTTGTCTGTTACATCAAACTACATACTTTATATCAAACAGATAATCTTTTTGGGTCCTTTTTTAAAGGGAAATATAGTAAATATTATATATAATATAATGGTAAAAATTATTTTGTGTTAACTGTCTAATGACCTAAAGACAGAGATATTTTACTTTTACTCAAATTTAACTTTTAGTTTGAGTGGAACTGGAAAGATTAAAACAAAGTCGGGTGATAATGGGTTTGCATCCCTTACTCTGTCTCAGCAAAATTCACAATTTGTATAAAGTTATATTCACCTTTTTATATGCATCTACTGGGTATCAGTGTACTCTATATGTCATATGGTTCAGCTTGTTTTGCACTGTTGTAATATTATAACACTGGAATAAAGTAGCAGTAGAATTTCACTAGACTACTTTATTAAAATGTAAAAAATGAATTGTGTGCTGTACATTTGCAAACATCCTCTGACCTGTTAATTTAGTAAAGTTGCCAAGTTCTGCTGTGTGAGAAATCAACCATTGTGTACAACTGATGGAAATACATGTCAATTTGTTTTCATAGCAAAGGAATATATCTTTCCATGATAAAGCTTTGGTGATTTCCATAGATTTAATATGAAAACATAATGGAAAGAGGCTTTTCTCTTGAAATATAATTCTCAGATTCATATTTTTATGAAACAACTCACTGACTTTCATTAAAAATAACTTATAAATAATGTTATGGCTTTCATGGTGTTGAAATCTTGCATCGTAACTGGTTCAAGTAATGTAAGTAAGTAAAGTAATGTTTTATACTTTTCCTTATAAATTGCACTCTGTGGTTTGATGATATCCTGCAAAATGTGGCGGCTTCTCGTGTTTTTTTTTTGTTTGTTTTTTTTTTAACTGATGTGCGTATTCTGTCTTTTATAATGTACGGGGACATGTAGCACACACTTAACATAATAATATGTAGACATAAATGTTATAAAATGTGTGACCTCTAGGTTATGTGACTGGAAGTGCTGTGCCTGAGCAAAAAGGTGCAGAGGCAGACGTTCTTTTTGGGGTTGACAGCACCAGTGAGGGGGATGCTGCCCCCGAAAGCACCAAATCCCTGAAAACCAAACCTGTGCCTGAAACAGTGGCAGCTAAAAGTTCAGGCAGCATCATCCCTGAAGAGGCATTAGCCATGGGTGTGCCTGAGGTTGCTCCAGAAGAAGCAAACATCAAAAGTCAACCCGAGGCAGGACCTGACAGGCTCAGGGTCAAAGGTCTCCCTACAGGAGAAACAGGGGCAACTGGTAAACAAATGCATGCGTAAATGTTGACTGAACCCTGTGTTTGTCCTAACTTGAAGTCTGAAGTCTGCAAAATTGTGGGTTTACACTGCAAGATTTGTTTTTTTGATGGCTAGGATTCAGTCTAACTTGCCTGTAATACTTTGCAATATAAATGTGTTGTCAGTATCAGTATTTACAGACTATCTAGATCCATTAAGGTGAAGTTTGTTTTCATTTTGTGAGTAGAATGACTTGTACAGATGGAAAGATGCCAAGTATTAATTTGAGAGTGAATCCCAGCCAGGTACCATATTCATGGTAATGATTGTTTTTTAGATTGTTTTATTTCATTATGTTTGTTTGAGTGTTGCATGTTGTTCTCTTTAGATTCGTTTAACAAAATTACCAATAACTTGTTTTCATATGCGTTTATGTCTCATGTCCTCACCTCACCCAACTTTATCATTTTGAATAATCATGCCACCTTTAAGGTTTTTGGGAAATATGCTTAGAGTTAGGCATGGAGATTGCACCGCTCTCAAAACTGTCTGTTAAATAGGGAGCTGGAGCTAAGGGAAACTTAATTTTGTTCAGTGCTTTTCATACTTAGTTTTGGTAAGGATTAAACAGATATAACATGTTGATTAATGAGCTTTAGAGATGCTTGTAGGTGGTTTTTGTTGTACAGAGCCAGACTAGCATTTTCCCCATGTATTCAGTCTTAGGCTCTCAGGCTAAACTAAGCATATTGCCTCCTGGCTGTAGCTTCATGTTTACTTTACAGACATGAGACTGGTGTGAATCCTCGCATCTAACTCTCAGCAAATAAGCGTATTACCCAAAATGTTAAACAGGTTCTCTGTAGCCGGGTGAGATCGAACCAACTCACAATGTGTTCATCTCCAGACTAAAAGTGAGAAGTGTGTTACTTTGTCATGTGATCATTCTGATATATATTGTTTTAATTCTTATAAATTTCATTTTGGTGGGTGGAGTACATAATGTATTTAAGTTTAACCCACTTAAATAATGTTGCAAGTGTAACATTTTTAGAAATTGTAAATGGAGAACATCCAACTGAGCCCTAATTTATCTGTCTGTCCCTCTGATTTCAGAGAACAGCGGAGGAGCTTCTGTCTCCAAGGGACAGGGAGCTAAACCAGCCAAACCTGGTAAAAACACTCACTGCTTTCCTTTGAACAGTAAATCATCTAAGAGTCCTGCCACACTTCTGGTCTATGAAATTTGGTCAAGAAATGTCCTGTCCAGGATGAAGTGTGACAATGGCATAATCATACCATTGGCACATTACCTCTTCATCTTGTTTAATGCCATATTCTACAACTCATTAGTAAATCTGAAAAAAAATAATTTATTTTATTGGCATTTGACACCTCACATGGGGTTTTGATAATGTGCCAATTCACTTCATCAGAGGTAGTCTGGACAAATCTTCTGGAAAGTCGTAACATCAAAAGACTCCAAATTTATCAAAAACAGTAGTGGTACTGTGTTCACTTTGTGACAATATCAGAAATGACAATATCAACACATAACATAGCCTGTTTGTTTGGTGGTTGATATCTCAGTTGTGCATATATATCTGTTTATTCTGCTTTGAAATCTTGATTTATGCCAGTAATTCATGTTTACATGTTCATGTTTATTTGTGCCTTAGACTGTGGACCCTCAGGAGTACCAAATGGACAATGGATGAAAATACCTCGACCTGGTAATATGAGAGTATGATATGTATAGCTTTCAACAGCCATGTGCCAGAAATGATGACTACACTTACCATAAAACAACATTAACCCACTGATTATCTGTAGCTCCTATTTCTAACTCTACATTACCTTGGTTACTACCTTGACTATTATAATGCACACAGAAAATCAACACAGATGATGAAAGGTTGTTCACATTGTTTTGTCATCCACTGGCACAAGCACAAAAGGTTCCTGAAAACTAGTGAGTCATGGCCTAACACAGTGTATTTTCCAGAGACACACACAATCTTCTTGTTTATAATATTTATTTATTTACTGTTCTGAGGTTATGGAGCAGGAGCTGGTGTACCAAACGGATATGGTGCTAAACCCAACGGTAATACTGCTTTATTCTTCATTCTCAATATTCAACATGACATGCTCATAGCAGGCCTTATAGTGCTTATATTGTGTTCTTGTTAGGATATGGTGCCAGTGCAGGAGGATATTCAAATGGAGGAGGAACTCAAGCCAACAAGCCAGGTAAAAAAAAAAAAAAAAAAAAAAAAAAAAGTTGTATTTTGGGGTGAAATGCAGATGTATTCGAACATGACACTGACATGCCAAACATGCCACCTCAACAAAATTCATAGCACATGATATCTTTCCTCTACTTGTTTTCTTTTCCATTGAATAAAAGTGTTTAAAAGTTTAATAAAGTTTTGTTGATCTAAAGGTTATGGAGCAGGAGGCTACACTGTCCCTGGACTCAGCAATGGTTATGGAGCCGGTAATATTTACTGTTACTATAAGCATCGATTGAAGAATATTCCTTGATATAATTTTTGTTTTCTTCTTTCATTTCCAAGAACATTCAGATGTTAGATTTTAAAAAAATATCTTTGCTTTTATATGGGCAGGACTGGGATATCCTTATGGAGGGAAACCACAGCAACTTGGTGAAAAGAAATGATTATAAGTTGAAGTGTCGAATGTGTTTTCATTATGGTTCTGTATGCCCTCAGGTTATGGACAAGGAGCGTACCTTGGAGCTGGATATGGAAATGGAAATTCATATGGAGGTGCATTTAAAAGGATACACATCTTGAAATTGTTCTTGTATACAGTCTGCAGCATTTTTTTGACTTTCTGCCTTTTTTTCAGGAAATACAGGTTTCGGTCAAGCAGGCAAATCAAAATCAGGTAACTTCAACTTCTCTTTTAAAATACTGAATCTGTACGTTGATATAAAACACTGAGTCTAGGAAATGGTAGATGATATATTGCCATTTTTGCTGCTGTGTTATTGTAGGCCCTTTAGCTCAGCCTACTAATCTATGATCAGATCACTGTAGTAGTTTATGATCTCTTTTTTTTTTTGCAGAGTATGGAAATGGTTATAGTGCAGGTGTACAGCCTGACTATGCAAGTAAGTACCATTTTATTCAATTCAAGTTCAGAAAAAATGTCATTTTAAGCAAACTGCAGTAATAGTAAACATTTCTCTTTTTTTCCAGGTCTTGGCCAAGGTGTACCTGCTGCTAATGGCAAATCAGGTATGAGTGGCAACTGAGGATACAGTTAAAAATAAATATGATATGATGGTAAAGTAAATTAAACCAACAAGTCCAATTTACTGTGGATTTTTCAGGTGGCGCCAAGCAGATTCCTTACAACGGAGCCCCAGTTGTTCCTGCTGGACTAGATGGTGAGACCACGGCATAAAAAAATATGATTTAAGCATGTGAGAGATTTTAACAGCGAGAAGACTCATCCACAGTGTAATCAACAGTATAAAACAGAGCAGAAACACAAAAAATTATTAACACAAAAAAACCCCAGAAAAGCCCTGCTTCACAAACTACACCTTTACACCTTTATACCATAACATTAACTAAAGAAACATTTTTGATTTTTAAAATGTGACACACCAAGCCCAAAACTTTCTCCAATGTCACAGGGATGGGTGGCTTGCCCTTCGGTGGTCAGACCCTGGGAATGGGTGCAGAGAAATCGAACACAAAGTACGGTGAGTGCATGTTGGTTCCATTGGGGAAGGAAAGGGAACGTTTATTTCTGGCTTCCTGAGTTTAGAGTACCATCATATGTGCATCTTAAACTTCTTTAAGCAAGTTAATTTCTCATTATTCATGTGCCAACCAGCTTTATTCTCTGCTCACATCACTGCCCACACTGATTTAGGCATTGGTGGGTTGCAGTTTGGTGGACCACCTCTAAGTACAGGGACTAATGGCGCAGGACATTATGGTATGTCTATGTTGTTATTATTGCATGATTTTCTATCTGTCTGTTTGTCTCAACACTGCATGCAGGTCTTAATTAAAACTGCAAGCTCATTTATTTGTACTTCATGTGTGCTTATTTAATGTGTATACCAAAGCGCCACTGCAGCCCATTGAGAATTAATACAAGCATAGATGGTCAGTCTAATGAGTTCATGTGTGTCTCGTATTGATCCAGGATATGGATCTGCTGGTGATGGCAAATCATCTGGAAAATATGGTAAGTTGTCTCAGGCAGTCATAAAAGTATGTTGGATTTCAGGGCAATGTGCAGTACTATGTTCTCTTTTTAATGTGATTCCACACAGTGAGCTACAGAGGGCTTATGTCTAACTAAGATATTAATGATGATATTG
Source organism: Scortum barcoo (assembly GCA_023238725.1). Taxonomy (NCBI): domain Eukaryota; kingdom Metazoa; phylum Chordata; class Actinopteri; order Centrarchiformes; family Terapontidae; genus Scortum; species Scortum barcoo. The sequence continues at coordinate 10,588,728 of CM041542.1, forward strand.
ATTAAAAATTCTTACATGTGGTTTTGCTGCCAGCATGGGAGGGGATCCTGTACCTGCACAAAAATATGGTCAGTGTGCTGGGACAAAAAGGAGTTTTACTGTGGCTAATAGTTTCTTACTATTGCACAGATGTAGACTCTGATTAAATGAAATCCACAGTCCACACGTGATGGTGAAAAGGTTTCTTTTGTGGGTCAATTTTGAGAGGCCATGTGATCATTTCATATCATTTTCCTCCAATCTCTGCTCAGGATATGGTGGGTTCCACAATGGCGGGCAGCTTCTTGGTCTTGGCACTAATGGAAATCCAGCTGGCAAATATGGTGAATAAATATCTTTGGTGACTCTTGTTGCGATTTGCATGATGCACTCATAAAATCTCTGTCATAATCCTGGAAAAGCTCCCCCTCTTTACTTTTAATATTTCATGATCGCTCTGTTTCTTCATTTCCTCTACAGGTTATGGAAGAATGCCTTACGTAGCTCAACCAGCTGGACTGAGCCCTGAAGCCAAATCTACCAGCAAATATGGTAAAAACTTGGACAAATCTTCTAAGCTAACTCTTGGCAAGAACGCAAATACTTTAATTCCTAAAAAGTTTAACTTTTCCTTTCACGATTAGGCGCTGACAATGTGAATGATGAAACAATAAAAATACAGTGTGCTGCACTAAAGATCATAAAACTGTAGACTGCTTGTATTTGTATTTTTAAGTTGTTGTTTAATTTATATAATTATATATTTTTCAGCTCGGGCTGGCTCACCCTATCAACCTGAACATCTTGCACTTGGACAGAATGGAAAATTAACAGGCAAATACGGTGAGATTGAGCAAACATAACAGCTACCCTCTAATGGCCCTTTTCCACTAGTACCTACTCGGCTCGGCTCGGCTCGGCTCGCCTCAGCTCGACTCGACTCGACTCAGTTTCGGTCGTTTTCCATTACAACAGAGTACCACCTCAGCGTGGGTGGGGTCGTCGTGGCAACGCGGCCGAAACTCCAGCGACGTCATTTGTTATGCGACACAAACACGAAACGACTACGGAGCAATGGAGGCCACCAGACAAAGAAATGTCTGCACCTCATCGTCGTTGCTCCGCGGGGTTGATTTCTGTGCAGCCATCTCTGATCATGTTCGTTGTTGTTATTGCGTTTTAAAAATGGCGCGGTTGACTCTTACGAACGAGTCGCTCTCCCGACGCATCTAGTGACGTCTGCCGACGTCACATTTTCGGCTCGACTCAGCTCGCTTGGCAACCCCGGCAGAGTAGGTACTACGAAAGTACCTGGTACCAGGTACTAACACGTAATGGAAACGCGTACAAACCGAGGCGAGTCGAGGCGAGTCGAGTAGGTACTAGTGGAAAAGGGGCATAATTGTTATGTGTGTGTTTATTTGGTTTAACTTGTCATTTCATGTGGTTGCCAACTGCTAAGGTGGCAGTGAAGTTCCTTATGCACCACAAGCTCCTGGTTTTGGAAGTCAAGCAAAATCTTCTGGAAAATATTACCATATTTTCATCTGATCATGCATCTGAGGGCAGATCTGGTGGAGAATATGGTATTTTGTCATTATGGCTACTAATTACCTGAACAGCTGGGATAGAAATGTACAAATAAATTGTACATTCATCTCTTTTTTTTTGCCTTCAACAGATATGGCAGGTTTACCTTATGAACCCCTACCTCTTGAGCCAGATTCACCTGGAAAATCCTACGGTGCGTCAGCAAGAGGTTTCTTTTTAAAAGATTCACATCACAAGTATACTGTAGACCCCAATCACTTCTTCTTATCTCATCTGTTTTTTATCCTGATGTCTTAGTGAAGGGAGAGGTACCGACTTCAGCAATTGCAGTTGAAGGTGATGGGATGTTGGTTGATAGATACAGTAAGTCCAGTCTGTATTTCTGTGTGGTTGTCCTTTTTGGCTCTACTGCATTCAGGTAATGTTGTCATGTTTGTCACTTTCAGAAAATGTGGGCTATATAAATGGACAAGTGCAGCCAGAAGGTAAAACTAGAAACACAAGTTTCATCCAAACATTTTAATGTCATACAAAGTGCATAGAAACTGAAGACAACATTTAATTTTTAGTTTATTGTAACACTCCTCCCCTGATTTTGTCCAAGCTGTTGCATTTTCTGCAGCACCCACTTCCAGCCCCAACCTGGCTCACCCCTCTGTCCCATCCTATCTACCTGTGGAGGCCTCCTTCACACCCGACGCGGTGCCTGGAGTGGGTGTTGAGGATCTGCCTGACCCTGCAGGCACTGCCAGCATGTCCCTCGACTCCGCACCCACTGTAGAAATTCAGGGCGTACCTGAGCAACCAGATGACCTGCATCAACAGCAGCTGCCACGTCAGATACACATCCAGCAGCATCTCAAACTGCATTTTCACCAACAAGACAAGTCTGGGAGAGGTAGTCTGTTACCTTGATTATCTAGAGTTAAGATGGAAAGAAGGTTGGCTCATTAAAGAAGAAGAAGAAAGAGAAGTTGAATCATAATGTATTTTATACATGTATAATGTGTGAAAAAAGCTTGTATCCTGAGCAATATTTACAATTTGGTCTTAAAAGCTTTGCTTTTTGCCATTAAATACATTTCTGCTGTTTACACTGTAAGGGTCTCACAAGGTCTGTGCTTCTTGTAGGATAAGTTTTAGTAAATAAGCTTATTCACTTTGAGAATAAGGTGAGATGGTTGATATAACTGATCTGCACAATAAATGATAAGCTATATCCATTGTCAGCTAAGCTCAATATAAAGACTGGAAACAGGGAAACAACTAGCCTGTCTGCAAAAAAATCCACCGATCAACACCTCTTAAACTCATTTTATGCTCTTTAAGCTTGAAAGTGGTATTGTTCACTTTTTGGCATTTTGATATTTGTGCACATACAGTATAAGGCATTTGTCAATGTACATACACAGAAACATATACATCTAGCTTTAAATACACTGCTCACAAAAATTAAAGGAACACTTTAAAGAAACACATTAGATACATTCAGATCTCAATATGAAGTTGGATATCTATACAAATAACGACAGGGCAATGTCTTAGGAACAAAAGGATGCCAAGTCTTTTAATGGAAATAAAAGTTTTCAGCCTACAGAGGGCTCAATTGTGTAGACACCCTAAAATCAGAGTGAAATGAAGATGTGGCAGGCCTAGTCCATTTTTTCAAAAACTTAATTTCTGCAACTCAAAATGCTTTTCAGTATCTTGTGTGGCCCCCACAAGCTTGTATGCATGCTTGACAACGTCGCGGCATGCTCCTAATGAGACGACGGATGGTGTCTTGTGGCATTTCCTCCCAGATCTGTGTGAGGGCATCCCTGAGCTGTTGTACAGTCTGAGGAGCAACTTGGCGGCGCCTAATGGACCGAAACATAATGTCCCACACATGTTCTATTGGGTTTAAGTCAGGGGATCGTGAAGGCCATTCAATTGTTTCAATTCCTTCATCCTCCAGGTACTGCCTGCATACTCTTGCCACATGAGGCCGGGCATTGTCGTGCATTAGGAGGAAACCAGGACCTACTGCACCAGCGTAGGGTCTGACAATGGGCTGATAGGATTTCATCTCGATACCTTATGGCAGTCAGAGAACCATTTCCTAGGCAGTAGAGGTCTGTGCGTCCCTCCATGGATATGCCTCCCCAGACTATCACTGACCCACCACCAAACCTGTCATGTTGAACGACGTTGCAGGCAGCATAACGTTCTCCTTGTCTTCTCCAGACTCTTTCACGTCTATCACAGGTGCTCAGGGTGAACCTGCTCTCGTCTGTGAAAAGTACAGGGCGCCAGTGTGGCGGACTTGCAAATTCTGGTGTTCTTCAGCAAATGCCAGTCGAGCTCCACGGTGCTGGGCAGTGAGCACAGGGCCCACTACAGGACGTCGGGCCCTCAGGCCACCTTCATGAAGTCTGTTCCTGATTGTTTGGGTAGAGACATTCACACCAGTGGCCCTCTGGAGGTCATTCTGTAGGGCACGAGCAGTGCTCAGCCTGTTCCGCCTTGCACAAAGGAGCAGGTATCGGTCTTGCTGATGGCTTGAGGACCTTCTACGGCCCTGTCCAGCTCTCCGAGAATAACCACCAGTCTCCTGAAATCTCCTCCATGTTCTGGAGATTGTGCTGGGAGACACATTAAACCTTCTTGCTGCAGCACATGTGTGGATGTGCCATCCTGGAGAAGTTGGACAACCTGTGCAACTTCTGTAGGGTTAAGGACTCGCCTCATACTGCCAGTAGAGATAATTACTCAAGCCAAAACCAGCACGAGTGAAAAATCAGCCAAAAAAGATCAAGAGGGAGAAACTTGAAATGACCTCCACATGTAAAACCAGTCCTGTTTTGAGGGTTTTCTAATTGTTGCCACTGTGGTGCACCTGTTGTTAATTCCATGAACACCAATACAGCTAAAAGTGATTAACGATGCCCTCAGCTGCTTAACCAACCAGAAAATTATCAGACAGGTTTAACTGATTTCATGCCAGGCCCAATAAAAAAAGTGTTCCTTTAATTTTTGTGAGCAGTATATATTCCTGTTAGTTTACCATGTCAAACATTACAATCCAGGCAGAGGCTGAAATTAAGTGTGTAATCGGAAATTATGTGCAATCAGTACAAGTAACTGATATAAAAGTTATTTAAAAATAATTGTATAACTGTTCTTTTCTTTGTTTTCAGGTGCAAAGAATGGCAAATATGATTTGAATGGCTTCTTTGGGAATAGTGGCTATCAAGGTAAGAACATACTGAATGAAACATCCTTCGGTTTTCTGTATTTTTCTCAACCTTCCCACTTATCTTTGTACTGCTTTCTCTTCTCCACACAGGTTAACCCTGCAGACAACGACAAGTATAATCTCCTTTTCTGCCGTTGTATATTATTTTTGATTGTTTTCTAATTGTATATTATTTTTGTTTTCCTCTGTCTGTCCAATAGTCCTGGTATTTTTGTTTGTTTGTAAGTCTAGAGATAAAACAACATTTAAACCTTTTCAATTTGTTAGGTTTATGTATATTTTCATGCATCCTGTATTACTGTGTTTTTGTTCTGCACTTACTGTTCGCTGTACATGCAAAGAATTGGTTGCTGGAGAAATGGAATTTGTCTGCTTTTGTCAGTATGATGTTATCAACTTAAAATAATCCTGTAAAACGTAAATCAGACTGTTAGAAGTTATTTTGCATGGGAAAGGTGTTTCATTTTACTACTTGTGACAAGCATCTGTTTATGATTGTACAGTATTTGATTGAATAAAACCATCAATGAATACCAACACATGTTTCTATACATTAAGTATGTTACAGAATAAGAAATTAAGAAAAACAACCACCTCTTAAAGCCTATTAATCCCCAGGTGATCCTGACTGCAGCACTGTTGTATATGTGCATGGGGAAAAGGAACAGTCTGTAATAAGGGAAATACAGAATATATTATGTTCACATTGAAGTTGAAGTGTGAGTCAGTCATGAGCCATGAAAAGGAGCAGCTGCCATAGTACACATAGCTTTTTGTAAGGATTACCTCAGCTTAGGGATAAGAGCCCTTTTCTGATTGGTCCTACTGGAAGCATGCCACTTTGCCAGCTCAACAGGTTGCTTGCTTGGAATTACACCTGTCCAATGATGGATCTCAAGGACCAGAGTTTCTGGCAGGTTGTGGTCATGGATGTGGCCTGGAGTCCCGATTGTGGCTTTTTTTAGGATGTAAACGTTGCTGAACCTGCGCCGTCTACTCAATGTGAGGCCACTGGCTGCAGGAAGTCGTGATGGTGCTTTACAAAGGGCCACGGCTGCTGGACTTTACAAAGACCCCTCCGCACCTTCAGTTCAACAAATATGTCCTGACAGGTTACCGGCCAGTGTCAACGGCTCAAGAGTGCCTCAGGAGCCTCTTCTACATGCACAATGAGCTGGGGAACATCTACACTCATGGTAAGTCCATAAATTACCTGTGCATTGTCTTCACATTCTGCTCCACTCCAGTAAGTGTCATTCTGGGCAAAATGTAAAAATGTCTGTTTTTAACTGCATAGGAATTATCCCATTAAAATATATCTTTACAGTTAAAATACACAGAGCAAATGTTCCTCATCCAACTTAATGTACAAACAAAACAGGTCACAGATGTCTACTACTCTCACTTGCAGCCAGTTACAAACGCACTTGACAGCAATGGGTAATGAGGATTTGGGGTATTAGCTATTATCTGCCCTGGGAATCCCTGCCCTGGAAATATCTTTTGGTTAACGTGGTCTTTAGCGGTGTGTGTTAGGCAGTCCCTTTTCAGTTGTAAATGCCTATATGCATCATGGCTAAGGCATCCTGGACATGCATGCATTTGCAAAGAGTGCAAACAGCTACTGAACTATTGATGAACTATTAATTTGTACTCTTGATGTGAGACTTACAAATTCAGACCTGACCTAAAATGTGCAAGCACAAGCAAAGATGTAAAAATGAACAGCGCATGACCCAAAGCCTGCATAGCCTTGAACTTCAGAGGGCTTCCTCCTCATGCTCCATTTTCTCTTTGGCTACCACATTAAGTTAATTAAGACTAACACTCTTACTAAGGGGAAGTGAAGGGTATTAGCTGCTCAGGTTTCTCTCTGCATGTAGCCAACAGCCATACATTTCACGCTCTTCCTGGAAAAGAAACAAGCAGAGGAACCACTCAGACTATTCAATTCCTCATATTGATTGTAGTGATATTTTATTGTTCGCAATTAAAAAAAACAGAGGTCCTTAACCAACCACATAAATAAGCATTTTGTCATGTTGAAAACATAACTTTCAATGAGAATAAAATACTGATAGATGATCTCTAATTAGAGGAGTTTCTAAAGGACTCTTATCCACCTATGTGTAGGTTTCAAACATTTTTCATTTCCTCCTTTATGTCATTTCATCTCATTTCTCCCCTGTCCTCTTTCCCCTTTCAACTCCTACTCTTCTGGTCACCTCAGGCATCCCTTTTTTCCTTTTCTTGGTGCTGCTGCCCTTTAGCATCCCCTGGATGGAGGTGGACAGCGTCTGGATCTGTGTGGTCCACTACCTGGCCTGCCTCTGCCCCACTGTGGGCTCAGTGGTCTACCATGTGTTCATGAACCATGTGGGAGGAGAACATGTGTACGACACCCTGCTCTCCTTGGACATGTTCGGGGTCTGCCTAGTTAACACCCTGGGTAGGTCATAGCATGGAGCTGACTCAGTTGGCATTACGGGACAGAAATAAGTTAGTAAGCAGACCTTGAGCGAGGATTGTACGAGAGACTGACGTTTCCAAGGTCAAGAATTAACTTTCGCTCTCACTTAAGTCTTTTGGAAATCTCATAAGCAAACCGCATCTTCTCTCAAATGCAGACTGTTAAAAGGAGGTTGTATCATTTTCCTTTCAATCTTCCTTTCTTCTTTTCAATTTAATGCTATCTTAAAGGAATAGTTTGACATTTTGGGAAACATTCTCTGCCTTTCTTGCTGAGAGTTAAATGAGAAGATCATTACCACCAATAACAGTCTTATATCCTATATCTGTTCCGTATGAACCAGGAGGTGGTTAAATTAGCTTTGCATAAAGAATGAAAAAGGGGGAAACTGCAGTGGCTCTCTTTAGAAGAAACAACATCCACCTCTATAGCTCACTGATTAACATGTTATAAATAGTTCATTTAATATATTAAGAAAGTGTAAAAACAATTAATTATGGTTTTAGTTGGGGTTGAAACTATTGGCGAAGAGCAGTGACTTCCGGAAGTCTTGTCACCACCACTGACACAAAGACATTGCTTTCAGCCAAGAAATAGTTCGGCTGTTGTTCATTTTAAACAGAGCCTAACCATTTATCTGTCATGTTTTTATGCTTGTTCTTATTGTGAGATTTTATTACAGGGTCAAAACTTTTTCTAATCTAGTTTCTGTGACCTACGTCTGACCCCAGTCAATGACTCAAGTCTAGTCTAGTTTTCATTCATTCACTCGGATATCTTCTCTCTCGTCACCAGGGGCACTTCCCATCATCCACATCACCCTTCTTTGCTACCCAACCATGCGACAGGCCGCCTTGCTGGCCTACATCCTCCTGTCAGCCTACGGCATCTACTGCGCCACCACGGCTTGCACCAACATCCTGCGCCTGCGGGCTTTCGTCTGGCAGGCCCTGTTCCGCTTCAGCCTCTTCCTGTTCCGGGTGTACGGCAGTGGGGTGGGTAGCCCAAACTCCCTGCGCCTCTTTGTCATCATGGACTCTCTGGCCATAGCGGGAGGACTGGTCAACATCATCCAGATCCCAGAGCGCTTCGTCCCGGGCCTGTTTGATAACTGGGGCAACAGCCACCAGATAATGCATGTCATGGTTATTTGCTCAATTATCTACCTGCACTGGGGCACTCTGGAGGATTTATCCTGGGTTAAGACCTACCAGTGTCCTACTGAGTGATGCAAACAGGTGGGCATTGCATTCGAGGCTTCGTTGATAGAAATGAGATTTAGGATTCATTGAGGCAGGAAGAGTAAAGAATAAAAAGAGGAGAAGCGAGTTCAACATGCACTTTAGTTCTAGCTGCTGAAAGTCTTCACAAGGGAAGTTTGCAATTTGACATTTTGCCAGAGAACAACAAGAGGAACTTACAGTGTTGTAACTGTGGAACTCAAATCTCACTACATCAAATTAAAAATCCTGAGCATACTTGATTTTTAGGTTGTTCAAATGCAGTAGTTTTGGGTCATACAGCCCATAACCAATAGTGTTGAAATGAAAATGAAATGACTGTATGTAATAAATTATATATTTTTATATTTGCTCCAACTTGTATTTCATTCATGTGTGTGTCATTTGACAAAGTGAAACAACACAAGTCATTGAATGCTTTTCTTGTTTAATTGCAAGAGAGATATACTGTATATACACTTGGAAACAAAATAATTTTTTCTATTGCTAAATGTCAAAATTTCAACTGTTTTCATTTAGACTTGGCAACACGTTACATTCCTTTTTGTTGGCATTCTTATGAATTTAGAGCTTTCTGGCATTAGCTTTAACCCGCACCTTTCAAAGACACTGTCACCTTCAAACCAAAAGCATCAAAGCACTGAAAACTGCATCAGATTACTTAAAATTATGGCCACTTTAAGAAAACAGCATGTGGACTGGACTTGAAAGAGGTGTAGATGTTGCAGAGAACTCATTACACAGCAGCTTTATTGTTTTACAACACACTGAGTCAATGCATTCTTGTGTTATCTGCAAAGTTGGACGACCTTCCTCCTTGATGCTCCCAATAACAGCTCTCTGGTCCATTTCTGTGGATCAGTCATCGTCCGAGCTGCTGTTGTTCTCAGGCTCCGACAGGTCGGCGATGGGAAACCGCAAGATGGCAGCCACTCCGCTCAGCTGAGTCAATTCTGAGGAGATGATAAATAAAAAAATTAATTATAAAGTAGGCAGCCAGTACTTCAGTCTGATTTAAGAACAAAAGTTTCTGTCCATTCTTGACTCTAGGTCAAAGGTCTTAATCAAAGTCAGGGCCTTAATCAATATGTGGTGAGTTTCATCAGTCCATTGTGCTGAAATGACACCAGTAAATTCCTACTGTAGTCATTAAACATGTAAAGAGCACATCTGACTGTATGTTTCAAGTTATTTTACTCACGTTGATCATTACAAGTTTGGCAGAATTGTCTAACAAACCCTGCAGAACTAAAATAGTTCACAGGAGAACCTGTGAACTATTTTAGAAAAAGGTACCCCTTGTTTTGTTTGTCTCATGCATAATGACCAGGAGGAAGCGTTCAGATCATTTACTTACTGCAAGGAAAAGTCCTGCATTTAAAATCATGTAAGTATTACCAGCAAAATCTACTTGAAGTATCAACAGTAAAAGTTTTCAGTCTACTTTATATATCTGATGTTTCTGGATTCATATTACTGCTGCATTTATATGTATGTTTCATTTTAGTGGTGCAGATGTTTATGTTTGCGCTCATTTTAACTACTTTATATACTGTTGGGTAGTTTAATCTACAACGGTGCATTGTGATCTAGAAAATCATCATATGTTTGGAGCGTTCCGGTTCTTTGGGAACCATATATCTCTAGAAAGTAAAGTTTTCATGAGCTCTGAAAAACAACATGTTTCAGCTTTGAGATGATGCATTTTTAATCCAAGCAGGGCTTAAAGAGTTTATTTAGCTTAAGAAGGAGGAGAATGTTCTCATAATAGAACATGCAACCCCTTCAGTTTATCAGAAACATTCAAAATCACCAAATATGGAGATAAGTGGTTTCAGTGGACATAGAGGGTGTAAAAAAAACAAAACAAAATCTAGACAGTCGTCAGAGAAACATGGTGGATTATAAGTATAAAATAGATCTACTGAAAATAGAACGACTGAAATAATTATTGTGAAATTATTTTTAACATATGTGTTAGACCCTCTGTGCATTTTGGTGCCGAACACTGAATATAAGCATTTTTTTTGTTTCCAAAAGAACTCCACTCAGTATCTTTAATAAACAAGTCGCTATATTGCATCTGATGAACGCCATCTAGAATCAATAAAATCCTAATGGCTTTATGACTTACGTTCACCAGATACATGAAGGCTTGAGAATATCCTGCATGGAAAAAAGAGACAGAAAACTCATCAGCTGGATGCTTGAGAAAGGATATTCTGACGATTCTTGCTGAACATTAACACCGTCAGCCTTTTGAAGGATAACTAATACCTGACATTGCCGCCATTGTCTCTCACGTTGTCCACCAGCCGAACATAACGACTCCTCGTGGGCACATCCTGGTGCCTGGACGTAGACATGGAAACACACAACATGTGCACTGAGAATGAGCAGATTTGATTGTTGAATGTGAATTAATGCCATTACGTGTGTAATTTCAGTATCTTTTAAATTATTCTGATGGTGTCCATTTTTGATTCTTCACCAATTCCAAATCCAGGAGAAAATTACTGATAATATTGTTTGGTAGCACATAAACAACAATTCTTCCTCTAAAACAAACCATCACTGCATATTTGAAAAAGATAACCTAAAGATCAGTGACACGAACAAACAGTATGTTACCTGAAGAGCTTATCACTTATCAATAAGGTATCTATGGCGAGGGCGTCAGCAGCTTTCTCCACATGGGCCAGTCTGTGAGTAAGCAAAGATGCAAGGATTGTCGATTATCAGTGAGAATGAACGAGGGCTCTGTGGGTCACAACCTGTTCTGGTCCATCATCACTGACCCATAGAAAGCTCTGTCGGGCTCGTGCTGGAGCATCTTATAGAAATCTTCCAGGGCTTTCACCTCTGCTGCTGCCTGAGGGTTAAACAAAAGTACTAGTTAGTCAGTTTTCCAACTTGAGAGCATTTTTTTAAAAAGGATGATGAATAAAACAAGCTTACAAATCACGGGATGCATATTCACCTTGGTGTCAGAAAGTCTACTTGTCACAGTGGGATCGGAGAGGATTTCTGCAAAAACAACAAACATTTCACTGAGTTTTCACCATGTAATGAGATTTGATTGTTTTATTTACAGAGCCCACCATCCCCTACCTTTGAGCGAGTACTTGTGACCTGATGACGAGTGGACCAGCATGAATTTGGGCCGGTTCTCCAGCAGGACCTTGTTGTCCTGTCGCACCGCCTCTTTGAAGAGATAGGTGATGAACTGGTCCTTCACAAAACCTGGACTGGCAATCAAGATGCACTTCACCACTAGTAGAAGACAAGGAAGAGAAATTAAATATTTCTAATGTTTAATTTAATTTCTTTAAACAGAAACAAAAAAACTATGTGGAAACAATAATAAACCACCACAGTGCCATAAAAATGACATGCAGTACAGTCAATGAGAAACTAACAGCAAACAACGAATGAGATGTGAAGAATAGATTAAAAAGGGAAGCATGTGATACAAAACAGGAACACACTGAATGTGTATGCATGAGTTGGTGTGTATGTGTGAGTGTCTACACAGCAGCAGTACTACCATCAAAATTGATGTGGCGGAGAATCGCCTGCATCACAGCCTCATAGAACCTCTCCAGCGCCTGCAAACAGCGAGACAGACAGTTTGACATCGGCCCACGTAACAAATACTGAAGGACTGCGAAATCCATCTTGCCATCGGTCTGCCCACCTCCATTTGCATTTTAATCTTCCTGACAAAACATTCACCGTTACTGACAACTCTTCCTCCTCCTTGCTGTGAAAGATCTGTGCAGAGAGCTGACCTACCTTCTCGTGCTGAGAGCAGCTTCCCTTTCTCTTGCGAGGGATGGTGACCTCCACTTTTGCGCGAAGAAGAGTCATGGCGGGGGTCACCAGCACCAGGTTGGCCAGACCCTCTTGCATTACCACAGCTGCCACATCTGCCTTCTGGGTTGCATCACATGCCTGCTCTACAGACACAAAGCAAAGATAGATTATGGATCATCTGAGGTGGTTGGGTGCTTCGTGAAGTTATCCATGATTCTGTTGATAGAGATTCTATCTACTATTAATTACTGTGTTTTACTTTGAGAGGAATTAGTGCTTAATGCCTGTGGTTGAGTTACAGATAAGACTATTGTTGTGGTGAAAATTGCCGCAGCAGTGACTTAGTGGACCTCCACTCCTTCCTTCAAATCCATGACCTCCATCTGTCAGTTACCCCTGTGTCTCCCTGTTCCGTTCCCATGGCAACACTCTCTCTTTGTTGGTAATGTGAATCAATTAAAGAGAGGATTGAGAGATGCATTTTCCTGTCAAAGAAAACCAGCTAAAATGTCACCCCATCAGTCAAGCAATGCAGTCATAGTTGGCTTTTAATATATATGTCTAACTTGTGATTATTGGTATCTGCAATGAGTCTTTTTGGCGGGCAATTACAACAACAATGTAAAGCATTATCTGACAGACTGCTGATCTGGAATTACTCAAGCAAAGGGATTAAAATAACTTGCAAACAGGAAAAAAATGTAATATTGTCAAAAGCTTTTAAACTTTAATATAATCTCTATAATAATCTGTAAGCATGTTTTTACATCTGAACTCCCTGTGTTGTTTTAATCACATTGGCTCCCTTCACAATTATTTGTTTGAGGGAAAAAGGCAAGGAAGTTTGTCTTTTGTCAGTGTGTAAACATGTATAGTATTAGAACCAGTATAAAATCGGATTGTCCAGAACAGTTCATGTGGAAAGTGACCTACAGTCATCACAACAAGCAAACATCTCCAGATATGGAATACTCTACTATGTCTCCTTCTGTGGTTTGATTCATTAGCTCAGTAGAGAAAATGAAACGTGGAATATGTATACCTCAGCCCTCTTTCAAGAGAACTGTTGGGAGTCTGTTTGGAGTGTGAACAACTCTGAATTAATTGAGGGACATTAGCCGAACACAAAGTTTTATGCTTAGAGGGGAAATAGCAGATATAGTGTGCAGTTGCTAAAGTCCACAAACTCCTTCCTGGTAAACAAAATACTTGTGAGTCCCACTTGTTTACAGTTTGTACGTCCTGGTTGACGTGTAAGTGGGATGTGTGAGCTTAAATGAACCAAACACAAGAATGAGACAAAGTGATATGATCTGCTCACCGATTCTGTCCAGCACAACGCTATCCCAGTTCTTTTTAGCAAGAGTGAACTTCCTGTTGAGCTCAAGCTCAATAGTGTGGTAAGCTCCCATCTGATGAGTGAAGAAAAAAAACATATTCATAACAGCTACTTATATTAAAAAGGACCAAGCTGAATAGTATGACTGGGCAGTGACAAAAACACTGCAGGAGAAAAGAAAGAAAGTCTCCTGATTGTGGCAAATAAATTAGTATATTAATAATCTTCAGATCAGATCTTTGCACAGGAAGAATAAAAACCCTTTTACAGTTAAATACACTTAAGGTGTCTAACCTGCAAAACCTAAAACCTAAAAAAACTAGTAATTTGTTTCAATGGAATATAGAATAAAACTCACCACTTATTACAATCTAAATGTGTAATGTTCTCCAAAAATCTTAATTTCAATCTTTGCTTTCCCAATTTTTCCTCACTTTAGTCCCTCTGCTTCACTTTAAAACAAATGTGTTTTAAATGTGTCTTTAAAATGTGACATGATTTCATTACAGACCTTGACATACTGGTTCTCCTCGATGTTAGTGCCTTTTACTCTCAGCTGGCAGGCCTGGGTATCAAAGTCGATCGTCTCCACACATAAGGTCAGCGTAGTTCGAACTCTGGAGCTGCCCACACTTCCAGTGGCAGACTCTGTCTGCACCTTCCTGTGGGAACAGGGGAAAGAAACTTGAGTTGTGAGCAATGACAGGTTCTGTGAGTGTGCTTTTGATACCACAACACTGTCCTAAGAACTTCACTGGGGTATTGGAAATATTACATTTCCATTGTTGCACTTGTCTCATGGTGAGGTATTATGTCAAGCAACAGCTAAATCAAGACTGCCTGAGTGCTAGTTTATTTGAACAGCATGGTGTCTGTAGTTATTGGGTACTTAGTGAAAATTGGACATTTAAAAAACGGTATGTAAATATAGTGTTTAGTGACTCAAAAAAACCCTTTCCTTTGCATTATCTTGACAAATTTGGGGCTTCAGTAGATTTGAAGTATTTTTATAACTGAGAGGATTCAAGACAGAGCAGGGTATTTGTAGTCTTGCAAAAACAGAATTATTGCCAAAAGCAGAAGTCACGCATAAATAAAGCATCCTGTTGCAACTCTCAATTTCAGATCTGTCAAGTTACTACAAAGCAAACGTGTGAAGCTGGCTGGATCGATTGCATTGGGTGTGTATCAAAGCTGATCAGTGGTTGTAGAGAATGCAAACACAGAGTGGCTTTGGTTTGATACCAGGGGCGTAGGAGTGGGGGTCTGAGTATACAGGGCCCTCGTGTGAAGAGGGCCTACAAATATACCCGAAAGTATAGCCGTGGGTGCAGGGAGGGGCCCATAGAGAATGCAGAGGGTCAAGAATTTTGTGCTACACCTCTGCTTGATACCATACAAATACATATTGTGTGTAGAGTGGCAGATTGTAACCCTTATCAGCTAACAAAAGAATAAAGCACTGACAAATGAAACAGGTCCAGAAAGATGCTGCATCAACTTTGCGGTGGCACAAGATAACAAAGCCAACATCCCTCTCCATGATGCTGGAAAAACATCAGATATTTGTCTGTGCACTACAGAGCTTCAGCTGTCACGAGATAGGAGTTACTGGTTACCTGATAGTGGAGGCTCTCAGACTGTCCCCGACTTGCAGCAGGTTGTAGGTGTGCCACATATCCTCTGCCTCCTCTGGTATCAGGGTCACCTGACTGAAGAAGTGAATGCCATTATTAACGAGCCAGCTCCTGAGTTGGTGTCCTTATTAGACTGTGGATATAATCTCACTTCAAGATGCCATTATCTGAGGGCAAAGACACAGATGGTTCTACAATGCAGGAGCATACATCCAATTATAACACAGTCAGGGTTTGTTTTGTTTATTCAGTGAGGGCTCAGTCTTTAAAGTGAAAGCTATCCAGAGACTCTGAGAGATACAATCTGTGATCATACAGTTATATTTAGAGTCCAATGTTTTATTACACATTAACTATGAAAGAACACATTCCTGTACCAATCCAGACACTGTTAAATATAAATCACATAATGTTACAAACACAACTAAGTTAGTACTTATCTGGAAATCTCTTATAATTACAAAAAAACACCCCATATCCATGAAAAGCATCATGGGTGTTATTTGAAACTCATGACTTGTTCCAGTTTTTACTATTTATGGGGTAGCTCCAGGATTTGTCTGTTTTTCAGCTCTTTAGTTGAACAGTTTGTGGTAGATGAGTCCTCAGCATTACAATTCATCTTCCTTTCCTTCAATATTTCAATCCTTATCAAATTAGTCCAAATCAAACATGTTTTATAAAATCATGACAAGGGCTGGAACTAATTATTGTTATCATTAATTAATCTTTTGAGCATTTTCTCAGTAAATAGTGAAAAATGTTGATCACTGTTTCTCAAAGCCGAAGGTGACGTCCTCATCTGTCTTATTTTGTCCCCAACCTAAAGATATTCAGTTAACTGTCATAGAAAACCAAAGACACAGATGGTCCTACGATGCAGGAGCATACATCCCGCTACAGTAATCATGGAGTGAGCATCAATTATCCCAAGGTCAGGGTTTGTTTTGTTTATTCTGAGGCGTCGTAGGCTCAGTTTTAAAGTGAAAGTTACCCATAGAGTCTGAGAGCTACCATCTGTGATCATACGGTTATATTTAGAGGATTGTGTCTTATTACATATTAACTACAAAAGGGACAAATCCACATACAGTCAAATGTCAATCGCATAATGTTGATTTACCACGACTAAGTTGGCACATGTACATGTAATCAGCTGGGAAATAGCATGCTGGTTAGCCTGCTAACATTAACATTAGCCACCACAACTCACCCGGCATTATCTTTTTCAATGTCTTTATGGAGCAACTTCATGGTCGGATGGTTTTATGACACAAACAAGAGTATTTCTATTATTATTAACAGCGTAAAGTAGTTAGGTTGCCGTCTTCCCGAGTTAGAGTCATGTTTATCTTACAGTGGGTTAGCACACTAAGCTAAGCCATCTCTGAACTTCTGAATGAATCACTCGGTGATGTGCTGCCCAGCGCTGACGAGTTTGCGTCATGCCAACATACGTCACGCCAATGTACGTCGCCAACCCTTCCTATCTTGGTCACTTCCGTGGGTGTCGCTTTACTGCGCAACGCACAGAGAGCGACACAAGCACGAATTTTTGAGTAAACGTGGACAAACAAGGTCTTATCTCGCAATGTGTCGTGAAACCTCCCATTAAAGACGAGCAAAACGGGAAATATACTCGAGAATAACTGCCCTTTTTACATTGTGGTTTGAGATGAGCGATGCTGACCGACGTTTAAATCAGCCAATCAAAGAGAAGAGTGGCTCCTGTAAGCACCGCCTATTGGTGATACTAACCAATAGAAGCGCTGGAATCGCCAACCGCCTTCCGTTGAGCCTCTCTTTGACGCTAACGTCCTACCTCTTTTTTTTTGTCGATGGCATGGTGCTAGTGGCCACGGCAGAAAGAAAAGCACTGCTGTCACGAGAAAAAACACGAACAGTTCACGGTAAATTGGAAATCTAATGGAAAACAGTTGATCAAGGCGGATTTCGTAAGTACATGACAGCCATCGCGCCCACAACAAGCCATCGCACAGCCTCATATTTCGAGGTTGCCAATTCGGCCCCAAGGTTAGCGAGGCTAGCGAGGCTAACAGCTGCCGATTAACGTTTAACGACTCGAGCTAACGAAAACTCGGTCGCCAGGTAACAGTCTCTCCGCTTTTTTAAAAAACCGTTGGAGTCGCTCGGAAACCGTCCGGAACAGAGGACAGCATGGCAGAAGCCGACAAGCTGAACATCGACTCCATTATTCAGCGTCTGCTGGAAGGTAAGGCGGCTATGGGCGCTCGATATTTATCCGCCGGGGTAGCCATTTTAGCCGACGGAGGCTAGACAACGATAGCCACCTCCTGCTAACTTTACCTCCCGCCACTAACTTGACCACCTCCTGGTAATTTCACCTCTTGCTAACTTCGTCTTCTGTTACTTGTCTCGCCTCTTGCTACTATTTTCACCCCTTCCTGCTACTAACTTTACATCCTCCTGCTACTAACTTCACATCCTCCTAACTTCTCCTCTGCTATTTTCACCTCCTGCTAACCAAACACGGGGTTTGAATTGTGCATCACACCACTTAGCCACATTTGGTCTGCAGCCGCGAATTAACATTTGTTGTTAATTCGCTTAAAACTGCCTGAATAGGTTTATATATGTGTTCCTGAGAGTATTAACACATTAGTTAACGTCATTTAACCTGTAATTATTACCTAAATAAAGCATGTAACTGGAGCAGTGTACGTGTGTTTGCATATTTGTGCCCCATAGCTTACCCATGTTAGGACAATCATTGGATAAATGGGCCTCTCTTGTCAGGGAAATGCTTTTTTGGACAGAGGTGTGTAAACATACTGAGATCCTGAAATAAGATTGAATTTATTACTGTATGCCATCAGGTCGGCGTTTGTATGATATTTTCAGCAGACTGGGTTATGTTTGTAAGGCAGGCTCAGATTAAATTAATAAAATGCCACATAAAAGCATCTTGGGTGTTATCACAAACTCATGAATTGTTCCGGTTTTTACTATTTTTGTGGTAGCTCTAGGATTTGTCTTTAAACGACTCTTGCCTAGAGGCTGTTATTCAGCTCTTCACTTCAACAGTTTGTTTGTGATGAATCCTCAGCGCTCTATTCTAACAAATCTTTCTTTTCTTCAATATTTCAATCCTTTTATCAAACTTATTGTATTCAATCACGATAAAGTCTGCAACTAACGACTATTTTCATTATCGATTACCCCGCTGAACATTTTCTTGGGAAATGGATTAGTGGTTTGGGCCATAAAATGTCAGAAAAAATGTCTACTGTTTACCAAAAACCCAAGGTGAGGTCCTCATCTGTCTTGTTTTGTCCACAATCTAAAGATATCAGTTTACTGTCATAGAGGACTAAAGAAAAATGAAAATATTCACATGCACGAAACTGAAATCAGAGAATTTTAAACACGTTTTCTTAATGGAAAAAAAAAGATGAAGACAATCAATGATGAAAATAGTTGGCAATTAGTTTAACAAATGACAGCTAATTGATAACCATTATAGCTTTTGTCATGATGGAGGGAAGAGACCATGAATACTAAAAACTGTCCATTGAACATGAATTCAGTTCAAGTGTATTTTTCCCTTTTTAAAATAAAACGCCTTGCATCACTTCACTGTCATTTCAATATTAGTATTCTCTATCTTCAACATGTTTTCTTGCACACACTTGTTTTGAATAGCAATGTTTTCCTACTCCCTGTAGCAAATGAGTGAGTAATAAACCCATCTGTGTTTATGGTCTTTTGTTTCCAGCTCACTATTTCTCACTCTTGTTCCATTTTCCTCTCACAGTGAAAGGCTCCAGACCTGGCAAAAATGTTCAGCTGACAGAGAATGAAATCCGTGGTCTCTGCCTCAAATCCCGGGAGATCTTCCTCAGCCAGCCAATCCTGCTCGAACTCGAGGCGCCCCTCAAGATTTGTGGTGAGGCTTAGTTGTTTTCCTTAAATTCAAGGGAATTCTCAAGTGTGGTCGCGCAGCATTTACAAACACTCTTAGATGGCTGTTTTATCTTATAGAGCCAGATTATTATGCAAAGGCTCACATTCACATGATGATAAGCATTCCTGTTACCAAATGTTAAAGAATCTTCAAAGTAAAGTTGATAATCTAATTAAAAAAGAAGACCGTTTAAGGACAGTATACAGTCCATGCATGTGACCTTGCCACATAATAACAGAACTGTAGGGATAAACTCATAATATTGACTTGCCAGTGCAGTGCTGTTTTGCACTCCCAAGTCTCCCTGGAGATGCCCTCCTGTGTCATAGTGCTGATGCCACTTAATAATAAAGAATGCTAGTTTAAAGGAACAGACTGCAAACTTCAGGGATGAGCCAGGTTTGCACAGAGGTGACAGTTACCAGCATCTTCGCACTAACTGCAAGCTTGCACACTTAGTTGTCTCATCATCAGTAAAAACATGGCTGTTGTTAATTTGCAGGGTACCAAGTGTTGTTGCACCACCATCCATGTCCCTTACCTTTTGTTGTGCACACACACACGGCATGATAATAACACCTTTGACCAACTTTGTCGTTTCTAATGCTTCTCGTCTCACCAGGTGACGTTCACGGGCAGTACTATGATCTGCTGAGGCTGTTTGAATACGGGGGCTTTCCACCAGAGAGTAACTACCTGTTCCTGGGGGACTATGTTGACAGAGGCAAGCAGTCCCTGGAGACCATCTGCCTGCTGCTGGCTTACAAGATCAAATACCCAGAAAACTTCTTTCTGCTGAGAGGAAACCATGAGTGCGCCTCCATTAACAGAATATATGGCTTCTATGATGAGTGTAGGTCATGCACCGTGCACACAAATACAAACAGAAATTAGTCCACAGTAAACAGCTAAAGATGTAAGCCAGAGTCTGGACTCTTGTAACATTTGGATTTTTCAAATGTAAAAACTGAAAAAATGGAAAGTAGCATAAAGAGTAGACAAAAATGTCTAAATCTATAGTCTGTTTTGCAAAGGTAATGGTCTTATCTTATCTGTTAATAATCATTATGATAGATTTGACATAACACTTTACATACACAGGCTACACTGGCAAGTAGACACTGAAATTCACTTAATAATTTCACTAACCATCTAGTCTACACTACTAAAGGGTCATGAATGAAGTCATTGTTGAGCAAAGATTTACTAGCATTAACTAAATATCCTCCCCGTTTGTATCAGCCGTTTCTGTTACCGGTTTGTCAGGATTACTGTGTCATTATCAACCAAATATGTGCCCTTCACTTTGAAATGAGTCTACAAATGTAACTGAGCACACACACAGAAGCAGTGTGAATCTGAGTTGAAGCTGTCGTCTTAAAACTGACTCATTAGTAATAACAAAAGCCACAGCGCAGATATCCTCTCAGTACAGCAGGCTTCAGGCTAAGGAGCATGATCAGGCACTGGTGATTAATCACATGCCTTTCCCTGCTATTCAGAGCCAGGATTATGTAAAATGTTGTGTTTCTAATGTGATGCAATAGGTGCAGCTGTTGAGATTTTATTGGTCTCAAGATTAGATTGTGACCAAGAAATATGATTACCTCCTACAGGTAAGAGGCGATACAACATAAAGCTGTGGAAGACCTTCACCGACTGCTTCAACTGTTTGCCTGTCGCAGCCATTGTCGACGAGAAGATCTTCTGTTGCCATGGAGGTATCCTCATCAAACAGTTTATTTGGCTTCTGTCCAGAGTGCGCGCGCACGCACACACACGCATGTGCGCATCTGCACTGTTGTTACTGTCAACATTATGGTCAAAGACCTGCAGGACTGTGTGCGATCTTAATTTCTTGTTTGACTATGTTAATATATCTTTGTCCTGTTTGTGGCCTGAGAGCACTTTTTAATTCCTTATTCCTAATCACACCTACCGCTAACAGCCCCAAAGGCGTGATACATTTACAGCATAAACAGGTTTTGTTTATGACTGTGACATTGCTGGACTAAATGTGTACCATCTATCCTTAAACTTTAACAAATATCTCACAAAGTGAAATACTTTGTGAACTGGTAATGGTCTTCAACACTTGAAACAGACTCTCTGACACTTAAAAAAATGTAACAGCAGGTTCAAATAAAGACTAAGCAAACAGACTCGATAAGACAGAAAAAGAAACGCAAATGAAAATAAAACGTGTTAGTTATTTTTGGCACCTATTTGTATGAGTGTTTCTGTACTCGTAATAGAGAAAATGGACCCAAGGGTTCAGACAACTCAACACCAGCTGACAGCCACAGCCATCTAATGTGTCTGAGACCTGCTACGCAAAATATATAAACAGGCACTGATAATCATGAGGGCGAACGCCACCTCCCCCTTGCAACATGTAAAGTTACATAATGCAAAACAAGCAGGAAGAGTATTGTGTGTTTTTCATCCGTTGAACATATTAAAAGTTTTATTATAGATTAAAAAGTTAGAATAGTTTTTTTTTTTTTTTTTTTTTAGCATAGATTAAACTGTAGATTATATTTTCCTGCATATATGGTTTGTTTGTGTGGTTGAACATGTCTCAACATTTCTGCAACTGTGGATGCTCCTTGGTTGTCCGTTGTGATTCTCTAGATTTCTCTTTTTTTTTTTTCTTTTTTTTTTCGGTCTGGTGCTCAGTCTTCAGAACATCAAGAAACATTGTGTTTGAAAGTGAATCATTCAGCTGTCTAACAGTGACCTGTCCCGACTCCTCCAGGCCTATCTCCAGACCTCCAGTCTATGGAGCAGGTCCGAAGGGTCATGCGCCCCACTGATGTGCCTGACCAGGGCCTCCTCTGCGACCTGCTGTGGGCCGACCCGGACAAAGACGTGCTGGGCTGGGGCGAGAACGACCGCGGCGTCTCCTTCACTTTTGGCGCAGACGTGGTCACAAAGTTCCTCCACAAACACGACATGGACCTCATTTGTCGGGCTCATCAGGTCAGTGCACGACCTTTGATTTGATTTTTCTTTAGTAGGAATGAAAGGCAGATTTTAAAAAGGTAAATCAATTTAAAGCCACCACTCCAGTACATCTGGTTGAACTGGCAGAAGCTGGGTGTGGTACTTGTTATGGAATGAGAGCCAAGTATCACTATGTGCTCACAGGAGTTATATAGAAACAATGACCAGAGTCATTTTCTTTAGTTAGCAGGTTACTACATACTACAGGTCTTTTTACATGGTTGTATTTTTCCAGCAGTATTTTTTTTTTTGCTGTGAATCTGTTCACATCACCTCCTTTTTGAAGCTAATGTGAGGTTAGTGAATATTTGAAATCAGGTGACAATACTGAAATACTAGCCCCCGTCCACGTCAGCACAGTTGGATTTTAGTGCAGTTTTACTGATAACCAGATGGGGAGTTTGAGTGATAATAATGTATTTGATGTATTTTCTTTTCATAAGCTGCTTGTAAGTACAATATATAAATGTTATTATAATCTAGTTCTGTTCTTTGTCTGATTCATTGTGTACAGGTGAGAAACCTTTCTCTCTCCTTTTTTAAAACACCCTGTTAACCATAAAACTTTTAATTTATCTGTTTCTAGGTGGTTGAGGACGGATATGAGTTCTTTGCAAAGAGGCAGCTTGTGACGCTGTTCTCAGCCCCAAACTACTGCGGTGAGTTTGACAACGCCGGAGCCATGATGAGCGTAGATGAGACCCTCATGTGCTCATTCCAGGTAAGCAAGAGACCAACACGACCTCCCAGAATATTCTCCAAAAAACTGCCTCAGATTTCAACATTTTCAGATGTTAATTTTTGCTCAGTTTTGTAATCTTTGTCTGTCCTTTTTTTTGCAGATTCTCAAACCTGCAGACAAGAAGCTGTTCTATGGCAGCGGAGGAGGGATGGGCTCTGGTCGCCCAGTCACTCCCCCAAGGAAAGCTAAGAAATGACACCAGTAGTTTGCCCTTGACCTCCAACTCATCCCTCCCACCCTCTCTACCTCTCTTCTCCTTTCTTTCACCAAACAGCCAGAAATCAAACCTATACCCAGGGCTTTTTTCCTTTTTTATCTGTACTTCTTAAAACATTTAATGTTACGAATTGTTTGAGTGAGTGAGTGCGTGCGCAGATGATAAAACGCGTCTCGTCTGCCGGTGAGCATTAAAATCATGTGTGCACGTGTACATTTTGTGTGAGAGTATTAGAGATTTATACTTTCCCCTCTCTCTTACCACTCTTCCCGTGGAAAGGTTGAAACCACAGTGTCTGTACAGTAATTTTGACTGAAACGCAGGGCTTGGGAGACAGTGGGAGATTGCTGACATGATGAATTTAGCAGCAAACCCCTGCCAGCAGGTGACGTGTGTGTACTTGTGGAGGAGGGAAGTATTTTGTTTTCCCTGTCCTCTGTACTGTAAAATCTCAAACACAGGTGTGTGCGTTTGTGTTTGTGTGCGCGCATACATGCTGCGTCTTGCCTGTCTGAGCGTGGTGTCGCCGTATCCTTTTTAACAGGTGTCACCTTGTCTCACGAGCAAGCACACACACACACACTCACACACGTGCGTATGACTCTTCAGATTCATATGAGCCAGAGCTGTAAAAACCCCATACAGTTTAGGTTTGTACAGATTTGATTACTTGAAAGAGATTTTTTGTGAATTCGTTTTGTAGTCTTTCATCAAGTTGACCAATAAAGCGAGAATCTGAGCTACAATGTCTGCTGGTCCTTTTTATTTGAATTCTGTTATGTAAAGATGTGAATTTGTAGTCAATCCCTGCAAAGAGCCGTTTGTGTATCCTGTTACCAGCCTCTCAGTAGTAAAAGTTCTGTTTTCTTCCTCACTTTTTCTGCTGAGAATGCTAGCAGTAATTTGACCCAATATGTTAAATGGTTAGATGTCATTATGAAAGAAATAGACATGCAATAGATAAATGTTTTAGTTTTAATAATTTATAGGCATGAGTCATTCAGACTGCTCGTTGCTAATGAATTTCGTACTGTCTTTCCATGTCGACCTTGTATTGCCATGTGTTTTTATTTTGCAGTGAAGATTGCTGGGATAGAATACAAAATGGCAATCGTTCAAAAAAGCAAGATGAAATAACATGAAGTGATATTTAAGGTGGGTTTTGAAAATGTATTGGACTGCTCAGTGCTGCACACGCCTTGAGGCAATTTTCAGTTTGTGATTGGGCTATATAAACTAAATAGCTTAGTGTCAAATCTGAACTCGAATAATTCATCTGTTAATCTTAGTTCTGTAATATGTCTGAAAATAGTGTAAAATGCTTGTCACAGTCTTCACATCTTAAAAGCTGGAACCAGCGAATGTTGGATGTCTTTGCTTGAAATATGACTTGGACAATTGCACGGTCATCAAAAAAGTTTTTCAAAAGAGTTTTTCGTGGCTATTTATTTTGTCCGCATATGATTATCATCTTAATACTGAAAACTTTGGGTCTGAACTCGAGTTTTAAATCATCTAAAATGATAAACTACAATGTGCTTGGCAAATCAGATGTTGGTCAATAGTCAAGATTTGTTTGAGTCAGTGATCAGTTGATTTTGTGGGAAAAGTGAATTTTAAACATGCATTTTCATTAGTGGTGAATAGCTTTTAAAAGCAACACACAGCAACACATGTTGGATCAGTAATTTACATCAAGGAGCGGCTTTGTCATTTCCTAGTGGTCATTTAGCCTGAACTCAATCAAATCATATTTAAATGAAATACATTCATGTTTGATTTTTACATGTCATACTTAATATGATTGCTGAAAAAACATTTTTGCTGTTATTCATTGGAAATTGTCTCATGCCTGGATTGTTCAGATTTGATCCACATGGCGGCACTGTTGAGCTCCTTTTACGCCTCCAGTCAGAAGATCTACCCAGCAATGTGACACTGAAGAACTTTAGTTGATAAAATACTCTCCACTTTACATTTTTTAAGAGGAAGTTTAACCTTTCAGAAAGATGTATGCCTAACATAACCATGGGGGCAACTGTTGTCGTAGGTGCAACTTTTTGTAAAATATCCTCTCACCATAAGTAAGTTGATGCCAATTCAATATAATTTTTAAAGATTAAGATTAATATTCACCTTCTGTTGCTTCACAGCAGCCACATTGAGAAAAGTGTACCTCTCTTTTACATTCCTCAATCTATATTTATCAAAAAAGGATCCTGTTTCTTTCTTAGGCATTTCTCTGGCTCTTTTAGCATTCATTCATCTTGCTGTCATCAACACCCTTCTTAAAGGCGCTCCGTCCATCACTTTGCCTTCCTTTTACAGGACCATTGAGGTGAAAGGTGAAGGGTGCAGCTGAGGGGGTTTTAAAAAGCGTGTCGTCTTTTAAATGGAAATGAAGTTTCTGTAATTTCCTGCCCTGTAGCTTGATAAGAACAGTTCTGTTTTCAAAATAACAAGTCTTTAAGAATTCAGTAGTTGAAATTGTTACACCTTTATTTCGGGTCAGTCACCTCGTTTCCAAAGTTTGCAGGTTTACAGTGTTTAATACTGTTTTAAAAAGGGTGAAAATCAAAGTTTGGGTCATAGATTAAGAGATCCAGTCCATTTTTGGCTGCAAAATGCCCATCAGTCATTGCAATCAACCCAAAAATAGTGTCTTGGTTAGATAAGAGTACTCAAAATAGACAAGACATTGAAGATGTTGTATATTTCCAAGAGTTCATCTTTCAGATGATACCAGATACTGTACATACTTGTTCATACAGCTATGCTGGCATGAAATATTAAGCTGTTTAATTTATGACTGCTA
Organism: Scortum barcoo; assembly: GCA_023238725.1. Lineage (NCBI taxonomy): Eukaryota > Metazoa > Chordata > Actinopteri > Centrarchiformes > Terapontidae > Scortum > Scortum barcoo. Next base: position 10,614,725 of record CM041542.1, read on the forward strand.
TTATGAAACTTAACTCTGATTGATTTTGTTCATGGGCAAAAAAAACAAAACAAGTCAAATCTTGTCCAGGCTGCTTTTTGGGAACACACTACTCATGTTCAACAGTGTGAACATCAAAGGATGTTTTCATTTGTGAAATATAATCCTTAATAGATGGTACTGTGCCAATAACTGTATTGTAAAACAGACAATATGTTCAAACTTTTACTTTATAAAAACAAGGAATTAAGTAGAAGTAAATTAGTCATCAAAATATTGAACATTTGAAATATATCTAAAATATTTGAAAAATATAAATATACTTGAGTGAGAGTGCCTAAGTATCTACTGAAACACTACTTAGGTAAAAGTTAAGAATTCAATAAATATTTGTGTCTATAGTCTGTGAGCTCCCCACTCTTTGTCTTTTAAGTATGATCACGAAATAGGCTGCATCAACATCATTAAAAAATAAATCAACATTGTGCATGGAGTCTATGCAAATGCAACACAAAGTGAACACACAGATTTCTCTCCCAAAATGTACATCAGCAAGATTAAAGGTGTGCTGCATTAAAACGACTTTAACAAGTGCAATTGAATCAAGAAAGTACATATAAAAAGTAAATGTTACTACCCACCTTTGTAGCTCATATTTTAAAATAAAATTTCATGTAAATGCTGAATTTTTGGGAAGATTCCTGAAACCATTCTACAGCAACCCGCATAAACCCAATAAAATGTCTTTGCCGGTGAACTAACAACACTGGCCTCTAAAAGTGCAGAGCCAGCTAAGTAAATGACACCCCATCAGTAAAATTCAAGACTCTTTTGATCAACAGGCTCACTTTCCCGTCAGCTCCCTCGTGGCTTATATAGTACAGCCCTAAGTGTGTGGAATGGTGTGAACATCCAGGAGCTCTTCGGCCCAATGTACCACATTGATACTGGTGACACCGTGGAACCAAATGTGCCCTCCTTCTTTTCTCCCAATAGATGAAAGTTTGACTCACGAGCCTGCACTAAAGGTCTGGCATTCTGAAATAAAAAAGCTGTGAAGCTGTCGTGGTGCCATACCCTGCAGCACAGTGTCACCTGCTCTATTTATATCTCATGAGGAATTCAGGATTCAGAGACTCAGCTGCTACTTCTATTATTACTATTAGCTAATGCTGTAACAAGTCCCCAGCAAACAGCAACACTGTAGCTCCCTTATCCATTTCCTTATTGCCTAGTGCTAATTATGTCCTCACTGTCAATACCACACGTGTTCCATGTTACTTCATTATATGCTGTTGGTCAATGAAGCTTTTGGTGCTCGTAAGTTTCGTAAATGCTCGTAACAAACCAACAGTTTGTGGTTGCACAGTTGACTAATCTGAAGTTGAGATGATGCTGCTGCAGCCTTAACTTGGAGCCTGTTGAGTTTTGTTGAAAGTTTTAATATTACAGTCTGTTTCTTAAACATGAGAATTACAGTGCTTGGCTGATATATTCAGGTTGTTTCTCACAAGATTAAATGAATAAAAGTTGTGTTCATATCTACTGGAAATGAGGATTCCTTCACATCATTATGGCACCACAAATGGACAATGTGTAACCTGCAACATATGCTGTTAATGACAATAACCTTCTTTAGGAAATCTGACAGTCTTTCCTGATGACGTGTCTTTAAGTGACAAATGTCGCCTTGTCCCTCTCACTTTGCTTGTGCCGTGCAAGTCAGCAGAGACTGACTTAGTTGCATAAGATAGGTGTGCGTACAGCTGCTGCGCCACCGCAGTACTTAACACTTGAACAGAACTGGGAACACATATAGAGTTCACAAGTGGAGGAGGGAGGGCCTGATGAGGTGATGGCGGCACATGGTGATCCCTCAGGCCGGCACGAAGGCGTGGCATGTTAGCGCCACAGTGAGAGTTGGAGGTGATGGGTGCCCCAGCTCACAGGGGTTTACACCGTAGTAGTGCCTGCACCCACAGGCCACTGATACTTCGGAGATAGACAGAGGCGGAAGATGGAGGGGAGGGAGAAACCTTATCCTTCTGGGATATTGAGTTAAATGTCACTGCTCTGCCCTGAGGGAGACACTGACAGGCCGACCCCTATCACAGCCCCCAAATCTCAGAGGTCAATGGCTGCACAACAGCTGAGGCCCGGAGAGCGGCTGGGTGAAACGGAGATGGGGACACTGGCAGAACAGAGTAAATATAAAATGTTTCAGCAACACGTCCAGGGACAAAAAAAAAAGAAAATATAAAATTAAAAAAATATATAAACAGAAAGCCAGTGCCAATTGCTAATCCCTTTTACTTGATGTTGAGCACTGAAATAAGATTCACCCCTCGAGGCTGACTGTCCTCACAGTTCAGCTTACCTACGCATTTGGATGAGTTGTAGATATCTTGCTTACTGTAGTGTGGAACGTATGTTTACATGAGTTTGCACACTCGTCATCACACTAATTGTCATCATACCATTTTGAGAGCCAGTGAAGTAAGAAAAATGATTACATATGTGTACCTACTTGGATCCAAATATAAAACATGTTATTGAACTGAACCAGCATCCCTCATTTTATATGATTACATGAATCTGTGTTTATATTCCACAGTCTGTCTCAGTGTGACGATTTTATGGTGCTTTGTTGTAAATCTGCTTGCATTAAAATATGCATTAAACCGGGCGCCACTCTGTTCTACATCATGGACGAAGTACAGTACCTTCAGGGAAAGGAATTGCCCCCCTCATCAGCAGAGCAGAAGGCTAGGTCATTTGGCCACGAGCAGCTGATTGGAAACTTGAAAGCTGCCACAAAACAACTTCCTATTATAGAAATTCTCTGTGGAGGAGCAACAGAGGGAGTAGGCTAATAATGTATATACTGTAAATATGTCCTCGTAGTGTTGTATCAGCAGTAAGTAACTCAGTTAGCACTGCAAACATCCAAGGTTTAGATCCATTACATGTATAAATGAATGGATATATATATGTGTGTAAATAGATATATATCTAAATGAATGAATACCCTTTTGTTTGGGAACACATTCACAAACATCACAAAACACAGAAATCATGCAGATAATACAAGAAATACAAGGTATTGAGAAGTTTTTAAACTTTTCATTTGCTTTATTTCCACACAAATTGCTGACAGACTCACTTCGTCCTTGAAGGTCCTTGTGACTAGAGAGACATCCTAACTTCGAACCTCTGTTACATCTTTTTATCTGCCAGAGTGTCCTTGAGCAAGTTTGCCAATCATTGTCAGGCCTGCTTTTATTTTAATTTTTCTATTACTGTACATACAAAATTTTTCATATCTGAAAATTTTTCATATCTGTCAGTGTATTAGAAAAATCTCAATGAAAAGCTTTTTATATCAGCTGAAAATAAATTACACATCAAGTCAAAAATAAATTTCCATTGGACTGAGTTAAAATTGCTGCAGAATTAGAGGGACATTTCATTCCTCATTGGATTTACCAGCTAATGGGGAGACCTAAAGCTCACATTGAGGCCATTCGCACCGTGGTGTGAGTCATTGGTGTGTTGAAAATCATCACCTGAACTGTGAACTCTAAGTAACCAACAATTAAATACAAAGCTGGTGTCTGCCAAAAACAAGGACATTGCAATGACAGTTATTTGAATTGCCTAACCATCCAGTCTGTACTTGATGGTCAGGCTTTACGCGACAGTTGCATTAAAATGAAATATGACACAGTAAAATCGATCACCAACACACAGTAAAACACTCTGATAATCCAGATGGCCAACACTGAAAAGCAGCTACATTTTTTCTTGGAGCAAAAATAAACCGGCAGCATGTTACGCAATAACTGTCAATAAGCGCATTTTTACAGTAAAGCCTGCTCCACACTGCACAACAACATGGCACTGTAATAAATAGATTGTGGCAAAAATGTATCCCATAGCTGCCAACCGTGACGAGCAGTGACCACTGCTCTTCTTACAGGAACACCTGTCAGTTTATTGATTATCAACAGCAATTTGAATTCCTGTCTACAGAGGACACTGTACCACCCAGCAGCCTGTTTACTGCCATTAAAACAAATAGTAAATCAACTGCATCAACGTCTGTGCTCAACATCATCCTGTTCACTTTAACACAGACTTTTCAAGCTAGCATCTGAGTTTTTACCAAATGAAGACTTAAAGCAAGAAATTCAGGAGAAGGAAAGCGAGTAAGTAATATTTAGATTTACAAATTGAAATTAAAGTTACTGAATGGAGCTAATGAACCCAAAAATATGAAATTTTCATTCCATTTTAGCATTCATTCGTCTTTCATTTCATTTTCTCTATTAAATTGTGTGTATTCTTAATCGCCACAAATTCAATGCTCTGAATCCACCACAAGAGGCCATTGTGCCTCACTGAATAGCAATTTGTGGCTGGATCTGTTGTGCATCTACCTAAGCCTTCTCTAGCTCATAAAAAAAAAGAAATAAAACTTGATCCTCCTGTATCTTATCAGCAACCGGGGCTTTTCCTCTGCAGTGCGATAGTATGACAGGCTGGCTGTCCTCTTGGCATTCCTGTGCCCTGCTGCAATCATTCCTCCACTACACACTCACTTTCTTCTGCGCTTTATCATTCCCATGTCTCGCTCAAATAGGTTTATGATCAGGTCTGGTGTTATTATAAGTGGATATTGGCCCCCACAGTACTTTAGATGTACGTACACATGTTGATGATGCAATTCTGTTGCACGAAGATTTTACCTCCTGGTTTGAACTTCATGTGTCATTGTCTGAATCTCATTGCCTTTGTAAAAATGCAAAAATGGTCATTTTAAATGATTTGTCCACCATTTCCCTTCTCCGGACTCCTCTAGTAGTTCACTCCTCTCTCCCTGGCTCTGCCACCTTCCTCAGCAGAAAGCAGTTGAGCCGTCACTCAATGTGCCCCCCCCTCCCAACTCCCCTCCTCCCCTCTGGATGATCTCCTGTCTTGCTCTCTCACCTTCTCCCTTCGTCTTATTCCACTGACCATGCATGTTCCAAAAACAGATCTCATTTTCATCCACGTTACAACCCCCTCACCGCCTTGCCCCCCTACTCCAGCCCCTGCACCACGACTCTCCTCTGTTACCTTCTTTCCAAATGTCCTCAGTTCCTGTCCAAGCCCACCGTCTCACATCCCCATTGCTCCACCTCGAGCCCCACCCGTGTCCCCCACCAAACACCCCCACCCTTTCACCCCACTATGTCCTCCCATGCTGGAATTTGGAGGCGTGTTTCGGTGGGGTGTCCACCAATCCCGACCCCTTTGGTGGTATAAAATCCTGAACATGTATGTGCCTATTCGCTCTTTCTGTCAGACCAGCACTCCTGAATTGGAGGGCGCCACACTTCTAGGTGAGGGTGGTGGACTAAGGGTAGAAACTGCAGAGACAACAAGAAGTAAAAGAGCACAGATAGGCACGGTTAGACGGGAAATCCCTTGTCTATCCAGAGAGGATGGAGAACGCACACACAAAGACCCCGGCAGAATGCCTGGCTTACTTTGGGGTGAATGAGAACTCCGGTCTCACCCCAGACCAGTTCAAGAAGAACCTGGACAAATACGGCTTCAATGGTGAGAGAGAGGGCATCAAGATTGGGGTGGGAGGCCTACTGAAGGAAGACTCACAGAGAAACTGTTGAGCCACATAGAGAAACTCCTCACTTCACAGTTAAAGAAAGACCTGAATGATTGCGCTCAAAATATCCCAGAAAATACAACTTTTTTTTTTTGTTAGGATCATTTCTGGAAGTGTTTCAGCCAAGTTTCCAGATACACTTGTTGAGTCAGGCTGGGTTGAGATTTTGCATGTGATGCTTTTTTAAAGAGGAGTTGCAACAGCTGGTAGAAATGTAGAGACACTGAGAAGCAGAGACTTTGAGGGCTTTGAAGAGCTATTTAAAGACAGCCAAAGAAGATGGCTGGAGAGCGAGAGAGACAGGTGATGGCTCAAGAAGCTTCCTGGGTGATATATGGGGCGGGCATTAACAGGAGAGATGGATAATTTTAGGCCCAGGCAAAAAGGGGAGGTTCTTAGATGGCTTACGGCAAAATTATCTGTAATACGATTGCTAATCAATAACTAGTGGAATGGCAAATCAGATGGCAAATGCTTTGTGATGAGGTATTATAGTACAAAAGCAGCAGTATTCTTGTCTTCGCTGTGATGTTTCTGTTGCCTGGGAACATTTTAGTGACGTAATGTTTCCTTTTGTTTAAAAATGAAGGAAACTATAAAGTGGCCTCTAAAGTAAGGATTTCATAAGGATTTCATTAGGCCAAGGATAAAAGTCAAAGGAAGCTGACTCTATATCTAACAAGTGCTAACACTACAATGGTTTTTTAATTTCAGGCATCCAGGTACGTAAAGTCTTCAAGAGTAAAACAAACTTTTTTTTTTTTTAGGTGGAAGTTAGAGAGAGCAAAGATCATGCGGTCACATATATCACTTTATGCCAAGAAGGAGAAAAATGTTTTTTGATGAATGCCATATTTTTGAACATGAACCTGTCTTTTCTTTCTCCACATACTTTCTCCTCCTTCTCCTTTGTGTCCAACTCCAGAGCTGCCCGCTGAGGAGGGTAAGTGTTAACTTACTGCAAAATAACACTTGATTTGACCCACATGGGCACAAAATTAATGCTCCAAACTGCCCTTCATCCACATGCTTATACCACTGTACTGAGAGCATATAATATATTTTTGACCATCTTTTTCTGCAACAAAGATCACAAAGCCATACTATAAATACTTTGCACTTTAATTTTACAATCTTGGATAATTAACCATGGATTTATATTCATAGTTTTTTTTTATCTGTCTCCCTCAGGTAAGAGCATCTGGGAGCTGATCATTGAGCAGTTTGAGGACTTGCTTGTCAGGATCCTGCTGCTGGCTGCCTGCATCTCTTTTGTAAGTAAACAAGTGTTAGTTTTTTTGTTTTTTTTTTACTGTGGTTATTCCTGTCACGGTCATTTTAAACTCAAGTAGCAGTAGTAGGATTTGTAGTAGACATAATAGCAGCAACAAATTCCTCGAGACACTGACCTGCAAGCAGGATTGGACCCTTTACTTGACAGGTGCATATTTTCTTTAGTTAATTATCATTAACAAGAATAAACTCTTTAGATCAAATGTATTTTTTCACATTTACATCTTTGGCACAGTAATCTCTGCCGCCTCTTACATTATCGATTGCCATCTTGAAACAGGTCAATTATTGCATTTTAAAGCCATCAAACTCTTCCAGTAAAGAAGTGGCTGATCATTTCTGTCTGGTCACTTTGTCAAAATAACTTCTTGTCCCCCTCCAAGTCCCTCCACCCCTCTGTGTATTTTTGAGGACAACAACTTGAGAGGACCGAGGCAGATTGCGAGGGCTTGTAGGAGGTGTATTAATTCCTATGCCCAGCTTTCACCCCTTCGGACAGCTGTCATAATGGCCTTAGAAGGCGAATATTGAGGAGCCAGTAAGAGATGGGGGTCAGGGAAGTATAGGGGGGCTGAAGGGTAAGGGTTTATTTTAAGAAAGCCCCAAGCTGAGGAGAGAAACTGAATCCTTCGGGAAAGGTCAGGCCTGAAGGAAGGAACGAAGGGCCTCCACAGAGAGAGGGGTTGAAGTCAGGAGGAGTAAGGAGTTATGGGACATTGAAATCAAATGAATAACAACTAGGTAATCATATTATGGTGTACAAAAATAAAACACTGAAAAAGAAATGAATTTTAAATGAAAACAAGGTCTTGAAAAGGCCTGTGTAACTGTGCTTTTAAAGTCACCATACATTTTACATTTTTGTTTGTATTGTTTGCATTTTTTTTATATATTTGGATGCATACAGAGATATAAATTCCAATGACAGCCTCAAAAACCATGACTATTTACCCTCCTATTATTCAGACTTCTTACATATTATATACAAAGTTATAAAGCTCATTTTTCCCTCAGACACAGTGCAAATACTTAAGTAAATAGTGCATTTAAAGTATATTGAACAGAGAGCTTCAAACATGTTGCATGTTGCAAACATGCTTCTCTCCTTGTTGTCACTGTTGTGTCCTCTCCTGTGCTCACACCAATGCTGATTTGCTCTTTTTCGCTCTGACCTCAGGTGCTGGCCTGGTTTGAGGAAGGTGAGGAGACCGTCACTGCCTTTGTGGAACCTTTCGTCATCCTTCTTATCCTCATCGCTAATGCCGTTGTTGGAGTGTGGCAGGTCAGTGACGAGGGCACTGGCACATTGAGCAATATGACACATGCACTGCAGTGGTGTCAGAAAGTGCACAGGTTCCAATTACTGCTGTGTTCTCCACCCAGACGTTGTTGCTCAACCGTAACATTATCACTTTTACAGCTTCGAGGCTCAAAATAGTTAGTGTGTGCTCTAGAGATGTTACAACATAGAGTTAATATTAAGTAAACAATATTATTCACTCCAACTTGTACACATATATATAAATAGATACATAAATTATTTAGTATTTCAGCAATTATTTGCAGACCCTGTGCCCTGCTCGTGTTATGACTGCAGCGTCTCTTTTGATAGCAGGCGATGGATTATTCACAATATGCAAGTCATGCTCCTCTGCATGCATGCCATTAAGCAACTGGCACTGCTGTCAGGCACCAGTCACTGTTATCACATCCACGCCAAGTGTCAAATCAGCTGCTTCGTTCCTGTTTTTCACATTGAAAACAGAACTGACTTTGGCAACCTGCTATTAGAACATTCATGTAGTACGTCACTCTGGATATTTCCTCTGAACACAGCATGTACTTATCTTGTTGCAGAGTCCCTCAGTTAGATGAATGCACCATTTTCTACACAATAATGCAATAGCGCACATCACATCATAGATTTGACGTCCTCGTGTGTGCCTGCTGGTGGACATTCCCAGTCAGACAAAGGTCAAAATGAGTGGGAAGGATGAGCCATTTGACATAATTTTATTTATAACTTAGCTTGCACTAGGTCTTTCTCTCAATCCAGTTTGATTAAGAATGCATTCATGTGTATTTCTGTCATTATTCTCACAGACCTCCTTTACTTTATTAGTCTTTTTCATGGCTGTTTATGTCTTTTTGTTCACGTGTGCCACAGGAGCGTAACGCTGAAGATGCCATCGAGGCTCTCAAGGAGTACGAGCCTGAGATGGGCAAGGTTTACCGTTCTGACAGAAAGAGTGTGCAGAGGATTAAGGCCAGAGAAATCGTCCCTGGAGACATTGTGGAGGTGTCTGGTAAGAAATGTCAAGACTCTTCACCTCTCACGACCAAAGCATTTAGCGTTCTTCTCCGCCTAATTATGTTGTAGCTGTGAAAAGATACAGCAAACATCCAGTGTGTTACGTAAGTTACTGCTGAGGGAAGGAAGGAAAGACACAAATTCATGATATATGCGTCTGGTTAAAGCTGATGCCAAAGCCACGTGTCTTTTTAAGGCAATGTGAGCAAGGCAGAACACAGTAGCACGGCTGTGAAAACATGCTGACTGGAGGAAATCATGAGTATAAATACCCTCAGCAGCACCTGCCGCACCTCTTCTTCCCCCTCCCTGCCATGGCCACTTCTGTTCATTTGTCAGTGTACACCTGTTGCCTCTGTAGCTGGCTGTCCCCACCCCCGACCATGTGGGCCATGCATCTCATTGGTCCATGCATGTGTCAGTTTAGGTTCAGTCTCATAATGAAATCTTTGAATTGAGAACAGAAAGTTATTGTGGCTCTAAATGTGGAATATCCTCTTGTTGAAAATACATAATTTTTCATTATGGGTGACATAAATTGTGCTACAAATATTACATTTCACTTGAATGTCATAAATACAGTCACTGCAGCTGCATTTATTTTATGTTTTATGTAAAAAATATTCATGTATTCTATGACACTTTAGTAGAAATAAGAAGAATTCATTTTAATGCCGGCTTATTTGTGATTCCCACAGTTGGTGACAAAGTCCCCGCTGACATCAGGATTGTTTCCATCAAGTCCACCACCCTGCGTGTTGACCAGTCCATCCTTACTGGTGAGCTTTCAACAAACCTTAAATCTGCCAACATGTGTTTTTTCTGTCCGATCTCCATTTGGCAGTTTTGAGTTTATTTTCTTTTTTCTCCCCCAGGTGAGTCTGTCAGTGTGATCAAGCACACTGAGTCTGTTCCCGACCCCAGAGCTGTCAACCAGGACAAGAAGAACATGCTTTTCTCTGTAAGTGCCACAACATCAATATTTTATCTTCACTGCTGCAGCTGTGTTTCAGGCCTTTTCTTATGCACTTACTTTCCCTACCAGTACCTGTTTTTTCACCTTTTTCTTCTTCTATTTCTTTCCTCTGCAGGGCACTAACATCGCTGCCGGCAAGGCCATTGGTGTTGCTGTTGCCACCGGAGTCTCCACTGAGATTGGCAAGATCCGTGACCAGATGGCCGCCACCGAGCAGGAGAAGACTCCTCTGCAGGCCAAGCTGGATGAGTTCGGCGAACAGCTGTCCAAGGTTATCTCCCTGATCTGTGTTGCTGTCTGGGCCATCAACATCGGCCACTTCAACGACCCCGTCCACGGTGGCTCATGGATCCGCGGTGCTGTCTACTACTTCAAGATTGCTGTCGCTCTGGCTGTGGCTGCCATCCCTGAGGGTAAGAGAAGTTTAAAAACCTGCAACAGTTAGACATATAGATCCTCCTCTGCTTGTTTCTCAAAGTTTTCTCTGATCCGTTCCAGGTCTGCCCGCTGTCATCACCACCTGCCTGGCTCTTGGTACCCGCCGTATGGCCAAGAAGAACGCTATCGTAAGAAGCCTGCCCTCCGTGGAGACCCTGGGTTGCACCTCTGTTATCTGCTCCGACAAGACTGGCACCCTCACCACCAACCAGATGTGTGTGACCAAGGTGGGTAAAGCAAGTTGTCTTGTCAACAGTTTGTCTACAAAACTAGCCTATTTCTGACTTAAATCTTACCTTTTTCCCCCACAGATGTTCGTTGTCAAGAGTGCTGAGAGCGACCATGTTAGCCTTGATGCCTTTGATATCTCTGGCTCCAAGTACACCCCTGAGGGCGAGGTGTAAGTTGTTTTTCCATTGTTTAAATCAAGCGTCAGTCATACATTAGAAGTCACATGAACCATCTCTCATTTATATGTGTTCTCTTTTTGTCTTTTAGTACCCAGGGAGGTGCTAAGACCAACTGCAGCTCATACGACGGCCTTGTTGAGCTGGCTACCATCTGCGCCCTGTGCAATGACTCCTCTCTCGACTACAACGAGGTAACATGATGTCATGTAGGATATTCTTTACACTGAAACCTCACAACCCTCCACAGGCTAACCAATTTGCCCCATCTCCCTCCTTTTCTGCAGTCCAAGAAGATCTATGAGAAGGTTGGTGAGGCTACCGAGACTGCCCTGTCCTGCCTGGTTGAGAAGATGAACGTGTTCAACACCAACGTGAAGAACCTGTCCAGGATTGAGAGAGCCAACGCCTGCTGCTCCGTAGGTTTTCCTCCTGATAATCCACATTTTTTCCCAAAGAATTACTGTTTTTAGTGTATACTTAAATCTGTGGTGGAGTGAAGTGCCTCACTAATACAAAGTAAACCTTTTATCTCTGCATGCACAGGTGATTAAGCAGCTCATGAAGAAGAACTTCACCCTGGAGTTCTCCCGTGACAGGAAGTCCATGTCCGTGTACTGCACTCCCGCTAAGGGTGATGGTGGTGCCAAGATGTTCGTGAAGGTCAGCCTTCTTTCTTTCCAATTCCTTACAGCTTTTCGGTCAGGCGCCTCCTCTCTGACTGTTCAAACCTAACACATAATAATCCCCCTGTTGTCTGCACAGGGTGCTCCCGAGGGTGTGATTGACAGGTGCACATATGTACGAGTTGGCACCACCCGCGTTCCCCTGACCAACACCATCAAGGAGAAGATCATGACTGTCATCAGGGACTGGGGTACCGGCCGTGACACCCTCCGTTGCCTAGCTCTGGCCACCCGGGACACTCCACTGAAGGTTGAGGAGATGAACCTCGAAGACTCCACCAAGTTCGCCGATTACGAGGTGAGAACTAAACAACTTGATGCACTTGAGATGGAAATGTGTGGATGTGAGTACACGTAAAAACCTGGATTGAATGACTCCATGCACACATCTCTCCTCAGACTGACCTGACCTTCGTTGGCTGCGTGGGTATGCTGGATCCCCCTCGTAAGGAGGTCACTGGCTCCATTGAGCTGTGCAGAGCTGCTGGAATCCGTGTCATCATGATCACTGGTTAGTATTATGTCTCCAACGTACGTAAAATGTGATGTAATTAGTTCACTTGTAGAACATTATCATGAATTCTTAACACAGTAATTATTTAGTATTTTGGAAACAATTGCTTTTTTGAGTCAACAGTTAAAAAGAAAATCTATCTAAATGTAAACAAATGAGTAACTTTATACATATTTTCTTTAATATTTGATGAATCTTGTAGAAGTTAGTAATAATAATGCTGAGACTAAATACAATATACTCCGCATTCAATTCCTCCTATTTAAAAAGACCATTTTATTGGAAGGTTTCCTCATCAGTTACACTGAAATACCATGTATTTTAGATCTTAGTATATCTATTATATCTTGAACATGTTAAAACATTTACTGCAACCATTTATATTAAATACAGAGTTTAAAACACACACTGAAAAATCTGTTTTTACACTTTTCACTGACTCCCTACTAAATGTCTTTTTCTCCATATTTCAGGTGACAACAAAGGTACCGCTATTGCCATCTGCCGTCGCATTGGCATCTTCTCTGAGGAGGAGGATGTTGAGGGCAAGGCCTACACCGGACGTGAGTTTGATGATCTGCCCCTCCATGAACAGGCTGAGGCTGTGCGCAGGGCTTGCTGCTTTGCCCGTGTGGAGCCATCCCACAAGTCCAAGATCGTTGAGTACCTCCAGGGTTACGATGACATTACTGCTATGGTAAGAGCTCAGCAGCATAGGTCTGCCACAATATGTCTGTGCTAATTTGTCTGTGTGTAGCTGGAGACAACTTACCCTTCCTCTCCTCCCACCCCAGACTGGTGATGGTGTGAACGATGCCCCTGCCCTGAAGAAGGCCGAGATCGGCATCGCCATGGGCTCTGGCACTGCCGTTGCCAAGTCTGCCTCTGAGATGGTCCTGGCTGACGACAACTTCTCTTCCATTGTGGCTGCTGTTGAGGAGGGCAGAGCTATCTACAACAACATGAAGCAGTTCATCCGCTACCTCATCTCCTCCAACGTCGGTGAGGTCGTCTGGTGAGTGGCCGATGTGACGCACATCCCTAAACGCTATCCGTCAGCGTTTGTCTCGGTTTGTGGCTAACCTCGGCCCTCTGTTTGTTCTGCTTTTTCCCTTTTTCACTCTCTCAGTATCTTCCTGACCGCTGCTCTGGGTCTGCCTGAGGCTCTGATCCCCGTCCAGCTGCTGTGGGTCAACCTGGTGACTGACGGTCTGCCCGCCACTGCCCTGGGCTTCAACCCCCCTGATCTGGACATCATGGGCAAGCCCCCACGTTCCCCCAAGGAGCCCCTGATCTCTGGCTGGCTGTTCTTCAGATACATGGCTATTGGCGGTAAGTAGGACTGTTCATGCTGTGTAATATTTAGTGTTAACGCAGGAAAAAACACCTGCTAACACCGACACTGTTACCTTTCCCCAACAGGATACGTCGGTGCTGCCACTGTTGGTGGTGCTGCCTGGTGGTTCCTCTATGACCCAACTGGTCCCGGTGTCACCTACTACCAGCTGGTGAGTGATTAGGACTCTTTCATGTTGTTTTTCATGCACACACACAAACACGCCCGCAGACACTAAGCATACCTCTTGTCCTTGCAGTCCCACTTCATGCAGTGCCACGATGAGAACGAGGACTTTGCCGGCATCGAGTGCGAGATCTTTGAGGCTGCTCCTCCCATGACCATGGCCCTGTCTGTGCTGGTCACCATTGAGATGTGCAACGCTCTCAACAGGTAATACTTCAATTGTCTGCATTTGATTTTACAGCCACTTTCTGTCAAAATGAATAACTGTGCATAAATCCTTTTTTTCTTTTTCAAGCTTGTCTGAGAACCAGTCTCTGGTGCGCATGCCCCCATGGAGCAACTTCTGGCTGATTTCTGCCATGACCCTCTCCATGTCCCTTCACTTCATGATCATCTATGTTGACCCTCTGCCCGTAAGTCAGCAACCGGCACTCCCTACTGTTGGATTCAAGAGCTGTGTGTGTAAATCTCCCAGCTGTAGGAGTTATGTTGAAGTGTCATCCTCTGTGACGTGTCATTTTTCTCCCGCTCCCGCTTTTTTGCCCCCACTCCAGATGATCTTCAAGTTGACCCATCTGAGCCTTGAGCAGTGGATCGTGGTCCTGAAGCTTTCCTTCCCCGTCATCGCCATTGATGAGGTGCTGAAGTTTGTGGCTCGCAACTACGTTGAGAGTAAGTATTCTTACACATTCCTTCACTCTAACATGTTAAGAAAAGTAAAAATGGACCTCACTATCTAAAATAACAGTTCTGATTTGTTTTGAAAACCTTTAATATCTTTTTATTTTATTAATTTACTCTTCTTTTTTCTGTTAATTATTCATTAATAACTTAACAATATCATCCTGTGCTGTCATTTCATGTGATCACATCATCTCCTCATCTATCTATGAATTAATCATAAGTTTGATAATGTCTGTTTTCATCTGCCTGATCTCATCCCTCCCTTTTCTTGCCATTCATCATTAACTCACTTAACCCTTTTCGATTTACAGACTAAACTCAGTCAACCCACCACCATTAGCCTGTAACTAAAGCAAGGTACCTTATGACAGTCACTGTCAACAGTTTGTGTGCATGTTGGTGTATTTTTTGTTTTGTCACGTATGGTCCTGCTCTGATGCAAATCTGTCTTCACTGGTGGTCACACTGCTGTTGATATGGAAATCTGGGTTCTCCCCACTGTCTGTATCTGCTGTCCTCTTCTGAGTTTATTGTTATATTTGACGTCCTACCAGCTCATGAGGTGCCTCAGCAGGCGAGTTAATGACCTTGCTACTGTCTGTGGTAGGAGTGTGACCGATGCCTGTTCTGGTACAACGTTTGATAATGTTGGTGTCCCACAAAACCACTTGGCAACATTTTATAATAACCATCCCATTTTACATTTTCATAAGCTGCATATAAATATTAAATAAGTGGTTGAACAAATTGATCTCTCAACCTGCAATGCAACCATAAAGGGATGCTGGTAAGCAGATCATGAATATAACACAGTTGCAGTGTACATGCATAAACTCCTAATATATATCCTCAGATTTGCTTATAACTACACTATCATGTAATATTTTGTTTACGTACTTCTTATAAATGATAAATAGAGGGGTTTAAGTCAAGTGTTACCAAACTTTTAGAAAATATTGAATTTTTCAAAGGCCATGTTATTCATGAAAAGGTCCTTCCCTTCCTGGAAAATTTATTTTTTGCAAAGAAAACCCAAAAAGAGCTGATCAAGCTACATTTGCATGTCTTTTTTTTTTACAAAGTAAAATTGCTTTTACCTTTTAATGACCTTCATCACTGGACCAAATTTACCCATTTAATTTATTGAATTTATTAAATTCGAGAAGGCCTGCAGGGAAAAGCAGAACAACTTAGTTTGCTTGCTGCTTTCATTAGATTTAATGTATAAAAAACAAATTATTCTTTCTTAGTGCAAATAGTTCTAACAGTCTGATTTAGTCATGATCATATGTTTGTCTGCATAGATCATTTTTGTGTTTGTTTAGTGTTTAAGTGTTTTTATTGTTGGCCAAGTCATCCTATCCCTCTCTAATTTATCCATTCTCTCTTCATCAGGTACAGAAGCTAAATAGAGATGTAGAAGAAGAGGATCGTAGGGGTTGGAGAGAAAGAGGCGGAGATAAGAGAGAGAGGAAGGTCAAAACCAAAGAGAGGAGCTATAGCAAGCCAACCAATAGAAGAGAGAGGAGAAAACACAGGAAAATAAACCAAAAAAATAAATAAATAAATAAAACTTGTGAAAAAAAATTACAGAAAAATAGCCTCTATATAAGGAAGGAGATTGAATTAAAATGAAGGGAAGAGTCCCTGCCGATAAAGTACTACAATATTTAAGATTTTATTCTAAGAAATAAAGTATGTATTAAAAGTGATTTTTTGTTAAACTTGGATATTCTCAGCTGTTGTGTTTTTGTGTCCATTTTCATATTATTGACTTTCCAGCTCATTATTTTTGCTCTAGTCTCTGTTGCTTGTGTCTCGTGCAGCCTCCCTGCTTTGGCTGGGCTCTGTACAGTGTGGTGTAGGGTTACAAAATGACTTCATATGGGCAGAAAAACCACATGCCTCCAGCTGCCAGCGCTCTCTATAGGCTCCATGCAGTCAGCAGACTCTGTTGGAGGTCTCATGACATTAAAATGGGCATGTCCACTCGGTCACAACACTTTTGGTCTTATATATTGTTTACCTGATAAGCTGCAATAAAGTGATGATTACAAACTCATGTACTTGTATTGTGGAGCACATTTTTATTGATCCTTTAAACATACATTTGGATGATTTTCCCTCTGCGGATTCACAGCAGGAGGTGCACTGATGACAGCATTTAACATCCAGCATTCAAAAATGAGTCAAAAGAAATTTATTTATACTAGATTTTGGTTTGGTTTTTAGCTTGTCTTAAAATTTCTGACAGTATTTCTGCCTTCGGATTGCTGCACAGTGTCAGCTTATCGGTCTTTGGTTTGCAGAGCTGCATGGATTTGGAAAAAACTCACAAAATCTGTTAGATGAGGGTCCTGAATGGTATTTTGGCATCCTTCATTTGCTTTTCATAGTCTTCATCAAACATCTTCGATTGCTGGGGTGTAAAATGGTTTTTCCAGTCCCCTACTTCACCTGTAAAGAAAATGCAGAGGAGAATACAAAGTCAGATATATAATATATCGTAAATAACAAATAACCGAAAAGTAACTTCTTTAATTATTTTCCATAAGATCGATTGTTGAACATTAGGGCTGCAACTAACAATTATTTTTCTTTATAGATAAATTGATAAATTGTGTATGAATAAAAAACAGGAAACAGGAAAAACTGTCTATCGTTTCCAAGAGGCCAAGCTGATATCTTTAAATTGCTTTCTTTGGCTGGAAAATAGTCCAAAATTTTAAAGAAAAACTAAATCCTATATTACAAGAGCAAAGGTTGTAGCAAAAGTTGGGCATTTTATCTTTTTTCATACGAAGAATTATAAAAATAGTAATCTTCTGTGATAGACTAATCAATTAATGGCCTAATTGTTTTGGCAAAATTGAGCATAGAGTTCTTATAGCCTCTAAAAACCAGAAGCAAAGGCAAGAAATCTATGAACCTCCAGAGGGCGCCACTATATTGTACAGTCTGAAGTAGAGGGTGAAAAACATCATGATAGTGTTGAGTTTTTGTTGACAGGGAGGCTGATTTAACTGCATTACATGAAGAATTGTCAGACATGTCAGAGCTCCTCTCTGTGTGCTTATAAAGGATTTCTTTCATCATTTTGATCAATGTATAGCTTCTGGAGAAGAGGAGGAGCAGACTGACGCACCTTTTCTCATGAAGGGAGAGATGGATTGATCAAAAACTGGTGCTGGGATGAAGCTGTAGTTAGCCATGGGGTTCTCCTTCATTTTCTTAAAGGACGTGAGCTCCACAATCTGGCTGATGACCTCATCAGAGACAGACAAGTCCAGGTACTTCATAATGCGCTCCACTTCACGCCGAGGATTCTGGGGGAGTAAATATGAAGGTAGGAGTGCGTAAAGCATACTTCTGTAATACAGAGTCCATATGTATATATATATATATATATATATATATATATATATATATATATATATATATATACACATATGGAAGAAGGTCTTGCTTACCTCCTTCATGTCCTCATAAAAGAGGTACAGGATATTCTTCTTCTCTCTTTCCTCCCAGTAACCCTTCACATGGTCATACCAGGAGCCCCAGGACACTGTAGAAAGCAAATTCACTGAGCACCAACTGTATCTACAAAGCACAGGCCACTGACCATAAATCCTCAAAGGTTTATCATTTTAAGGTTGATAAATGTTTCTTAAAAGGGGGCGTTTTAATTCATGTTTTAGTAACATTCATAAATAATTTACTTAACATTTTGGGTTGCCAGGTTGTGAAGAATCCCTTTTAGCTGGTGTTTCTGTAGTGAGCTCTTAAGTTTGTCAAGAAAACTCACCAGTGAATAGTTAATCCACTCACCAGCGGGTAATCTGGACCAAGATGATTTAATTAATAACTAGTTCATGTTTTCTAACTGATGTCTTGACGAATGACTACAATAACTCAACATAACATTTAGAACTGCAGATGTGGTTGGCTAATTAGAAAGTGAGAAACCCTTGACCCTTCATTAATAACTTTATTACCATTTGTAACTGCAGAACTGATGGACTACAATGTGAGAAACTCATGAGTAATCATTAATTAATGTTATCATTATCATTATTAATGTAATTAATGAATCAACATTGGTAATTGTGGATTTAATTAACCCTCCTGTTATATTGCGGGTTAAATGGACCCATTTTAAAGTGAAAAAATCTTTTTAAAAATAGTTAAAAGTATTTTTTCAGTATGAAACTTCTTCTGCTTGGCTTAATAGATATAATCAACATATAAAAGTAAAATGGTTCATTTCACATATTTGCATTTGTCTTGATTTTAAGTCAGCAGGTCAATTTGACTCTGAACAGAAGAGGTGTATCGTGTTAATTTATTAACACGATACACTCCATAAAAAGAAAAAAAAATCAAAATGTCAAATAAATGTTTTTAAAAATCAGTGTCATGTAAAACTGTTGTATTTTATATGTAGGTCTTTCCAATTTACATTTAAAAATACTTTTGACACGCATTTTTTACAGGGAAAAAAGTGATTGATCCTCATTGAACCATGATCTGTGAGAGGTAACACCATTGCACTAAATATTGAATGAAATGGTTAGTAATGGAGTTAATAGTATTAACATGTGATTTGATACTCATTAATAACACTATTAGTTACAACTTGTGCCACAGTAGATAGTGAATATAACTAAAAACTAAAAATGCATCTGTGGCAGTTAAGTAACAGCTGGTCTTTACTGAGGGCATTTAGACATCAATTAAATTATTTTCGTCTAACTGAAAGAACTTTTTCTTCTGATGGGCACTGGTTTCACTCTGCAGCAGGGTGCTGCTAATCTGAGCACTGAGGCATACTAAGTTTCTCATGAGGAAGGACATGTTGTGCATTGTCATAGTCACCAACAACCGTTTTACCTTCTGTAGTTAAATGTCCCAGCTATCGCCAAAGGATCATTATATGGTTTGTGTTTCTCAGTTCAGTTACAGGCTTTGTGCAAACAGAAATAACCTGTTTAAATGGAGGTAATATGACACTCAGGAATGTGATTTAATCTACTTACACTCTCCTCTCATGAACTTGTGAATGTAGCCCTCCCATGGCCCTGGCTCAGGCTGGGTCTGGTTCATACAATCAAAGTGGTAGTAGCTCACCAGGTTGTCTTTGGCATTGCGTGCCACGTAGATAGCCTTTACATGTGATCAGCAGACAGAGATAAAATGGATTTACACAAGCAATACAGAGAATAGGTAACATAATGAGTTGTATAGTGCTGTATTGTTGTACCTCTCACACAATTTAACTGCATTTGATCATAAACCTTTAACCCTATTAACATGCATGCATCATAAACTCACTGCAGGATTTTTTTTTCTCTCAGTCGACAGTCTGAGTGTTACCTTGCATTTGTTTTTCCAAAACCCAGTAGGCACCAACTGAAAGGGAAGATGTGTCTTTATAACTCTTGGGGGATCCATTTTCTGCAGGAGGTCAAGACCTGAAATGGTTCAGGAAAAAGGATATGCACATATGAAAGAGCTGAAATACAGCAATGTTGTGCACAGAGATGGACACATTTTCCACAGCTGCTAAATGACCCACAAGTGGCTGTAAAGTATTTGTTTTACATTTAGGGACAAACTTTTTAATAAAGTCTGGAATGTCGTCAAGATTACCGCCTTTCCAACTTTCTAGCACCATTTTATTTATTGTGTGAAATTAGATAAACTGTGTTGACATTTTAAATTGAGTGTAACTGGCAATGACCCATGAATAGATGTTTGTTTTTTTTAATCAAATTAAAATTACAAATGTAATTTCATTTTGAGGAAAGTGCAAAGTCATTCCCAGTATCACAGTCAAAGAGCATTAACCTACCATCTAACACAGTTTTTTTCACAGTTTGTTTGGTTTTTTTGCCTTTTTAAGCTCATTATATTATATTTTGAATGAATACATTTCTTTCTTGCTTTGTTATTGAGTGTAAGACAAGAGGACTGATTCAAAAATTACATTTTTTTTCACCACCAGCTGAAACTGAAGGACATGATTGTTCTGCTACATGTCAGTCAGGCAGTTTGGTCATTGTGGTGCCAGGATGGAAATGTTTATGGGTTAATAGCTCATTAACCCTGATTAAGGTGGAGGAAACAAGCTGTTATGAAAACATTCCTCCAGGAATTGGATTTGTGAGTTCTGACATGCCACAGTCAGACCTAGTTGGAGGATGTATTTGCAATAATATCTTTATCTTTAGTTTTAGCAAAAGCCAGTTGTCACAAAGTGCACATCAATATTGTACTTCATTAAGACGTGTGTGCAATTAAATATCCCCACACATAACTTCATAAATACCAACCTGAGGGGATCGGTGGTGGGGAGCAGATTTCTAGGAAAGGACTGCGGACAGGTGTGGGGGCTCGTTTGCAGGTTTCGGCATCTCCGTTGTGAAGAAGCAGGTCAACTATCTCCTGGGTCCACGTGGTCCCTTGTGTTCCAAAAACACAAATAAAAAACTGAGCTGAATGAACAAGATACTTTGCATGTCTACCACTTTTGAGGAGAAATCTTACACTCACGCCAACAAGAATTTTGTCTTTCCACTCTCTTACACTTTTACAGAAACTAGCAATGTCCTACCAGACCCCCAAAGCACACTGGCTGAATAACTCACCAGGTACCATCAACCTTTTTTGCTTTTTCAAGAAGAAGTAGATTTAAATGATAGCTTGAATGGGCATCTTAAAGAGGATTTAGAGTAGCAGTTAGCTCTTTTTAATTCAGTTTTAGTTTATGTACTTTTTCAATTCTGTTAATTTTGTCACTTCCCTACTTGATGGGATCATCCCAGTTTGGTACATTAGCTATATTTAAGTGGTGGAAGAAGTATTACATGACCAAAAGAAAAATTATGATTAGAAAAATGCACTCGGAAAAAGTACAAAAGATTAAAGAAAATGTAGTCAAGATTCCTGTGTTTCCAAGTTTCAAGAAAAACGACTCCTGTGTGCAATATATTTTTATATTATTGGATTATTATTAATTTTGCATGATGTCTAATCTTTTTTATGTACTGCAGAGTAGTGTGATCCATAACTGCATACTTTGTTTAGGATTATTTTGTTTTGTATTTAAGATTTTAATGTAAATGAAAAATAACTAAAGCTGTCAAATAAACATAGAGGAGTATATTTTTCTCTGATAAATAGGTGAGTGAAATGCAAATACTCAAGTGAATTACATTAAATTTCTACATAAATTACCTTTTACCACTGGTGCCAGCTGTGTGAACACTTAACAGAGCAAAAACAAGACACAAAGTTCCACACACTTCCTGTCCAAAACCAATTACCCACTCAGATTTACACTAAATGAGCAAAGATGCATCTGAAAAACAGCTAACCGAGTACCTGCTTTGGGGTAGGTGGCGATGAGGAGGTCTGAGGGGTCAGGACAAAAAGCCCAAATGGAGTCCCAGTTATCAGCGATGTGGTTCATGAGAGGAACTCCTCTGACAGGGATGAGCGGAAAGCGAGTTAAGGAACTGCTGGCCTTCTCAATGGCCTCGCTGTAGGACATCTCCTTTGACATGACTTGCGCTGTCAAAAGTTTAATCGAGGAAACCAACAACCAGAAGCCAAAATACAACTCCGAAGTGAGCTCAGACGAGACGAGCACAGCCACTTCTTCCTGAAGTCCTGTCCTCTGCAGGTTAGCTGCCTGCTGG
Organism: Scortum barcoo; assembly: GCA_023238725.1. NCBI lineage: Eukaryota > Metazoa > Chordata > Actinopteri > Centrarchiformes > Terapontidae > Scortum > Scortum barcoo. Next base: position 10,636,903 of record CM041542.1, read on the forward strand.
TCTTTCATCAAACATTCACCAAACCTCCCTTTTCAATTGTCAGACCCACGAATGCTGTGTATACATCCTCGTTCCTTTTTGATGGCTCCTCCTTGCGACTTTATCTGAAGTCTTGATCTAGTTCCGTCTAGATTCCTTGTGGTTTTCAGCCTAAATCCTCTCCAACAGCTGAACCCAGAAGAAAGAATCCCTCAGTGGGCTTTCCTAGAAGTGATCCCTCCTGAGTTCCCAGCTGAAGAATGAGTGCTTCAGTCACTAAAAATGTTTCTTTCTATCTTTGTGGCTGTCTGACTGCTTGTACCAGGTTCTTGTCTGTCTGCGATTACTGGAACTTGCACAGCTAGACCTACCCTAAAGTGCCCTTATGTAACATTCCCAGTTACGCATGAATTCCACTTTTGCTCACAATACTATCTCAACTGCTTCCTCTGTAATTTGAGAGGCAGGGTCTTAAAAGAGCTCCACATACCACAGAGAGGCAGTCTATAATCACATCACACACAAAAGAGATTGATTTAACACTTCATCTGATGGCTCAAGTAATGATCATGTTCTTTCACTCATTTCTTTGTGTCTTGCTCTTTTGACAAAGAAAACAGATGTTGCAAAGCGAGAGACTTGAATTTGTGTCAATATTTCTGTCAAATCCACTTTTTGTGAGAGAAAATGTCTAAATACTCTCCACCTGAAACACACCTTTGGACCCAAACTTTTAAAGCCAACAAAGGTGATGATAAGGGCAGTAAAAGATTGGCTTACAAAGATCTGCTTTTGTCATGTGATGTCGGTAGAAATGCAGCATGTATGTGCAGAGCGATATACGCTCAGCTGAACCAGAAGCAGCTGTTTACATTCCAGGATTTCCACGTTCAATATCCTGCTTGAGGTAGAAACAATATTTTCTCTGAAAATAAGCACAGCTCGGCCGGAGCCTAAAACCTCTAACAACAGACAGACAAAAGACCGCTTTTGAATAATTGTCTTTTAATAAGTGTAGAAACCCACTGGAATAAATGAGAAGTTTTCACAAATGGTCAATTAGTTTACATAATTTTACACAATTTATTCATCTCAATGTTTTTAATGTCTGTATTTAAAACTGAGCACTTTGGGCTTCCATATACAATAAAAAAGTTTCATGCAGAGATATCAATAATCCCGCTACTGTGGACAAGGGTCATGGTGCATTTTGCTTTAGAAATAGTCACAGTGCTGAGAAGTATCAACACACAGAAACAGTACAAGAAAAATAATAGAAAAATATATGAAGAAAATGGAGAGGTTCAATGTTTTTTTTTTTTTATATTTATTCTGTTTCCTCTTGGATTCATTTTAATATTCTTTACTGGTATGTTTATTCTATTTGTAAGACATATGCTCTTTACTGAGTGACAAATAATTTACAGATTCAGACCATGTGCAGCTGAAGAACAAAATGTCCCTCACACGTCTGTTTACAATACTTAATCCAGAAGGAGGTTAAATCAGTAAAGCATTACTTGCTCTGCCAACATCCTGGTTTAAATCTGTGCAGTTCTATACCTTCACATCTGGGAACACAGTTTTTCCTCTTGGCCGCAGTGTGCAGCTGCACCAGAGTAGGTGAGTATTTCTGGAAACAAAGAGCAGCCAAATGAGATCCATTAATAAAACAACAGTATAGAAGCATTAAAGATTAAGACATTAAACATTAGAGGCATTAGAGATTGCTGAGGTCTCACTCAGTCAGTTTTCAGTGTGGCTAATACAATATAAAAAGGAAAATTGATCTGGCATTCTTACCTCAGACAGAAACAGACTTGCAGAGTTGTCTAAAAAGGGTTTTGTGAAGGAACTCCCTGTTATTCTGACTATGCCTCCAATAGACCCCTTACAATCATGTTTTAAGTGTTAGAGGTTTGTTTTTCGTGAAACTTTATCTCCTTTTTAAAATCAATGAATAATTTCGCATTGCCTGGCCAATGCGGATACTGAAAGTTCTTTTCTAGGAGTCATGCCACCACCAGAGGGCACAGCTGGAGAATGTACCCAATGTAGTCAGTGATTTTACTACAAACTGTGTTAATGGTTGGAGAAAGCTGTACAAACATATTCACTCTGATGATTTTTCTGATTGTACTATACTTATACCATTTAACACCTATGTTCATTTGTCAAAATGAGTACAATAGTGTGATTAAAGTTGTATAATGTATTCTGTGCTTCTTTAATCAGGAAAGCTACATTATAATCTGGGAGCATGGGGGAATCTAACTCCTAGGGATGGTCTGGCAAAAGTAACACATAGAATTCATAATATGGTAGCTTACCACTTGTGTTTCATTTCAATATGTGATAGGATGTTTACCACTTACTCATTCTTTTTCACTCTATCGCTATATCATCTTGCAAACAACCATGTTTGTTAAGAAAAAAAAAATCCTTAAATATAAGCGCATTTTTAAGTAGTTAGAAGTTTAACCATAGAGACTATGAGTTTAATAAATACTTTTTAGTCTTGAGTTTTGCCAGTTTATAGTTCAAAGTTTTACCTTCATCTTTCACTTTTAGCAGTTTATAAATACAGGCTGAGTTATGGGCTCGCCTCACAAACTAGAAGCAGCACAACCAAAGAATACAATACATTTCTTTTGTTGCACAGTGTTGCTCTCCAGGAACATTTTGTTCATGTCTGATTGGTATTCACTGCAGTCTGAAGCCTTGCAGGGTGCTGCTAATCTCATCACAGCCACTGAGGCATACTAAGTATCTCATGAGGAAAAACAACAAGGTCAAGTCTTAGCAACTTATTTATGCATAGTATCATGGTTCCCAAAGGTTGCCTTCCCGTTGATGAAGCACTGTGCAAGGAGAGAAGAGAAGAACACTGGTTTTATAATGTTGTTTGATCCACTCAAGTGAACTTTTGTCCCCCCCAAGTCAGAGCCAACAAGGGCATCTTTGATGGTGTTTACCACTTAGGAATTACACATCATCAGAAGATGAAGACAGCATTTACACGAACAATACCGAGAGGAAGAAACCTGATGAGACGTGCTGTATGTAAATATTGTATTGTGAAACTTGATAACTTTTGGGAGAACAGTTTTCTTCAGAAGATTAAGACCTGAGACTTGAATATACAGAAAGAACTGAGACTCACTTCTGTTCAAAAGATTGAGTCCAATGAGGTTGTTCCACACAGGCTCTCTTCATCTTACATGTATTTGTCTTTATCTTCTTTCCTTTTGGATGTAGCACAGTTTGTCTTGAGCTCGTCTTGTGGTTTCAGGCATTAATGTTTCAGACTATCCTGGAGAACCCCTGAGATCTGAATCTGTCCTGAACAAAACAGTCCTATTTACATAGATACATACATAGAGAAGAAACTAAGCAATAAAAATTGCTTTGCAAATATCAATGTAATTTAACTACCAGCAAGCTGCAAAATGTAATTAAACTACTAGTTTAATTACATTTAGTAAACTACTCCCAACACTGAGAACAAATCTTTACAAACCTTTTGTTTATTAATCATAGTCTGATGTATTTACTGTTGAACTGGTGCAGTTTATTGGCTCCAGGTATAAATTATTGACACAGACTTACATGTGAAAAACATCTTCCTTCTATTTTACGGTTTTTACGGTAATTTCATCCTAGAAACGGAAGTCGCCTTTGACAACTTCCTTAGCAACAAGAAGCTTCTTCGTCGGAGTTTTGAATGTGTAGCATGTTTAGCTAAATCCCCCCATTAGTGAGGTTTTTGGACTGTTTAATTCATTTTAACGTTTTTTTATTTCATTTAATCATCCATGAAGCTGTAACCATGTCTCTCTGATGTGATGAGTCCCCTCCAGTGGTGTATTTCACTTCAGGTATGGATCCTCTTGTATGGCCGTCCGGCTCTCTCAGTCACCGAACAGTCAGGGCTCAGCTCAGCTACCCCTCCACCGGGCGGTGCAGGGGTGGGGGGCTCCACCACTGAAGGGGTCACAACGTTGTCTGTTTCTGAAGCCCCCCCTGAGCCCACCGTCCCGCCTGTGGTGTCTTCAGAGGGTAACTTCACTACTTTCATACATTTATGAAAAAAGAAAAATCCTCACTTTGGTTGTTCCCATATGTAAAAAACTGGCACTTCTCTTGGTCATTATAATAGACTGAATATTTTTGGGATTGGGTTATTGGTCGGACAAGCCACGACGTTTGAGGTCTTCACATATTGTGATGGACATTTTTCACCGTTATCTGTTTTATAGATCAGACAATGAATCATGAAATAATCTGCAGACTAAACAAAAACAATAGTTGGATCCAACACAACTAAAGTGTATTTGTAGTGAACATAATAACACAACTTAAGATTTTAAAACCTCCTGTCTTCTTGTGTCTCACTCAAGCTAAACTTGTAACATTCTGTTATTTTACTCAAAAGTGAAGTAATCCTGATGAACACAAGTCTTTTTTCTTCTTGTCCAGGTTGTCTGTGTGATTTAACCCCTAATTTCTGTGACATTGGCTGCTGTTGCGACACAGTTGATTGTGATGTTGCGAACCTGAGTACTGTCTTCGCCATATGTCGGCAGAAAGCTGTGTATGTCCTCTGCACATTCTCCAAAGTTTTAGAGCAGATTAAGCATGCATTTTCAGTATTTAAAAGAGTTTAAACTTTATTGTACAGATCAGGAGTTTGCATTGAAAAATGGCTGATGTTCAGGGCTAATGTGGATTCGTCTCTCATCACCGTGACTGACTCCTTGTTCTGTGTCCAACCCGAAGGTAAAAAGATATACTAAGAATATCATATGATTTATCTTCAAATTAAAAAATAGCCATCAATGCTGTCACTGATCATGTTACAGCTCATTTCACCAGAGCTTCTTAATGAGAAACATATAAGTGTACTGCATTAATGCTGAAAAAATCTGCATATTTTATAAACCTCTTTCTCAACAGATAAAGCACCCCAGTCCCTCCCAGCTCTGCTTCAGTATCCAGCTTTAGGGGACTCGTACCATTTCTCACCACCAGCACCTCTGAGCAGCAGCCACAGCAGAGATTTCTACAGGGTGAACAGACCTGCTCATAGTACCTAAAGTATTACAAGTTCTACACTTAGTTGGAGGGTGTGTCTTTTATAAATTATAGTTTTTCTCGGTCGCTTTGGTGCATTTCTCACATCACTATTAATGTTTGCACAACAGTTAGTGCATTTCTCAAAACAATTAGTACAAACTGCAAAACCTAGTTGATAACTTGCAAAAGCATGTCACTATGTCAAAATGGATAATTTATTCCTCAAAAACAAGTATAATGAAACTGTCAGTGTCATTAAAATGAGAAGTCTTGACACCATTTTAATGAACAAGAGAGTCAAATGGCTTTGTCATGTATCCGTTATGACAGTTTACTCTGTAAGTTTTTTCCAATGAAAAAAAGTCAGATCTTGGTGACACTACCTGAAAATGCTCAAGACAGCACTATACGTTATTTGTACAGCCATTTGAAGTTTCACATTACTGTATTTAGTGGGGTAACTGAGTACAAACACTGAATATGTATGTTTGACATTTTTACTGCACATGCTCTTTGCAATTCTAATTTGTTAGAATTGAAATACATTACAGTCACGTATTTACAACAAACATAAGAAACACCCTTTGGGTAGAGCTGTGCACAACTGTAAACAATATTACAGTACATATTGTAACTGAACTTACAGAGTACTGTAAATCATTCCTGCACTTCCAGACGTTCCTGTCTGTCTGGCCACATGTTTTCCTCTACATCACAGCGAATATCATCCCTTGCAATGCAGCGAGGAAAGTATCTCCTCGAGTGGCGAATCCACCCTCTGCAGGACTCTGCTGTGATGTCATCACATGCTGCATCCATGGCTGCTAGCAGGGCCATTTGGATATGTGGATGCCGGTCATATACCTTCCACCTCCAGGCAGAGAAAAACTCCTCTATTGGATTTAGGAATGGGGAGTAGGGAGGGAGATATTCCTCATCATCAATGAGAGCAATTGTTCAATTTAGGAAACATTTCCAGGAAAAAATATAAAGAAATGTATAAAATTTGCTTGACAGATTTTGATAACTAGTTCAATATTTTTGTATGTAATGACTCAAGCAATGAAATGAGGACTATTAGTTTTTATAGGGAATGACTATTTCAGCATTCATGAGTATAGTTCATTTTGACTGACATGACATAAACAAATGATAATATTTATAAAACAGCAGAGAGTTGTATGAAAGCAATTGATGCATGTCCAAAAGCATTTGCAATTTGTTCAAAGGAATGAGAAATTGCTACTATAATGTGCACAAACGACTAAATGTTGTGGAGGTTCAACTAATAGTTATGAAAATGTTAATTCTGATCAGAGAAATGCACCAAAGCAACTGAGAAAAGCTGTAAATACAAAGACTCTGTATTGTTTTAGGTCGACGATGTCATCCAGACATATTTCTCCGGCTCGGCTGTGCGGGGTCCCCTTCGTCAGCCGTCTCCAGGGGCTGCTGCTGCTTTCTGCTTTAACCACAACCCTGCGAGTAAGTTTGTACCAAACAGAATAAATGAAGACTTCCTCGTGTCAGTCTTTCTCACTACACTGTGTCAATGTGCTAGAAACAGCAAAACCACATAAAAATCATCCTTTGCCACAAGATCTTTTTATCTCCTTTTCCAGCAGTCCCTGAAGTACACTCACTACAGGTTTTTATTGATAGTAACTGCTTCCCAAATGATGAATATGCCTGTACATCACAACTATATAAACCACTATAAATGTATTTTCTAAGTACCATGTGTTTTCTTCTGCTTGCAGAGTTCCTGAGGTCTGTGTCTCTGTCTTGTACCCGCATGTTAACCCCACAGTCGTGCACCACAGACCCAAATCTCAACGCCCGCTCCTACTTCTCCAATCTAAGTCTGATCAAGGTCAGTGAATCCACCTGCATTCAAAACTTTTTTTAAAACACAGTTACAGATGAGAATGGTCCAGCGGGTAACTGGTAATGTTTTGTTTACTACAGATTCCAATACCCGAGACGGCATCAGTGTCACTTTCTGTAAACTTTCTTGTAAGTCACGGATCCCACATACAGCTCAGTGGTTTTCTCCTGCATGTCATGAGGCAAAACAAGTCTTGGAATGAAGGAGCATCCATTTAGCATAGAAAATAACTACACCAACTGTTAATGTTAATGTTAATGAAAGATATGTATTTTTTTACTCAACTCTCATTTCAGATCCCAATTACTCCCCTGTCTGACTGGCCCACACCAAGCGAACAAAACAACTCCTGCATTAATGTGGTGAAAAAGGCGAGTAAACAGAGACTCACACTTATTTCTCAAATCACAAATTCGTCAAACTCATTTCTCCTTTTCCGCAATTCTCCTGTAGGTGGAGTTTGTTATTGGATACACAGGCAGAGGGCAGCTCTCGTATGCAACAGTGAACGTAGTCTTAGCTGACGTGGATCCTAATCAGTGGCTGTCTCAGACGCACTCTGTACAGTTCCAGGTAGCCTGTTAAAGCCACAGATTTAATTATTAAAATGAACTACAATACAAATATTCACCTCATTTCACTCCTCCAGCTGGCGACCCCCACCCCCGGAGAACCAATCCCTGCAGTCGGACTTAGAGTGGGAACTCCTGTCATTGGTCGCTTTGACAGAGAAGTAAAGCCTGTATCCTCACAAGCAGCATCAAGAAACTTCTCTTTTGGTTATATGTTCATACATCTAGCTAGCTGAGTCATTCATGCATCATGGTTCCTTGACAGCGAGGTAGCTGACCACACTGGGAGTGTCACCGAGTGGGGAGTGTTCCTCTGACCCCAGCAGACGAGGACCCATCCTCTTCACACACAACGCCATCACCGGCTGCACATTCAAGTACATTATTTTTGCTCCGCAATGATCATCTCTTGTTTTTAACTGAAGATGAGTCCCGGTATAAAAGTTGTTAATGATGTAATAGTCAGTTTTATTCCATCATGTCATTTCATTCTCTCCATCTGCCGTGTAGTTCTCTATCCAGGGACTGTTCACAGCTGCGCTCCGAGATTTACGGGATCTTGCAGGGACATGCCACACCTGATGTGCTCGCCATGAACTCGGGCTCCCAACCGGACTGGACAAGAGTCCTCACGCAGGAGTGTCCCATCAGCATACAGGTACTGCTGAATCAAAGTATTAAAAATACTTAAAAGAGAAAGTCGAATAACTCTGACTGTCGTGTTTTTGGATTATCAGAAACAACAAAGTCCTTTATGGCTCTGTTGGTTGTATCTTGGATGGAGTTGGTGGTTTAAATCTATAAACTTGTGTCCTAGTAACAGTCACATATTTTGTTTCCTCTCTAAGGAAACGTGTGAATCGGGCTGCGTCCTCCCCAAGTCTCTCTCTATCCGAGTGTTGTGGGCTCGTCAGGGTCTCTTAGACCTTCCCCAGAACTACATTCTGGGGGCCAAATACCTTTTCCACTGTCAAAATGTCAAGGTAAGCACATGTACTCTCATGTGTGAAAGTCTTTTCTGTGCAACATTGTTTTCTCTTTATGAAAAATGTCTAAATAGTCTTCTCCTGTCTTTTTTCAGTGTCCTGTGTCATCCCCTATCGCTCTAACCACAGAGGTGACGTTCGTTGACACCACACTTTACCCAGAACCCCCCAGGGGCTTGCCTCAGCCTACCTGGAAGTTTCCTTTTGGCTTCTTCACTAGAGGAACTGCTGAGCTGGATGGGCACATTGTTATTAGTGGCAGTGAGACTGAGAAGGTCACATGGAGTTTAATACTGTTCACAGTGATGTTACTAACAGGATTAGAATTCTTCACCAGCTAGCTGGATTGCTAACGGGAGCAGACGGGAACAGCTTCTTATGTTAAGGAAATAGTTGCTTATGAAAGAATATGTACAACGCGATTAGTGGTTTTGTTAATCTATTTCAGTAAAACATTAAATTGTTTAATTAATTTTTTGTACATTGTCAGAAATACACACATTTTTACAAGATATTTTACAAGTCGTTTTTTCACTGAGGTAAAGATGCATTCCTGCTCTGTCGTCCTTTTGGTCTGGTTGGTTCCTGTGCATCCGTCTCTCCTTCTGTCCAGTGTGATATACGTAGTTGAAGAGATGTATGACTGCAGCAGGAGTTATACCCTGCAAACGCATAACAGCACCCAGCTGGAGGACAAAGCAGGGTATTAGTTACATATTCATTCATTTATTTATGTAACAACAAAAAACGTTCATTTAATGTTCAAGATTCAGCTAAAATATATGATCATCTGCTGGTAGCCTATTCTTTTTGTCATTTTAAGTAAATAAAATGTACGTAAAAAGAACAAAAGCTTATTAATAAGCAATAAATACAGATAGCCTGAATGTGGAAACTCACAGTGCTGGGTCGAACTCTGTCCAGAATCTCTCTCGCTTCCTTAGACAGTGACACTGGCAGAGACAAATAGTCAATGTCCTGTGGAAGAGCCATGTTCTCCTCCCTCTGAATTCTCTCAATCTCCTTCTTCTGTAGGTCACAGTGAGGCCTGTACACAGCTAAATAACATGAGAAATGTTTTACTGAGAAAGAAATGATTTTATCACATTCCTGTTGTGTCCAAATGCCAAAATCTCCAAAATCAGATTTTACCCTCTATCTTGAGTCTTTGTGAGAATTCCATGTACGATGAAAGGAGCTCTGGGAAGAGAGATGCCAGCATTTCAAAGGACACATCTTTGTACTGCAGCACTTCCATGCCGCTGAAAAAGAAGCCGCAAAGTAACAGTAAGGACCACAAACGTACTTTAGACTGTGTTAAGATTAAATATTTGTCACTCACGTCAGCACGATGCTCTTGGCCTCACTCATGTGGACGTCGGGCAGCATTTTTCTCCAGTTGTGCGCTGACATAGTGAGAGACTGAAGGGCTGCCAGTGCATCCTGAAGGCTGTCCCTTACTTTAACAGCCTCCCGGTAGCGGAAGGACGACACACATCCCACCTCCTCAAACCCTGACAGATGGAAACATTGATGAGAGAGGAAAAACTAAAAGATGGAAAATAAAACAACTCATGGGACCCTGGATGACTCATCACCCCTCACGAATCATTTTAGTGGCATCATATTGTTATGTAATTTCTTGTCTAAAATTCATCTTTTTGCCTTTGTAGATGTACATATAATTGATTTTAAAACCATTTTAAATAGCAGAAAAGAGGCAGAGATAATTTTTTTAAACAAACATGAGTTAGAATTGTATTATTTGGATAAAACATGGAAGTGCAACTCTGCCAAGTACATGCCCAAGCAGCATTGTCCAAATCCAATATCACAGTTTTCCACTAAATACCTTGATAGTGATATATTTTGATATTTAAGGAGTTACTGCTATTTTACCACACAAAATGAGTACAACATTTGTGCTCTGCAGCCAAAGTAGATATAGATATTTTTTATTTTTCTCAGCCACAACAACAGGTAGAAAAATTGCTGCCATTTTATTATAACTCATGCTGCTGCAACAGTTAAAGTCCCTGACACTGTTCCTACCTTTCAGACTGAGGCGGAGGTCAGCGTTGTCCGGCCTCAGGGAGGTTCGAAACTCAGCCCGGCTGGTGAACATGCGGTAGGGCTCCGTGACTCCTCGACTCACCAGGTCGTCAATGAGAACGCCGATATAGCTCTCTGTTCGGGACAATGACACTGCAGGCATGGAGAGCGCCCAGCGTGCAGCGTTCGCCCCCGCCCACACACCCTGCATGGACAGAGGCAAGAGTTTTCCTCAGGCTTAAATAGTTCCTGTTATGACACGCATCTGTTTCAGTGTAATTTAGTGCTCAATTGGCATTCGTTTCACTCAATCAGTTCCTGCAGACGGAGAAACTATATCTTCATTCGTAATCCTGTCTACCGAGCTCTGGATTGTTTGTCTGACCTGACTTGTAAGTCCAGTTGACTTTCTTCTTAGAAATGACCATGACTGCGATGACTGAGCATCTTCACAGACACAATCTAACTCTTGACCCACAATATCTGCTAAATACAGAGTACAGGCGAAACAAGCAGCTACCTGTGCAGCAGCCTCCTCATACCCTGTTGTCCCGTTGATTTGACCAGCCAGAAACAGACCTTGGGTGCTTTTGACCTGCAGGGCGGGGCTCAGCTGGGTGGGACACACAAAGTCATACTGCACACCGTAACCTGAAGAAGCGCAGAAAATAACCACATCTCTCACACACTTCTCTCAAAATGTTTACATTAACAAAGTGTTGATCATTTCAGGTGTTACTGACTGTAAATCAGGATTCAGGTGGCATACCGGGTGTGTGGATCTCAGCTCTGTGCATGGCAGGGATTTCTCTGATGAGCTGGAGCTGAATATCAGGGGGCATTGTCATGGAGAGACCCTGGGGGTAAAAAAGGTCAGAGGTCACCCCTTCGGGCTCCAGCCACACCTGGTGCTTTCGGCCTGGAAAGCGAAGCACTCGCGACTCAATGGAAGGGCAGTATCTGTGAGGGACGAGGACCAGAGTTGTTACTTTAGAGTTTTAGGTCACATAGTGTACAGTGTTTAGTGTGTGTGTGTGTGTGTGTGTGCGTGCGTGCACCTGGGACCCTTGGTGTCTTGCTGTATGTGACAGTTGAGATGGAGACTCTCCCTCACCACTCGCTCTACACCAGGGGTCGTATAGGTCAGGTAGCAGGGCAGCTGCTCTTCAGGCTAAAGAAAGGATTTCAAAATAAATCTTTTATTAATTACAGACTCCAAACTATAGTGGACAGTATGAATTATATACATAAAGTAGATGTCCTTAATTGCGAAAACATTCACACTCTACATTACTGAAACTATCAAGCTTTTCCCTTAATACTAGTAAACTGAAAAAAAACTGTAAATTAGTCAGCTAAAATAAATGTAATTATCTGACAATGACTATTTTTGAAAGTGATTAATACTTTACATCACATGATAAAAATACTAAGTATTTATTCATCACAGCTTCTCAAATGTCAAAATTTGCTGATTTGCTGCTTTTATATTAAATCTTGTTTTGACCAAATTAGCTTTACTTCTTTGTTTCAGTCAATAAAATTGGAGAATGTGGGAGGAGAAAGCAAAGATAGAAACTGATCTGTCATAATATTTTATATGTATCTATGTATAAACGTTACCTTGCAGCGTATGCGCGTATTGAGGAAGCTGAACGGCGTCGGATGACTGTCAGGGGGCTGAAGTTCAGTCTGGGAAAGGTCTACTGAGTCCTTCACAATCCTGGGAGGGGTACCAGTCTTCAGCCTGCCTATCCTCAGCCCAAGCCTCTCCCTCAGCGTCTGTGACAGCCCAGAGCTCGATGGAGCATCTCCAATCCGACCCCCCGGGGACGAGCTCTGGCCCATAAAGAGGGAGCCAGACAAGAAAGTGCCAGTAGTAAGAACCACTGAACTGGCTGAGATCGGATGGCTTCCATTTGCTGAGAAGAGGTCAAACGAAATGCAAAATTATTAATTCAGTAACAGACTACTATTTTTTTTGTAACCACCAACTTATATTGGAAAATGTTGAAAGTGCATATTACTGGTCGCCGTATTTGTTAGAGATCAACATCAGACGTCAAACAAACTCCAGATTCTCTAAGAGGTCTGTATGATATTTAGATCTTAGTTGGGATTTAATGTAGAGAAAAAAACACAGACTATTGATGAGATTTACAAGTTGATGTATGAAGAAAACAGCGCCAAAAAATGTGTTACGCAAACAAACAAAAAGGCCAAGAAAAACAAAGAAACAGGTGATGAAATGTATCTGAATTTGGTAGTAAAACATAACAAGGACAAGACTTTTAGACTTGTGTGCATTAATAATTGTTGCTTTACATTTCAGATTTGACATGAAGCCACATTTTAATCTACTAACCACAGTGATATACACCTGTGTACCATCAGCTGTTTAGGTTGCCCACAAACCCACAAATTAGAGTAATATAATTTACAACAGGTCAGTTTCATCTAAAGTGACTAATAAAGAAGTAACAAGTACACAAAAAGCCATGGGTTTCAACCCCATTTGACTCCTAATTTTAATAGTTGGATAAAAAGGTAAAGTGTCATGCAAATATCTCTTATTTGCTCCCTACCCAAATGTATCCCGGTGACTCTGTGGTGTCCAGGCTGCTCTGGGTTTGGTTCTGTCACCAGCAGCTCCTCCACCGAGCCCTCCACCACCGTCAGCCTGGGAGTGGACAGCAGCTCAGACTGGATGAGACAAAGTGTAGTAACATTTTTTTTTTTTATTCACTCACAGAGAAACATTCTCCCTTCAAGATACCTGGATAAATTCGCGGTAGCGCTGGCGGTCCAGCTGGGCTCTCAGTCCCCACACAGCGGGGCCCTTTTTACGATTCAGGATGGAGAAATGGATCCCAGCCCAGTCTCCTGCTCGACCGCACAGCCCATCCAGAGCATCCACCTCCTTCACAAGCTGCCCCTTCCCCACTCCTCCCAGTGACGGGTTACAGGACAGGGCACCTGGGGGAAAGAAGAGAGCTCTGTTTGAACCGTGCACAGGCACTGCTCACACCAACGTGTCGCCAAAAACTCTGACACATCAAAAACCTATTTAGTTGGATAGACTGCACTTTCTCTCACCGATGGTGTGTATTTTCTGTGTGACCAGGAGAGTCTCAGCTCCCACTCTGGCTGCCGCTGCCGCCGCCTCAGTCCCTGCATGACCCCCACCCACAACAATAACATCATACTGCTGTTGGGCAATGTGACTGGCATGTCTGGAAACCTGTACGAGGAAGCTCTGCAGGCGGGGGAGCTTCTTTGTCAACATGTGAGATGCTCACCTGCAAAGGGAGAGTACCACGGTCAGAAATGTGGACCTGATGATTTATTTCTTTGAATAGGAGCTGTACAGAGTGAGGGCAAAGCTGCTTAAAGTTAAAAAAAAAAAAAACTCCAACTAGATGTTCTCCATAAAAGTAAACGTCCTGAATTCAAAGTTTTGCTGTAAGTGGGATGAAAAGGTATTCAAAGATACTACAGAGTACCATCAGTCTGTAAAAAGGCTCTGGTGACTGGAGGAGCTTTCCAAAGCTGGAGGTGTGGGTGTTTGGAAGCTGTGGGCAAAGTCGACCTAAACAATAATGATATTGGTTGCATTATGGAAAATGTAGGCTATCTGAAGCTCGATCAATATGAAGTTATGGTGTCATTCTTGGCATCTAATGCTTTGATTTTGACTTTTTTTTAATCTGCCTCTTGTGAATCCCCAAGTTTGTGAATTAACTAGTGCCAACTAGTGAATTATTTATGAAAACAGACGCATTTGGTTGCAATATGAGAAATGTACGCTTTCCAAGCTTGATCCATACTTGGCAATATCATTCTTGACATGGTTTGTTCTACCTCTTCATTCAATCATCATGAACTCATCATTTCTGAGGATGTATTAAGCGCTGGTTTACCAAATCTACAAAGCACAACAACATAATCTTTTGGGGGTCAAAGCTTTATGAGACAGTTCTCCTTATAACCTTAAACGGGATCAGAGGAGCATTGAGAAATCATTTCACAAGAACATGTTCCTCGTACATGTGTAGCTCCATTGCTATTAAATCACCTCAGGTGTTACTTACAGTCGCGGCAGAGGACGAAGGAGGTGCTTTGTTAGAATCCACAGTGACTAACAGAGGTAAGTGAGGTTTGGAGAAAGATCAAGACCGTTATGAACATTTTAAAAGTGCTGTTATGTCACACGGACGCTCTCTGTGGAGGCTGCCATGCTGTCTGCAGCTCACAGCCGTAATGACCCGCGTATGCGCGCACTGACAAAGCTGGTGCGCACGATCAACAAAACCTAATGGGTGAATTCAGGGATGAAATGAAAAGAAAACACTAAAGCAACAAACGCGTGAACATTTGGAACGGATGAATATGAGAATAACACCAAAGGTAAAGTTTGTAAATAAAACAATAGTGGTGTTTTGTGAGGTGACTGTCACGTGTACAGCAAAAACAATGGACTCATGTTTGTTTCACTCTGGATCAATCAAATATCGATCTCACACACCTCATATATAAACCTTCTACCTGTTGCAATAATCATAATTTGCACTTTGCACTCTGCAACACTGTTACTGTCGTTTTATTTATATTTGTACAGTGATTTTAATGTTTGTTTTTTACCTTGTCAAGTTGTTGTCCTTATTTTCGCCTGTGAGTGCAGTACATCAGCATTACCACACTAAACAAATTGTTTCAAAATGTCAGATTTGAACATGAATTTGTGATTTGTTGGGTGGGTTGAGCCTTGATGAGTGGTTGAAAGAGATATAAAGGACACAGGAGAAAGATCAAATAAAAGAAAGGAGTCACGCTAAAAATTAATGAGGGAGAAACAGAAGAGCTGAAAGTGCACTACTATATTTCTTAAGTGCCCCTTTGATTATTAAATTACTACCCACATTACTGGTATTTTCAGAGGACATGTTCTTTGAATTATTATTATTTATGAAAACAGACTCAATCGGTTGCTTTATGGGAAATGCAGGTTTTCTTATATATATTTACTTTACCTAATTCCTTTTCCCTAAAGTAACAAGTCAGATAAGGAATTTGACAAAGCGGAGAGATGTTGCTCCAAATATCGGGGCTGTAGAGCCGGGAAGAGACGGTGACTAAGGAAGAGGAGATACCGACCGTATCTCCCCTCCATTGTGATGGGGAATGTGAGATCGCTGGGCAATAAGATGGAGGAACTACCAGCACTCACGCGGAGCGACGGTGTGTTTCGTGAGGCCTCAATGCTGTGCTTCACAGAGACTTGGCTGCACGACAACATACCGGACTCTGGTGAGTTTACTCGGCTTTCAGTTGTTGCGAGGGGACAGGACACCCCGGACACATCAGGGTGAAGGAGCGTGTGTGCAGCCCGGACAGCGAACTCTTAGCAGTGAGTCTTCGTCCATACTATCTGCCCAGAGAGTTTTCTCACACCATCATCATCACTGTTTACATCCCACCGGCGGCCGACTCGTCGCGGGATAATGACGTCATCAGCTCCGCGACTGCAAGACTACGAGCCCCTGCATCTCAGTGCCTTTATAGCTATCTCTGGGGATTCTAACCATGCCAACCTGTCATCATCTCTGCCCACTTTCAAGCAGTTTGTGGATTGCAAGACCAGAGACAATAAAACACTGCTGTATGCCAATGCCAAAGACGCATACAGCTGCACCCTGCTCTCTGCAGATCAGATCACAATCTGGTCCACTTAAAGTCTTGCTACATTCCTGAAGTCCAGCTGCAACCCGTGATTACCAGAACTGTCCGGAGGTGGTCGCGGGAGGCAGAACAAACTCTACAGGGCTGCTTTGAGATGACTGACTGGGATATGCTCTATGAAGTGCAGGGAGAGGACATCAGAAAACTTTCAGACTGCATCACGGACTATGTTAACTTCTATACGGACAATATCATCCCCACTAAGACTGTGCGTTGTTTTCCTAACAACCAGCCCTGGGTGACTAAGGACATCAAGGACGTGCTGAACAGGAAGAAGGCGGCATTCAGGAGGGGAAACAAATAGGAGCTGAAGAAGGTGCAGACTGAGTTGAGGGAGAAGATTGCAGAGGGCAAGGACTGTTACAGGAGAAAGCTGGAGAGCAGACTCCAGCAGAACAACATGAGGGAAGGTGTGGAGTGGGCTGAAAACCATCACTGGTCATGGAAAGAAGGCAGGCCAAATGATGGAAGGAGACCTACATGAGGCCAACAAGCTAAATCTGTTTTTTAACAGGTTTGACAACAGAGCCTCTGTCCACCCTCCCCCAGCTCCACTCAGGACCTCTCCCCCTGTGCCCTCACCTCTCACTCCTACGACCATTCCCCTCCCCCACTCCCCTCCTCTGCTCCCCTGCACCTTGTCTTATCGACACTTCTCCACCCTCTCTTGTCACCTTCACTGCTGAAGATGTGAGGACAGAGTTCAGTCGCCTTCATCCAAGGAAATCTGCGGGCCCTGACGGCCTCAGCACATTTTCCAACACATTTTCAACCTGAGCCTGATCCAGATTGTTGTCCCTGACACGTGGAAAACCTCATGTCTGGTTCCTGTGCCCAAGAAGAAGCATCCCAGCACACACAGCGACTACAGACCAGTGGCCCTGATGTCACATGTCATGAAGTCGCTGGAGAGGCTCGTGCTGAGGCACCTTCGCACAGTCGTCAGACCATCGTTGGACCCCCTGCAGTTTACCTACCAGCCCCAGATAGGAATGGAAGACGCTATCATCTTCCTGTTGCACAGAGCCTACATCCACCTGGAGGAGGCAGGCAGTACTGTGAGAGACATGTTATTTGACTTCTCCAGTGCTTTTAACACCATTCAACCTGCCCTGCTCAAAAGGAAGCTACTGGGCATGCAGGTGGATGCTCCACTTGCGGCCTGGACCACAACTACCTCACAGGCCGGCCGCAGTATGTGAGGCTGGGGAACATCACATCGGACACCACTGGGGCACAGAGGACGGTCCTGTTTCCCTTCCTGTTTACCCTCTACACCTCAGACTTCAGGTTCTGTTCGCAGTTCTGCCACCTGCAGAAGTTTTCTAATGACTCTGCCATCGTGGGCTGTATCAGCAGAGGCCAGGAGGAGGAGTACAGGAAGTGTGGTTGACAGGTTTGTGGAGTGGTGTGGACTGAACCACCTGCAGCTCAATGTCACCAAGACAAAGGAGTTGGTTGTGGATTTAAGAAAACAAAGGACCCGTCTGAACTCTGTTGTCATCAGGGGTACAGAAGCGGACATTGTGGACAGCTACAAGTACCTGGGTGTCCACTTAGACAATAAACTGGACTGGACTACAAACACTGATGCCATCTACAAGAAGGGTCAGAGCCGCTTGTTCTTCCTCAGGAGGCTCAGATCTTTCAACGTCTACAGGACCATGCTGCAGATTTTTTATAACTCTGTGGTATCCAGCGTCATCTTCTATGCTGTAGTGTGCTGGGGCAGCAGCCTGAAGACAGCCGACACTACCCAATAAACAATAAATAATAGAATAACTTAAACCTAAATTTATCTTTAAACTTTCAATTTGCATTTTTTTATTACTTCAGATTTATAATTCCTCTGGCCTCTCATCCCCCTCTCCTTTCCTAACCTCCTCCTAATCAGTGCCTCAACTTACAAAAATCCTAAAACTACAAACAGAACTGTGGAAACTCCATTACCCATCCTCCCCCCCCCTCCCCCCTCCCTCCTCTCCTCTTCTGTCTTCTTTTCTCCTCTAATGACTCATGATAGCAAGTTGGGGGTGGTATAGGGACTAACATGCGCCAGCCAGTGCCTTGCCTCTGTCTCCCGCAAAAACTATGTTGACATCGGTCAACATAGGGGAGACTCTGAGTGTATCTCTACTCTCAACAAGCTCATTAGGAGAGCTGGATCTGTCCTGGGAGTTGAACTGGAGTCTGTGGCGGAGGTGTCCGAGAGGAGGATGCTTAGTATCATGGACAATGTCTCTCACCCCCTGCATGCCACACTGATGTCCCGTAGACTGAGACCACCGAGGAGCTCCACTGAACGCCACAGGAGGTCTTTCCTACCTGAGGCTATCAGACTCTATAATTCCTCTCCCTTCAGCCACAGGAAAACTTAAAAAAAAAAAAAAAAACTTACTGTAAATAAGAATTGAAAATATATCTCTATATATATCTTTATATATCTGTTCATAACGTGAAATTTTTTCTATTCTATTTATGTGTAAATATGTACACTGGCATAGTTTTATAGGTGATAGTATATTCATACAATCTATTATTATGTGCAATATTCTTCATGTGCAGTATCTGTTCTGTTGGAAATTGTTTATCATCAATACAAATGTCTCAGATGTGGCTCATTCTCTTTATACAGCAACTCCTGTGCACTCCTTATCTTATCTTGTTACTTAAGGCACTTTATAACCCTTATAGTTGTATTTGTATTTATTATTCACTTATTTTTATTGTTTAGACTATTTTTATTATTTATTATTGCTATTAGTTTTTTCCTGAACTCTGGCACAACATTTTCCTTTCGGGATCAATAAAGTTGTTCGTATTCGTATTCGTATAACTAATTGTTTATCTTTTCAGTGGTGCTGTCAGTAATTGTAAATAAATCTGATTCTGATACAGATTTTAATTCTGGTTCTGATTCTGATTTTGATTCAAATTCTAATTTTAATTCTGAAAGG
This sequence comes from Scortum barcoo, assembly GCA_023238725.1. Lineage (NCBI taxonomy): Eukaryota > Metazoa > Chordata > Actinopteri > Centrarchiformes > Terapontidae > Scortum > Scortum barcoo. The sequence goes on from CM041542.1 coordinate 10,656,152, forward strand.
GTTTTGATTGTAATTTGGAGACTGATTTGAATTCCGATCACTCCACGTACGCGCGCTCACTTGTGGGTCAAAGGCGCACGCGCACGTCAACGCCCCCCACCCCCCCCAACCCCTCCTCCTGCCGGTTTCCAGTCAGCCGCGCGCGGATTGAGTCAAGTGAAGCTACCGAGAGGAGCCGCTGACCGACCGCAGCGGGTTTTCACCAAGAAACCCGATAAATACAACATCCCGAGGGCATCGACAGCAACGTTAAGACCTTTATATTTTCTAACGGAAGGGTCGGCGGAGTCAAGGCGACCGCGAGAAGAGAGTAAATCCCGGAGTGAGCCGGAGGATCAAAGCTAATGCTAACACGGGGCAGCCACTGCTACATAATCACACGGAAACTCGTGTAATTCTGTCAAGCCGCTATCCTTGGTAACAAGGTAGACACCAGGAGGAGATTAGTCAAGTTATATGTTATATTTAATCAAAAGAGCGAGGGGTTTGGGGCTTTACATTTTAGGCCACGAGCGACTGGTGTCTACTTAGCGAGATTAGCTATAGCAGCCGGTCTCATTTAAGGTTACGCCGGCTCTGCGCTCCGTTGGACGGGTGATATTTCTAAAGATAGCTCGCTTCACATCCGGAGCTGTCGGTGTTTATAAGTTAGCTAACACCCGGTGCTGTCCAGGCCGTGTGCTTCGCGATGCTGAAACAGCAACAGCAGCAACCCGGCTCCGGCGGGCGAAAAGCGTCAAACGGGACCTCGGGCCCCGGCGGGATGTCCTCTCCAGTCAGCGGCGTCAGCAGCGGCAACAGGACGCCAGCCGGGAGGTGAGTGGGCACGAGATGTTGTGTCAGGACAGTCCGGGGATTGTCCTGTGACTCAGAGGCCTACCGGTTAAAGCGCTGTGGGCGTGCCTTCCAAATAGAGCCGCTGACCGGGCCAATGGGATTGCTTTAAGGTAGATTGACAGCGGCTGTGGGCCAATCAGCGGCCTCAATTTGCACTGAAGCCAGATCAGAGAGGCGGGACTGTTTCAGGTGAAAGCAAGAAACAGCAAACGAGCTCACAAGGGAAACAAAGTTTATCTGGCCGGTCAGTGCCCGAAAAGGGACGCTGGTATTGTGAGAAATGCAGAAAAAGAAAAAGAAGAAACTCCTGCTACAAAAGAGATGTAGTTGTCAGTGTAGAGATTTTGTGGCTAGCACAAGGTCACGTGGTCTGAATGTCTGAGATGATTGTGTGTTTAGAGTTGCCTCAGTCTTTGTATTTTTTGTAACCGTGGATGTGACCAGCAGTTTTACATGTGCGCATTAATTATAGAGGGTGCACTCACCATTAAGATGGATCCCCTCATTGAATGATTTGATCCAAACCATGATTCTGTTTTCTTTATTAAATGGTGTACCTGTTACTTTCATTCTCCAAGAGCTAAAAATATTGGAATTTACACAACACAATACGTTCTTGAAAATATGTCAAGAGGCCCGTGTTTTTGCTTTAAACCACAACGGTTTAAGGTGACAGGAAGCCTAGAAAGATTCTGTGAAGTGTATATTCATAATAGGTGACTGTAGAGACCGGGTATGCACTGTGCATAGAGACTTTCAGGGCAGTAGGAATGTTTATTTGGGAACTTGTCCGGCCTCTGAATATGCTAGTTTCTTCTCAGTTAGCCCCATACTGGATATGCGAAATGTGGTATGCAACACTGCCTTGACAGGATTTGAAAACAAGTTGAACGTCTTTTGCTTCTAAGCAGACAAACATGTTTTGACTGGGCTGTTTCCCACAGGAATCGGACTTCTGCAAAACCATCATTCCAGCCATCTCCTGTGAGTATCTTGTCACACAACACACACAACATATTGTGCATGTTGTTAAAAATGAAGGGGTGATAGTGGAGAAATGTCTTGAAGTCCCAGTCCATCACCTTTTTGACTACATATTCATGGTGTAATAATTGAAGAGAGATGGGTAAATCAACATTATGTGTGTTTCACAAGTGATCGTGATTTATGATATATGAGGGTTTACAGACATCACATTTTATGGAAACAGTAAACAGAATAAACTAAATAAAGTCCAAACAGAGAATAAACAGTCCAAGTGAAAGGGTCAAATGTGGGTTAAACTTCATTTTTGGCAGAGTGCGTAGTAAATGGGTCTCCATGTATCGTTGTGGGATCAAGGGGGTTATTATAATTCAGTCGACCCCACCTTATTGTTTCCTTGTCAATAGATTGGACTGTCTAATTTTATGTGGTGATTAAGATCACAATGATGTTATTTAGTACCAAACCTGTTCTTTTAAATCTATCACTATGGGATATTTTTTAGTGTTTTGTCTTGGTGAAACTGATGGATGCTTTATACCTTTTCCTATCTGCAGGTGTTCGAGGGTGTGTACAACAATGCCAGAATGCTCCATTTTCTCACAGCTGTTGTGGTAAGTCATTCGACCTGTTAATGTTCCCGTTTGACCAGAATGATTATTGTAGAAAATTGAATGTCTTGCATCACCTCTTTTGACATGTGCCATAATAGTTAGCAGTAACATGAAACTTATCTACTGTAGAGCTACCTTATTACTGCAAAACACTTGAAGAGTGTTGAAGAGGCTCAGTTTTGGATCACTTCACACTAATCTAAAAATCAATTTATTTGTTATGTACTTCTGTGATTGAATACGATTTTTAACTGTCGTAACCTCTCTCAGGGTTCCACCTGTGACATAAGAGTGAAGAATGGCAGTGTATTTGAAGGCATTTTCAAGACTCTCAGTTCTAGGGTAAGAACCTCACACTGAGCACATACATCCCTCTGCCAATTTACGGAAACACTGAAAGTAATCCTGTCACAATAATAGTAAACTCCTGCGAGGAAAAATATGGCCTTTTCCTTTAGTTGTTTAAGTCTTGCTGAAGTTCACACAGTCATCACATTGCTGCTGCCTCCCCAATGTTTGTACCTTTAGTGTGAGTTGGCTGTGGACGCTGTACACAAACGCAGCAAAGAGGAGGAGGGCTCCACATCAGCTCCACCACGAAGGGAGGACATCACTGACACTATGATCTTCAGCCCCTCAGACCTGGTGACCATGATCTGTAGAGATGTTGACCTCAACTATGCTACCAGAGGTATGAACACACACTTGCTGGGGGTTCGCGTAGCTGACCTGCAATGCATCTCTGACAAAGACACATACTTTCTACTGAAAAAGAAGGCTTTGTGAAAGTAAGCATTAGACTGTGTTCATGCTGAGAGCATCCTTGATTTGAAATAAATGTTTGTTCAATCTTAAATGATGGCACAGTGCCTTGCTTGAGTAATAAGAAGTAAAGTATGTGAGTTTACTGTATGTTAAGTTTGCACTGAATTGGCATTTGATTTTGTGGTTAAAAAAAAAAAGTAGATAGAATTTTTTTTTTTTTTTTTTTAAGTCCAGGCATCTATTTTCTGAAACATGGTAAAAAGAAAGCAATAAGTGTTGTGTAATTTGAATCAATTCAGAATGTAGGCTGCAGACAATTCATGACAAGAGATATAAGAAAAGTTCGTTTCATGTGTTTGTCTTTGATATTAGACACCTTCACAGATACAGCGATCAGCTCCAGTCGTGTTAATGGAGATCACAAAGAGAAGGTTTTGCAAAGATGGGAGGGAGGCGACAGCAATGGAGAGAGTTACGATCTGGAGAATGATGCAGTGAGTCACTTGGTCTCGCACACAGAAACACCAACTAGCCATTTAATGATACAAATGTCCTTTGTCCTCAGAAGTGGTATAAAAATGTCCACTACAAAGACTATTAACCTGATTAGGCACAAAACATTAGTCTTTTTAAAACAGTTCTATTAATTATATATTATTATTAGTCTTTATTTTTTCACATCATTAATATTCTCATTCGTATATATATATATATATATATATATATATATATATATATATATATATATATATATATATATATATATATATATATATTTTTTTTTTTTCCTTCAGTCCAATGGATGGGACGCCTATTAATGAGATGTTCCGTTACAATGAAGTGAAATATGGAGTCACGTCAACATATGATTCCAGCCTTTCCATGTATACGTAAGTTTCCATATAGATGCATTGTCTTCAGAAATGATAAATAAATTATAATTACCAAAAATACTAAAACTGAAATATTGTTATAAAGATATCACATCATATGATTTGTATTTTGCTATCTCTAAAAATGTTTTTGGATTATTGTCAGTTGCTGTTTCTTTTTTTTTTTTTTTGGTAATAAAATTAAACAAACAATGGTGTCAGAATGTAATGCAAAAAGTCAAGACTGTCTCTCCCATACATGTTGTATCAAGATGCTGTATCATTGTAACATTCCTTTTTGTAGCATCTCTGGTATCATTTCAAGTCAAAAGCGAGAATCAGTTTCCAGTATCACAGTCTTAAAATTACAGCATTGTCCAAGTATGTCATTGTTTACCAGGATTTTACAGGTTTAAAAAATAATACTGTTTAAAATACTGTATAAGTTCTGCTGATTTCACTTGGCAACTCAAACCAGATCAATCAACCTTATTGAACCTGAGATCTATCTCTTGGAGGGAGTGAAAAACCCTTCTAGATGCTGAATCCTTGCCAACTCACGAAATACAAAACCTCTTCATGGGCAAAGTTTTGGGCTCACTTGGCTTTATCTGCAGTCTTTAAAAAAATTGCAAATTTTGTTTATTTACCCCTCTCCTGCCTTCCAGTGTGCCACTGGAGAAAGGCAACTCTGATGTCTTCCGACAGAGGGAGGCGCGCGCTGCTCGCTTAGCCAGTGAGATTGAGTCCAGCCCGCAGTATCGCCATCGTGTCAGCCTGGAAAACGATGAGGGCAAAAGCGAGGAGGACAAGTACAGTGCTGTGGTGCGGGACAGCGGTGATCGTGAGAGGGGCCGTGAGAGCCCCCGTGACAGAGAGAGGGGCAGAGACAGCCCCGGAGCCAGCAACAGGTGAGAGAGGCCATTTCTTTGCAGGGTTTGTCTTACTGTAGATTATAAACCCGCTCCATTAAACTGTAAGCTGCAGCAAGATGATCCTTTAGGTATTTTTCACAGCAGACCTTGTGTCATACAATAAACATACAAATGTTACTATTAACATCATTAATGTTCTGACATTTGAGTTTACAAATACAAAATACAAAAGAATAATCAAATAAAATGCCTTCAGTATGTACTTTCTGGTTCAGTTGATAAATCATTTGTCAGAACAATCTTATCACGTTGGTCCTCTTGTCTTGAAGTTATTTTTTTAAATGCTAAAATTTAAATGTTTCACAACACTTTCAATCTCTTGCCAATTGTGGCATTTAAAGCTTAGGTTTAGAGTTCACTCTTGACTTTGGAAACAGCAGTTGACAAAACAGTCTAACTTTAAGGTGCATTTAGCATCTCTTTTGGAGATTTTAGTCATGCCACGCAGTTCAAGTAGGCGGTTCCAGGCCTGTTTTGATGGTGTAGTATTTCCTGTATCACTTGGTCGTTGGCCCTGTTTGTGATGTATTTATTCTTTTTCAGGGAGGGAAAGTACATTCCATTACCTCAACGCCAGAGAGAGATGAACCGGGAGCGGGAGCGAGCTGAGAGAGGTCCTGGTGGGCCTCCTCCCCACAACCGTCTAAGTGGAGGTTATCGCTCCACCCCTCCATCTTCCTCTTCCCCTAGACCCCCGCTGCCTTCTGCTACCGGTCCCCAGCCTGGCGTCTCCCCGTCAGAGAGAAACAGCCCTCTGTCAGGCCGAGGTGGAGCATACACTCCCCACCACCCCCAGGGAAGCCCAAGCCCAGCCCCCGGCTCTGGCGCTGCAAGCCCGTACACACCTGCCTCTCCAGGAGGACCAGCAACCACGCCAGCCTCTGCTTCAGCTGCCCCATCCTCAGCCAGCCCCCCTGCCTCACACGGACACACAGTCCCTCATTCCCACTCACTCCCACACTCGCTGTCTGACGCTGGCAGGCCTGTTAATGGAGGTAAGCGTGTCGGAAAGTGTTATTACAGCGTCTGTGCATGTTGCCAAGGGAGTATGAATTGTGAAAAATTTTATTTTCTGCTTTTCAGTCTCCACCAGAACATCTCCTAAAGCCCAAAGACCCCCGCAGTCAAGCAGAACAGTCCGCACTGCAAACTCACACGCTCAGTCCACAGGTACACTCAGTCAACTGCTCTTTCATTATCCTGTTCTATGTTACCAATGGAAAGAAGACTAAACTTTTACCTTTCTTTGTCCTTGCAGCTACTCGCTCTCCTAAATCAGGCTCTTCCCAGGACACGCCTTACCTGGACACATCGTCTGTCTCCTTGCCTGCCCAGAAGACATCTGGTCCCGCCCCTCTCTTCCCCGTCGATGGTATTGTCTCAATTTTCACCTCCTTTTTTTGTTTCATCATTAAGAATTAGACATTAAAGTCAGCTGTTTTTTTCTGACAGCTTCATCTGCCTCAATGAGAGTGTCACCTCTTAGCTGTAAGCAATGGGTATTGAAGGTGGAATCTAATGAGGCGCTGCGACTAATTAGTTTGCCGTTTGTCTGGTCTTTACAGTGAATGAGATCCTTGGTGTAGCTGCAAAAGAACGCTCAGCCGAGAGCCCCAGCAGCACAGAGGAAAGCAAGGGTAGTAAAGGTGTGTGTACAAGACGTTAAATGGGTAACTGTTGGTTCCTAAGTGTGGACACATAAAGAAGAGGATATACAATGTGCCTAGTTTGTGTGTCCTGTGTATTTTTTTACAGCTTGCACAAACTTGGTTTGCAGTTTTCATAAACCTTTGTTTCCTCTACTCCACCAGCTCCCTCAGTTCAGCAGAGGTCACAGATTGAGGAGCTGCGGAAATTTGGCAAGGAATTCAGGGTAAGAGTTCAGTTGCCTTTCCATGAAGTGTGAAATGAGAAAATCTGCAGCCAGTCAAGAGGCTGTGACCTGAGATACCACTGATGGTAGCTGACTTTCTAAGAAGTCCTCACTAATGTCTTATTGACTTGGTTTTAACCATCTATATGTTTTATGTAACACTGAATAGTAGCTGGTTTACTTGACCTTTACTTGGTTACCTCTTCCTCTCTTTGTCAGCTCCAGGCAAGTGGAGGCAACTCAAGCTCTCCCAGCTCTCCAGCAGCTGCCACCCCTCCTGCCATCAGTGAGGTCGCCCAACCCAGCACAGCCAAACCATCGCCATCAGACCCCGCTTCAGAGCCCAAACCTCAGCCTCCAGCTCCTAGTCCTTCCCAGCCCCAACCTCAGCCTTCCCCAGCCCCCGCCGAGGACCCCAGCAAGGACACCACAACCACACCTGGTGCTGCGACAGCCGCCACCACAGTGCCCATTTCAGACAGGCACTCACCAGCTGCCCCACAGCCAGCCAGGACCCCAGGAAGTGACGATGTTAGGCCTGAGATGGCAGAGCGGACAGAGGGCGTGGCAGAGTAAGTTTCTAAGGGTTTCTCATTTAAAAGAATTTTAACTAGCTTACATAAGTAAAGTCATAACATCCAATGTGAGTATAATTTAATATGTTTCTTTCTGTTTTTATATTTTGTAGCCAAGTAAAGAAATCAACCTTAAACCCCAACGCTAAAGAGTTCAACCCTATCAAACCTCAGATGTCTATGGTGAGCCAGTTCATTCCCTCAGTGGAATGCGTACTGCAGCATGTTTTCCTATTATAAAAGAAAAACCTTGTGGTTAGCTGTGTGACATGCAGATTTATTTACCTCCTCTTGTGCGTCACACAGACAAAGCCCAACACTGCGCCCACCCCACCCCGGCCAACTCCTCCAAATACGGTGGTCCTTCAGCACCCAGCAGGTGGACAGGGACAACTTTACAACGGCCCCTACCTCTCCTATGTTTCACAAATCCACTCTGTGCAGGTATGTTTACATGGGAAGCTGTGTTTCTTTTAATAGACGTTAAGCCTTTTGTGCGACATAGATGCCTTTTCATGGCAGACATGTTGGCATTTGGGTATGTGATTTTAGAAGTAAATTTATATGTATAATGTATAATTCAAAGTCCTGATGAGATAGTGTCCATTATTGTCTTTAATTTATTTAGAGCTGCAACTTACTTCTATTATCAGCCTTTAAAAAGTCAAAACATAATATAAAAATGGCCTTCACTTTAGGTGACATATTATTCTGTCTTGTCTTGTCAGATGAACAACTTAAAATCCAAATATACTTTTTTATTTCCATAACAGATTTCTTTGGTATTTTAACATTAGAATTTGGAAAGCTGTAGTCAAAGGTATTCAGGTATTTTGCTTTTTAAAAAAATCACTGAGGATTAACCAATGATCAAACTTATTTCCATAGACTTTTCTTTTGACTGGCTATTCATTTGAAAGTTGACAAGAAATTAGTTTTTCTTGGATTGACCTTGATTCTTTGTTTTTCTCTCTTTCTTTCTTTTAGCCTCCACAAATGTACCCGTACATGCCGACAGTTAGCCAGGGAAAATACCCCAGGGCCAAAGGTAGATGAAAAATTTGACAAATTGCTACTAAAGTGAATGGGAATCCACTTAAATACAGCTGACACTGAGGTCTTCTAGTTCAAACTTAATTTAGTATGGTATCACTATTCCTTTCACATTTCTGTTTTCCCAACTTGTCCACCAGGCTCAGTAGTGGCTCCGCGCTCTGACCATGGTACTTCAGCACCCCCCATGTTACAAGCTGCAGCGTCGGCAGCTGGTGCCCCGCTGGTGGCCTCCCCCTACCCTCAGTCCTACCTTCAGTACAACCCACAGCAGTATGGCCAGCAGCAGGTCATCCAGGCCATGACACCCTACCCTGGACAGGTAGGACGATGTTTTATTATTCATGTTTTAGATGGTTGGAGTGTTTGCTTTACATAACTGATAAGAGGATTATGTGATTCTGAGAGCTTATTATTCAACAGGTTCATGAGGTTCTCCACAGGTACCTGGTACCTGGTACCTGAGGTTCATAACAGTCACAATTAAAGCTTATTTGCTCCTCTCTTCTGCCCGTCTCTCTAGCCAATGTACTCCATGCTGCAGGGTGGAGCCAGGATGATAGGTCAAGGCAGCGGTCCCCACCCACAAGCACTGGGACCCCCAGGAGGCCCCCAGTTCTCCGCACAAGGAGATGGACCTCAGGGACCACAGCAGGGCATCTACGGTGAGCTCAATGAAGATCTTGAGTTTGAGAAAGGAAGCATATTGCTAATAGTAAATTCCATACTTCTATTATGACTCAATATTTTGATAGTAAAACAACATTAAACATTATCCTGATTTTCTCTGTTTCTGTGTAGCTGCACAGTCCTTCCCCCACCATTCAGGTGCAGTTCATCAGCCCCAGCCCTCCAGTACCCCAACAGGCAACCAGCCCCCTCCCCAGCACGCTGCACCTAGCCCTGGACAGGTGAGGTACCCCCCTACAAGACTGCTTGGATTTCCCAAATAAACCAATATTTATTGTCCCAGTTTAGAGGTTGGGTCCTCCCAAAATCTGGATTTCTAGATGAACTACGTTAACTTGGAAATGTAGACTTTTTAAGGTCCTTTTAAGTCCAAAAACACACAGCTACTTTCATTTGGGGCCCATTTGGGGACATGGACAGGTTTAATCCATTCTTCAGAGGAGGTAGCTTCTGAAACTCATGAATTGTGATTCATTTATTATCTCTTAACCTTTTTGACATTGTGATCTCTTCTTTCAGAATGCCCAGTCAGGCCCACAGCCCCAGTCCTTGTACCACTCAGGTCCCCTGTCGGCAGCCACCCCACCCAACATGCCGCCAGGACACACGTCTCCACAGGGCTCTTATCCCATTCAGGGCTATAGCATCCACAGCCACCAGGGCATCCCACCAACGTACCCCCTTAGCCAGTTAGCACAGGTATGGATCCGTGTATGAGTATTTGTTGAATAAACCTAAAATCTGCTAATTGTTGCAAGTATTGCTTAAGTTTGAATGTTTTATCTTCATCATCAAGTTTATTTGCTAATGTCGTGGCCCCGCAGGCTCATGTACAGGGAGCCATGTCAGGTCCCCAGCACTCGGGGGGCCACGGTCAGCCCCAGTTAGTGATGTTACAGCCACCCCCACAGCAGGGCCCTGGCTCAGTGCCCCAGCACCCCCACCATGGACCTCAGCAAGGAGCACACCAACACTTTTACATAGGACATCCACAAGGTACGAGACATGATGTCAAGTAAAATCCATGCCTCAATTGGTCAGTTAAAGGTGTTTATGATTCTCTGCTTGTGGTTTTGAAGTGCAGTATTTATAGTTTTTGTTGTGTTTTTGTGTACCTCCCACAGCGATGCAGGTACAAACACACCCTGCTCCTTTCCATCCACCTGGAAACTAAACCCCATCAACCCCCAACCCCTTCCTCCCAAACTGTTCCCAGGAATGAGCCCCAACATTCCCACTGCCTGCTGGATGTGAGGCCCAGACTGAACGCGACTCATTCAAGACCACAAAACAAACTGACAGGAACGTACCGAGGAGAGAAGACCACAAAAAGTCTTGCAGCACCATACACTTTCGCTGTAACATTCTTCTATCGGTACAAACCCCAGTGTCAGCCCCAGAAGAGGACATCCTTTTTAATGCTAATGACGAAGGTGGCAGACGACAGCAGCAGTGTCCAACCTCTGCCGCCATCCTGCTCTCCTCTCCAGCTTCTTTCCTTTTCAAAGACATGAGGCACCTTGCTTGGCGGAGAGGAAGAAGTTGGAGAGGAAAAAACACGGATGGAAAACTGCAGCAGACACTTTATTTTCCAGCAATGTGTTTTTAGCCTTGAGGGGTTTTTGCAAGTACCATGACACAAATGGGAAACACTGTCGCGGGATTCTCATGAATACAGCATGAAAGGAGGGATTTGAAGAGGAGGGGTTTTTTAGCAAATCATTTCTTTTTTTTTTTTTAACTTGATCCAGTAGTTAAAACCATCCCTTTGCCCTTCTTCTCTCCTGTAGGAAAATACAATTAATAAAAAAAATGGACAAGACAAAAAAAATATTAAAACAACAATGACCAAAAAATAAAGTTTTCAACTCAACTACAAAGCTTTGTTTATTTATTGTATCATTAATTGTGCTTGTCTGTAGCACTGCATGAAGAACAGCTTTCATGAGACACATAAATGTATTTTTCATTAAACAATAACATGAGCACATTTAGCATTACCAGCATTTGCTATTCAGCCTGACAAAACATCAGGCTGAATAGTAATTACCTCCTCCGGGACTTTTTGTATTCTCTTCGCATTCTCATTAGCTTGGATTCGTTCCACTCTGGTATAACTCTAAATGCCAATTTAAAACGGTCACTAGGGGGACCCCTCTTTATACACCAGCCTCTGCACCAATCTCATGAGGCGGTAGTCAATGTTGTGGCAGAAATGACTGTTCTTTGGGTTAGTGGGACACTCTGCTTCCCCTTTAGGCAGGTATGACACCACACTTTGTGACAGCACCCTGGATCGATGTACTACTGAGCGCACCAACTAGCTCTACATCAATGTGTCAGCGTGTGGCCTAGTTCGCCCCCACCAAGTGAGAGGTGCTTGGACACTGTCAGTGCGACAGGGCGTAGAGTTGTTCGGCGCTGCGCTCCAGTCGGTGCCGGTACTCTAGACTGGAGTAGTTGCCTTCGGGGACCCCATGTGTGCCATAGAGGAGACCCCAGCAGCAGCAGGCAATAACTGCTGTGCTGTCACTGTCGCCTGTCGGAGAGGAAATGGAGACACAAGTGCTGTGAAGAAGCAGAACTCTGCAGTGATTCTGTTTTTAATCAAAATAGAAAAATTGGGGCTTTACAGCAGCAATAATATATAGATTTTTTTTTTATATCAGTAATAATTTAAATGATAATGTCACAGCCCAGTCCCCCTCAGCTACAGCACTTTTTAACAGCTTTCGTTTTCCAGCTCGCAGCTTCTATATTTTGAGTCAGTCTCACGGCTGTCTTGCTTTCCTCCAGCTAAAAACAGGAGAGAATTAAGCAGCTGAAGAGCCAGATATTTCCAGACCAAAAGCAAAGTTAAACAAGAATAAATATTGGACTTAAATCTGTCAGGACACCACAGACGAGACTCGAAATAAATGAAAATGATGGCTCATATCTCTGCTTTAGGTGTAAAAAGGCAACTACTATTAAGTTAACTTAAAGTGAGACTAAGTGCCTTTTTAAAATGACAAAATGCACTTTTTCCCTTTTTTACAAATAAAAACATTCACTCATAAACAGTAAAACTCACTCACTGAATTTATCATACTCAGGTTTGGCTGTTAAAGCCTTACTTGGTCTGGTATGTCTGGTAGTTTATGGCAGTTTGCATTAGCAAACTTCATATGGATTTAGCTGTGGAGCTGGCATTAGAGTCAGTTTGCTAACTACTGTTACTGTCATAGTCACACACTTGGCACATTTAGTCAGTGTGAGAGTTTCATGGTCTCTCTTTAAAAGTTACTGTGTATTTTATCCCTCCAGTGTTCACACATGGTTTCCGCTTCCCCAAGTGGCCACAAAAATCTTTTTATTTATGCGGGATAAATTTGAACAAAACCATGGGTCACAAAAACTGTTCTCATATCCAATAACTGTCATTGTTTTAAAATGTATTCCAGATGCTTTTCAACTAAATAGAAAATACCTTTTGTCCTGTGCACAAAAGGTACCCTTATAAACTTTAGATTCTCTGACAATGAGCAGATCAAACCACAGCTGGCTGATACAAGAGATGAAAAACCTGAAGATATTCTAACAATAGTGTGTTTACACAGGAAGGTCACGGATGAAGTTGTTTATTATTACATTATTTCTTGATCTTGGGAAGTAAACTGTAAATCTGACTTGTTTTTATGTGAATGTGAATCAATAATGACTTTTAAAAAAATATTTTACCTTTTAAATCTTACATCAACAGATTATACTTGTTGCATATCGATACAACCTTATTTCCTGCACTGACAATTACCACAATGGCCTTTTAGGAATTTAATCTACCGCCAAAAGGGTCAGACTGTTAATCTTTAGTTCAGTGCAAACCATCGACAGCTGTGGCACAAATCAGAACATCTGTTAGGATCACTCAATTCCCAGTTTCCTTTACACTTCATTTGTGTCTGTGCTCAAAACAATGACAGATGAGGACCAATCAGAGCTCAGACCATCAATCCATTCTGGCCAGCCTGTCAGAGCTAAAAGTGCCCCAACTTCAAGATGAGGTGTGTAAAAGTGCAAAAAGATGTGAAACTATCAAGTTTGCCTGGTTGATGAGAAAAGTGCTGTAAACATCAAGCTAGACCCAGTTAAGGCGAAAGACTGGGCTCAATACTAAAATAGACTATAGTTAGTAGTTAGTTAGTTAGTATAGGTATAAGGTTCAGGATGGTGAAGTTTCAGTGTGTAGCTGAAGATAAAATTAGTGATGTTTGAGGGTAAATGTTTGGTGGACTCCCCTGTCAGCTTATAAGATCTAGTAAGAACGAGACATTTTCCGGTTTGTATTTCTAACCTCCATGGAAGCCTGCTCTGCTCATCAGCTCCTCCCAGTCTGAACCGGCCCCCAGCAGGGCGTCCAGCGCGATCATCGGGGCGTCGTGGCCGCTGCGTCCTGCCCAGCCCGACAGGCTGAAGCTCTTGTAGGCTTCGTCTCTCTCGACCGGGCCGTAGGTGGAGGGCCAAATCACAGGCCCCACCCCATTGGAGATGCCCCTCAAATCCAGGTACCTGTGGAGAGAGGACAAGAGATTCTTCTGACACACACACTATCATCCAGAGTAACATGATTCTCCAGTGGCGAAGGAAGTCATGAGTCACTCCCAGGTTACAGACGTCCTGACATTGTATCCGTTAATATATTCTTAGGTTAATAGAGAGCTGCTGATACTGGAAACCTCAAGATGAACACAGCATGAGAGCCTTATATAGCCTAATTTCAGCCGCTCGTACCACTGCCACTTTTCACAGAAGTAGTTCCAGTCTCGCTCCGTCTCTTCCACAGCGAAGCCTCGACCCTGAATGAAGCTCTTCGCTATTGGACAGGCCTCGTTAATCAGGCCTAGACCCCATGTGGTGATCGGTCTTCGCTGGACGGCGTACGAGGTAAAAAGGGCCGATGCCACTGCGCCAAGGAAACCAGTGGGATGTGGATGGGTCATCCTGCCTGTCTCCACGGCAACTGCCACCAACGACAACAGCTGGTCTGGCTTTGGATATCTGGACAAAGTATTAAAATCCTTATCAGAATTTTTTTGAGGGGGATATTCAACTGAAGTTAATGAGGTCTATTACACAGTGGAGATATATGTCGAAGCTTTATGCATTAGTTCTGTTTGGATACAAATTATGTTTACTGTAATTACTTCTTTTCATGTTTAATTGACTCCACATAATGTTTTTAGGGGTTCTGGCTAATGTTTTAACCCTGGACCCTCCATTATTTATTTGTTATTTTCAGCTCGGTGATCAAAGAATGTATTTCACTGTCGCATTATTGTATATGCCTTTGGATAAGAGCAGGAGCCTCAGCTGTGAATTTAAAATGTGAAATGTTCGACGTTGTGTTTTCTACATGTCAACTTGCAACTGTGTAGTTTTAATAATGCTACTTCTTTTACATTTTATTTCTTATTTTAATGTGCCTCGTGTTCCTAACTGAAAATAACGAGAACCTGCATTGTTTTTAATTTTCTTCAATTAAAATCTGATTAATTCCATCCAATCAATACATGACAAATTTCTCTGTATGACCAGTCGTGTTGAGTTCTGGGCTTAAATAATAAAGGTGGATTCACTGATTAGTCAATCAACAAATAATGAATCTATTATTCATTACTTATATATTATAATGACGTTAACTGATTAATCGCTTTAATCCTTAACACTGTGATTCCAGCTTCTTCAAATTAAAAGGTGGCCTTTTTTCTCTGTTTCATACCACTGTAAACTCAGTATCTATCTTCTGCAATATTGTTTGGACATTTGAAGATTTCACCTGCAATTAATGATGTTGCAATGCTGTGGTGTTGATTAACCTTTTTACAGATGAAATGATCAGTTGAGAAAATAATTAATAGATGAAGTTAGGACTGAGATACTTTTTGTCGTTCCTAAAAACCAGGCCACCACAATTAGAGTTACTGTCTCTGAAATGAAAGTCAAGAGTTATTTTGGACTCTGACCTTAACTTTGAAAGTCACGTCAGTAACATAAGAAGACCAGCTCTTTATCACTTTAAAAACAGAGTTTGTATGTCAGTGTCTTTCTTTGGACTAGTGTTTACACGTGCATTTTAATGTTAAGCACGCTGAGTTTACTTGTAAAATAATATAGAAATATAAAATTGCCTTGCAGAACACTGGAACATTATTAAGAGATATAAATTAAAAATGTTGCACCATTTTTTGCCTTTAATAATTATAATTAGTAAAAAAGATTTTCTTTTCTCTACTTATGCCTCAGTTGGTCATTAAGAAGCCCCCTACCTGCTTAGGAAGGCAATACGGCAAGGTCATTGACAAATAAAAAATAATAACCAAATCCATGAATGAATGCATACAAATGAATGAATTTCTCTTGGAGATTAATAAAGTATCTATCTATCTATCTATCTATCTATCTAATTTAACTCAGAGTTATTATGTATTTGTTAGGACAGGTGTCTTACCTGAGCCCAATGCACATTGACCTCATGGCAGCTCCACAGCCTGTTCCCTCTGGGTTATAAGCCACTCTGTAGCCCCCCTCTTCTCCAGGCTTCAGCTGGGAAACCCCTAAAAAAAGAGTAAACAAGAGTGCGTCAGATCTCTTACCATACCAAATAAATGTGGCAAGAATTTAAAATGAAGACTTTGTCTCACCCAGAATGCTTGAGGGCCCTGGTTTCCGCCCGTCCATGTCCTTCATCCCCTCCACATATCGAGCAGCCACCTCGTGCATGAGCTCCTCCCCACCCTTCCCTACGAAGGAGACAGCACCCAGTTAGCATGTTCAAACATTACCCATATTAACTTTATTAAATGACGTAACACATCTGTTAATAGAGCAGCAAATCAAGGCAAGACTGGAAATTAGATTTAACCTTTAGTTTGGAGGAGGACGGGGGGGAGGAGGAGGGTGTGTGTGGCGTGTGTCCTGATGAGGCCTCATCAGAACGGCACTGACGATCAGATCGATCCAGTCAATTCCTCGTTTGTGACAAAATGAGCGAAGGGGAGACAGAAACCGGGGAGAGCGTGTGGATTCAGTGTCGTTTTGGGAGCTCACCAGTTGCAAGTCCTTCTGCCGTTGCCAGGTGCAGAACGGTGTCGTCGCTAACCGGCCAGTCGGGCAGCTCAGCCTTGATGTTCTTCAGACCACCAAGCTCCTTCAGCTCCTGCAAGAACATCACGCACTTTTGTTTAATATAGTAATGGTTCACCTTTGTTTTAAACTCAGCCCTTCGGTTATTTAGTAAAGAGCTAGATAATGTACACAGAAAAAGAGAGCTGTCTGTAGAAGACCCCTGGAGGCCCCCAGACCAACGTTGCTGCACTGACCTGGTGAATAGCTGGTCCCGACTCACTGTACTCCCACAGCTGGTTCCTGTATCCCAGAGCATCGCCGACGCCACTCAGCAACATGCCGGCCTTATAGTGCTCCACAGTCGCATTTCTGCTGGGGACAAAAAGGCACAAAGAGACTGGTGACACTCTGTTAACAAATGTGTGCCTCTCTAAAGTGCCTGACTGAGCCCTGAGCAAAGTGAGCACCTCAAACCAGAAAATGAATAAGGCAGATGCTATTTTCACTGCATATATAAAGAAAATGCACCAAGGAGAAGATGGTTTTATGGCTTTTATAAAGATTTCTTCTCTTTGTCATACAGTAATTTGAACTGAAGCAGTTTTGCACATTTAATTCATTTTGATAAATAAAAAAAATATCAATGTAATCTTTCAGTATTGCTCATAACAATATTCAACAACTTTTAATAGGACACCCCAAATAGCATGGTCTGCTGCCACTGCCACTATGTGTGTGTGTGTGTGTGTGTGTATATATATATATATATATATATATATATATATCAACTAACACAAAGAAAAGTAGTACAGCTATGCTCTTTATGTATATTCTTATATTAATGAATGCTTCAAATGAATACCCCCCGCCCCAAAATATGATGTTTTTGGTCATTTTATTTGCGGATCTGTAAAGTCATTTCATCATATCAACCTGTCACACCTAAACACAAATTCAAACATGTAAACAAATCAACCTTAGCATTAAGTTAAGGGTGGTAAACGTTTTGTGGGTAGTTTTAAGTGACACTGCTGCAGGAAATCCTTCCTCCAGGCAGCTGCAGTCTCACCGGTCCATCGCAGCGCGTCGTGGCCCGAAATCGGGCTTCACCAGGCGGTCACACGCAGAACTGGACACCGGAGCTCCAACCTGAGGCGGTGCACGCAGGCTGAGTCACTTTTCTTTTCTGCTCGCTGCTTGCTCTTTGTGTTTGTTGCTCGGTGGACTCAGACAGGCCTGCAGGAAAGTCCATTCAGAGAAACTGCTGCACTTTTCCTCTCCGACCCTGCAGCAGCAGCGGGGACTCTGAAGGCGTGACGGGCTAAAAAAAGACGCAGAGTCCGACTAAGTTTAGAAAAGCTGCTGTCCGGCTGGCAAGATGGAGACCCAGCAGAACAAATGGCAAACCTTTCCTCTGACACAGGGACAATCATTGACTCGTTCCCAGCTGCACCTCTCAGTCTCTTCGCATTCATGTGTGTCAAATTGTAGCACAGTGCGATCATACATTACATTCCTCACAAATGATTGCCATGTTTGTCATTACTTGTTGCTGAGAAAGACCGAATCCTTAAACTTGAAATAACTTTACATCACGCTATCTTGCTTTCTACAGGTGTTTTAAAACCAGTGTGGTGAGTTTTTAAATATATTAATATATATATTATATATATTAAATATATGATACATTCACTCCTGTCCCAAATATATTTTTTGATGTCCATGGATTGAATAATAATTACTGTGCTTGAGACAAATAATACATTTGATCCAATCAACTAAATTATCCAAAAAGCACACAGTTTGTCCAAACAGGGGCTGATTGTTCTGATGGCCCATTTG
The DNA here is from genome assembly GCA_023238725.1 of Scortum barcoo. Taxonomy (NCBI): domain Eukaryota; kingdom Metazoa; phylum Chordata; class Actinopteri; order Centrarchiformes; family Terapontidae; genus Scortum; species Scortum barcoo. The sequence goes on from CM041542.1 coordinate 10,674,296, forward strand.
ATAAAAAAAAAGTCCCACTTCACCAAAAGCCCATCTGCTCGACAGCCCATTATCGTCGCCAAAGTCGCATTGCTCCGATGGCCCATTTATGTGAAAAATACACACTTCGCTGCTGTGTGTATTATCAGATTAATAAGCTGTTGGATCATTTTCCTTTGTATCGGGATGTTGCATTAATAGGATGGTGGAACTATAGTGGCATGGTAAAGTAACACAGTTTAACAGTAACATTTACCATGTTCACCATCTCAGTTTAGTGAGTTAGCATGTTAATATGTGCTAATTAGTGCTTGGTACAGCTGAGGCTCCTAATTTCATTAGTTTTGCAAGAGTTTGGTATAAAGTCCTAAATTAAATTGAACAAACTAAAACTTTGACCTCATGATAATGTTTCATAAAAAGTTGAGGGATCACTAGAGTTTTCTCTGTTCATATGAGGAGGTTATCTGTATGTCCATAATTCTCACAGATGTTGGTAGATTAGTAGTAAGGTGTTATTGATCTAATTCTTTTGAAGATGAATCATTTTATAGAAAGTACATATCCACAGAGCTTTTAGAAAGGTGAAGAATAAAAGTTGAATGAAAATAAATGTTTTGTTTTTCTCTATGAAAGATACCTGATGTTTGGTTTCCATTTATAATAAGGCTTGTGAGCCAATGGTATAATGCTGTTGGTATCATGTTGTTTCTCTGTGATATCAGTGTTCAAGAATTTGGAAAGAGGAAGTTTGACCATAAGTGCCTGAATTCATTCTGGTACCAGTCCTAAGAGCTCAGTGGCAAAAAGGGCAGCAAAACTTTCTTCTTGATCAGTAACCCAAAGCTAAAGGTTTCCTTAGCTAACTGGAAAGCTACACCAGCACTGTCTCATCCAATCAACATGCAAAACATAAATGCACACTACTGGCTCAAAGTGAATTAATTACTCTACCATGTAAGAATCATCACTTGACATAGTCTGCCTGACTCTCACTCCACTTCATGAAAAATGCAGGTTGTGCATCAAACTGGCAACCACTTGAAGCGGCATGTGCTCAGAGCAACAGCAGAGTGATGTGAGTGCAGTGGAAGTGGGCTGAATGTTATCAATATCAGTTTCAAGCAGAACGAGCCACTGTTAGGCTGACCACAGTTTTCGAAGGCTTGGCACTGTTTTAGCTTGTTGGGCATGAAAAGAAAATAAATTTAATGAAGGAGTTGAAAGCTTTGATCTGCATTGGCCTGGAGGTTCTTAGTACAGGATTAGCATCTCCAGGCTGAGGAGACTGATGAAAAAGTGATGGGCCCCAAAAATACCCATGAAGAGTAAATGAATGAATAAATAAATTAATGATACATTGTTAATGATAATAATGGTTAAAGTAATAAAGTTCAAACTTATTTTAAGTGCTCTTTGTCATTTCTTTCAGAATCCAAACTATGTCTTTAGTCAGTTTGTAATTATTTGAAGCAAGAGTATGCTTTCAGAGCAAAAAAGCATATAAACTACATCTATGTAGACAGAATAGGTTTTACAGCCTCAGTCATGAATCACAGATCCACAAATAATCAACAAATAGTGATGTGATACATCGAATAAACCTCAATAATAATGGATACATCTGGAAATAACATATAAAAAAACTTTCATTGTGGCTTCCTTGAAGTCAACATCTGTAAGTCTAAACAGTAACATAAAATCTTTTGGATGTGGTTCAGCTGCGACGGGTGAGGCTTGGGGCCAAGATGACCATCAGGATCAGGGTGTACCAGGTACCACAAGCCACATTTCTTAGCTGTGCCACATTATAAAGCACAATAGGCCTATATGATAACGATATATGGAACTATGCACTCGTATCTGCCTGAACTGAGGCATAGAAAATGCCATCAGCTTAGACTGAACTGGTCCTTACCTCACCTTATTAAGATTCACAACATGCAAGTATGATGCATGTTGTGAACATTTAAGGGGTTCTTTTGCAGTAACCGATATTGCCGTTTGTATTTATTTTCCTAAATTGTATTTTCTGTGTGTGCACTCCAGGGAGTATCCATCAAACAGATGTTAGTTTATTCACTGTAAGAATTACTTTTATCCAATTTTGTAAATGTCCTCTTCTGATATATGTAAAAGGTAATATTTAGATTTAGGGGAGGAATACACAGAGGAAGAAGATATAAGGTTTTGGCTACCCAGGCAGTACTGGCGAGGATCAATTCATTGTGGGTTTTGGTCTTTTCATAGGATTTGTTAACAAAATAAAAGATGTGTTTGTTTTTAAACAGATCTATTTGATAAACAATGGAAACAGAACCAGAAATTCTAGAATTCTACATGTCATAAAGTGTCAAACACATCAAAGCCACAGAATTCTGAACTCAGATCTATAAATACCAAGACTCATAACAGAAGAAGCAGTTTTTCGACGAAGACAAAGGACTAATCAAGGATTAGTAGTAATCAACGTTATTTTTAGTTTTACAAGTTAGTCTACGTTATGTAAGGTAAGTATATAACCCTTGTATCAATCTTCATGAATCTAAACTATATTATGTAAAATGTGTATTGACATGACTGTTCACTAAGATTTGCATTAAAATCAGACTCTCACAACTTAAACCAAAGTAATTAAATATTAAGATTTTTAATTTATGCTTATCTTATGGCCCTTTTCCACTAGTACCTACTCGGCTCGGCTCGACTCGACTCGGCTCAGTTTCGGTCGTTTTCCATTACAATAAAGTACCACCTCAGCGTGGGTGGGGTCGCCGTGGCAACGCGGCCGAAACTCCAGCGACGTCATTTGTTATGCGACACAAACACGAAACAACTACGGAGCAATGGAGGCCACCAGACAGACAAAGAAATGTCTGCACCTCGTCGTTGCTCCGCGGGGTTGATTTCTGTGCAGCCATCTCTGATCGTGTTCGTTGTTGTTATTGCGTTTTAAAAATGGCGCGGTTGACTCTTACTGAACGAGTCGCTCTCCCGACGCATCTAGTGACGTCAGGCCCTGGCCAATCAGTGGCCTGCCGTCTGCCGACGTCACATTTTCGGCTCGACTCAGCTCGCTTGGAACCCCGGCCGAGTAGGTACTACTGAAAGTACCTGGTACCAGGTACTAACACGTAATGGAAACGCGTACAAACCGGTCGAGTCGAGTCGAGTCGAGCCTGAAAGTAGGTACTAGTGGAAAAGGGGCACTAGTTCTGTTGATAGGGTTGAGAATTTTAAATGTTAAGGATTGAAATGTAAATGCTTGAGGTAGGATGGAAAATGCAGAAGATAACCTTTGATTTCATTGGCAGGTTTATCTAGTCAACATGGATGGACGCGGAGATGGTTTACACAATGGAAGAAATCGTAAGTACATTTGCATTTAACATTTAATACAGAGTTATTTAAGGAAGGTCCCAATTTATGATTAGTAATGCTAACATAATTCTCTAACAAATTTTACAGGCCAAAACCTTCACCTTCTTCTTTTTCCAAGAGGAGATCGTCCACCAGCCGATCAACTCAATGCGGGAGTTATTGCCTGGATGGAGTTTCTCATAAATCAAGGATTTGACGATTTTGACTTTATGATTATCCAACCTGAGCACCAGCTGGACAATGTCAACCTAGGCAATGACAACAACGCCGACGCTGACGAAGACGAAGACAACAATGACACCGTCAATGACAATAATGACAACGGCATTGTCAACGACAATAATGACAACGACATTGTCAACGACCATAATGACAACAATGACAACAAAGACAATAACGACAGTAATGGGGTATTGACGTTGACGACACTGACAGTCTGCCTAGAGTATCCAGGAAGAGGTCAAGAGAGGAGGATGAAGAGAGAAATGAAGAAAGCAAACGATTCAGATGGTGGGATGAGTTTGCTGAATGCAGCACTGACAGTGATACTGACAACAATGACTGTGACTATAACGACACCGACAAAAATACTGACGTTCCAGAAGAGCGCCCTCTGCCTGGCCCATCGAGGAAAAGGTCAAGGGAGCACGATGAGGAAGATGACAGAAGCTGCAAGAAAGCAAGACAGCTTGGTGACAGGAACTCTGACTCTGCCAGAGCTGGTCAAGATGAAGCTCTCAGTAGCCACAGTAGCTATCTGGCTCAAGGTCCAGGTGCTACAGACACTGAGAGTGAGTATAACTCCACTGACAAAATGACTGAAAATAGTTCAGTCACACAAACAGGAGCTGGTGCTGAGGTTTCTGAAGAATGCCCATTGCCTGGCCCATCGAGGAAAAGATTCGAGAGAGCATGACGAGGAAGAAGAAAGAAGCAGCAAGAAAGCAAGGCAGCTTGGCGACAGGGACTCTGACTCTGCCAGAACTGGTCAACATCATGCTCTCAGTAGCCACAGTAGTCATCTGGTGCAAGGTCCAGGTGCTACAGAGGAGACTGAGAAGGATGTGAATCAGGAGGTAGAGGAGGAAGACTGTCGGCCAAGGAAATGTAAAAAGAAGTCAAGGCTATGATGGAGGTGACAGGATTTGGATTCGATTCATCGGATTTGTGTACTGACGCAGACTGACTTGTACAGTGAGAAATTTGATGACATCTGACTTTAGCTCCCTTAATGTCCCTAACCCCAACCCCTAACCTCTTACCCCTTACTCCCTAAACCCTTAATCCCCAACCCCTGACCCTAACCCATTACGATCTAATCTAACCCTTAATCCCCAACCTCTAACCTTAACTCCCTAACTCCCTCACTCCAACCCCTAACTCCCTGACCCGGCACCCATTTGCTGACCGTCCTGGAGGGGGAATCTCTCTCTTTAAATGGGCCCTCCCAAGGTTTCTTCCTTTTTTGCCTCTTAATTTAGGTTTTTAGGGAGTTTTTATTTGCCCTCATTGAGAGTCTACGGTCTGCATGGTTGTCAGTTTAATTTATTTTTTTAATTTAGTGGTATTTTTCAATTAATGTAATTAAATTTTGTTCATTTAAAGTTTATTTTTTTGTCCATAAAGATAAGTTTAATAGCAATAAAGTTCAATCTTAATCTTAATATAACTTGCTCATTGTCTTTGCTCTCAGTATTTAAGTATTTGAAGAAGAGTATACTTTTAGTGTAAAAGCATGTAAACCACAGTTAATACTGATTTTTTTCTCTCTCTGAGATATCATACTTTATTATTCTGATATGAATATTCAGTGTCATAACAACAGCAAAATGCTGCATTGCAAAGAAAACCTGAAATTGAACTTAGATGAAATGCTTGCTGAAGTGGTTGAAGTTGTTGAAGACCCCTGGAGCCCCCAGACCAAAGCTGCTGCACTGACCTGGTGAATAGCTGGTCCCGACTCATTGTACTTCCACAGCTGGTTCCTGTATCCCAGAGCATCCACAGTCACATTTCTGATTTGCCCTGAGCAAAGTGAGCACCTCAAACCAGAAAATGAATAATGCAGATGCTATTTGGCTTTTATAAAGATTTCTTCTCTTTGTCATACGGTAATTTGAACTGATCTTGAACTGAACTGGTCTTAAATTTCCCTGAGGGAGCCATCTCAAAGGGATCAATAAAGTCAAGTCTAAGTCTCTCAAGTCTAAGTCTAAGTCTGAAGCAGTTTTGTACATTTAATTCATTTTGATAAATAAAAAAAAATTATCAATGTAATCTTTCAGTGTTGCTCATAACAATATTCATATGTGTGTGTGTGTATATATATATATATATATATATATATATATATATATATATAAAGACATAAAGAGCATGCATATACTACTTTTCTTTGTCTTAGCTGATATATATATATATATATATCAGCTAAGACAAAGAAAAGAAAGAAAAGAAGAAGAAAAGAAGAAAAAGACAAAGAAAAGTAGTACAGCTATGCTCTTTATGTATATTCTTATATTAATGAATGCTTCAAATGAATGCCCCCCTCCCCAAAATATGATGTTTTTGGTCATTTTATTTGTAAAGCAACACAGTTTAACAGTAACAGTAACATTTACCATGTTCACCATCTCAGTTTAGTGAGTTAGCATGTTAATATGTGTTAATTAGTGCTTGGTACAGCTGAGGCTCCTAATTTCATTAGTTTTGTAAGAGTTTGGTATAAAGTCCTAAATTAAATTGAAAAAACTAAAACTTTGACCTCATGATAATGTTTCATAAAAAGTTGTGGGATCAGTTTTTCTCTGTTCATATGAGGAGGTTATCTGTATGTCCATAATTCTCACGAATGTTGGTAGGAGTAAGGTGTTATTAATCTAATTCTTTTGAAGATGAATCATTTTATAGAAAATACATATCCACAGAGCTTTTAGAAAGGTGAAGAATAAAAGCTGAATGAAAATAAATGTTTTGTTTTTCTCTATGAAAGATACCTGATGTTTGGTTTCCATTTATAATAAGGCTTGTGAGCCAATGGTATAATGCTGCTGGTATCATGTTGTATCTCTGTGATGTCAGTGTTCAAGAATTTGAAAAGAGGAAGTTTGACCGTAAGTGCCTGGATTCATTCTGGTACCAGTCCTAAGAGCTCAGTGGCAAAAAGGGCAGCAAAACTTTCTTCTTGACCAGTAACCCAAAGCTAAAGGTTTCCTTAGCTAACTGGAAAGCCTACACCAGCACTGTCTCATCCAATCAATGTGCACAACATAAATGCACACTACTAACTCTCACTCCACTTCATGAAAAATGCAGGTTGTGCATCAAACTGGCAACCACTTGAGGCGGCATGTGCTCAGAGCAACAGCAGAGTGACGTGAGTGCAGTGGAAGTGGGCTGAATGTTATCAATATCAGTTTCAAGTAGAATGAGCCACTGTTGGGCTGACCACAGTTTTCAAAGGTTTGGCACTGTTTTAGCTTGTTGGGCATGAAAAGAAAATACATTTAATGAAGGAGTTGAAAGCTTTGATCTGCATTGGCCTGGAGGTTCTTAGTACATGATTAGCATCCCCAGGCCTCCAGGCTATCTGCCATAATTTTTGGGAAAAAAAAGTCCCTTTCCTCTCTGTCAGGTGTGAGTAACTCTATCTGTGCTAGAGTATCTAACCCTAACCCTTCCACGTTCCACCCAGGAACTCCATCCTCACACCCCGGATACTACGCCGGAACGACCAGGACGCCACCGCTCCTCAGAGGATCACCAGCCGGCCTGCTACAGAACCTCCAGAGGACCTTCTACAACCACTCACACCACAGTCCACATTACCCACACGCAGACCCACAAGACATTTAAACACTACAAAAAACTTGGGTCTTTGTGTGAGGAAAAAAATCCTTATTATTGGTGACTCTAATGTTGCAAGAGTTCCTCCCTTCCAGATCCAGGACTTACAGGTTGACAGCTATCCTGGGGCAACATTTCACCATGCAGGGTCCCTCCTGCGTAAGGCCGTCTGCACCACAAAGGTGGAGACACTCATCCTTTCCTTCAGCCTCAACAGAGCAGAAAACAGAAGACACGTACCACAACAATCAAGCAGCTGCAGTGAGCTCTAAGGGTGGCTAAAAACAGATTCCCTGAAGCCACAATTTTGGTACCTGTAATAAACTTTTCCACCGCCCTCCCACAGAAGGACCAGCTCAACCTGCAGGTATTAAACAATCACATCACAAAAAACTATGTTTTCCTCCCAGAACTGCCCAATAAAGACTTCCAGATAGAAATGGATAAGGTCCATTGGACCCATCACACAGCCTCTAAAATGTTTGACCATTGGATGCAGCAGGTAAACTAGAGGTCCCCGAGAGCCTGTTTTTTTCAGGAGGGGTTTAAAAATGTTATGATTTTAGCCAAAACATGCTAAATTAACAACTCCTCAGGTTATCTCTGCTTAACAGAGGCTTAAACTTTATTCCCACCAGGGGCAGCAACCAAAACATTAAACCACAATCCAGGCTTGACCTCCAAAAATATGACAGGAGATTGAAACTATTGGCATACTATGGAGATGAGGAGGCCTCAGAATAACAGCCCTGCGGAATTACATTTATCCACCCACATCAAGGACTTCAAATTGGATCTAAATTATTTTGAAAATGCATTTCAAATCCTCGGGATTAAATCCAATTTAACACCTGAAGAAAAATTGGCCCTAAGGCGAGTGGGAAAAGCAAAGGTGGGGGACTCATCATATATGTCAACAACCGTCAACAACCACTGGTGTAACCCAGGACATATCTCCGTAAAGACAGTCTCATGTTGCTGGCTGTTAGCCTGCGGCCATATTATCTGCCGAGGGAGTTCAGTCACGTGATCACCTGTCTGTGTTTACATCCCTCCGAGAGCGGATGCAGCCACTGCCTGTGAGAAAATCCACTCCACTCACAGCAAGGCTGCAAACACAGCACCCTGAGGCATTCATGATCATCTCTGGTTTTATACTGTCTGACTAGAAACAACAGGACAATTGATCTGCTGTATGTTAATGTACGGGATGCATACAGACCGACTCCCCTCCCCCACTAGGGAAGTCTGATTCACAACCCGGTCCACCTACAGCCACTGTATGGGGTATACAGTGGCTGTAGGTGGACCAGGTTGTGATCAGAGACTTCCTGGTCCAAAAGCAACCGGTGACAACCTGATCAGTCAGGAGATGGTCCCCTGAGAAGGAAAGTGCCTTGAGAGACGCCACAGTCTGGGATGTGCTGATGAACCCGCATGGTGAGGACATAGAGGGGATAACACACTGTCTGACGGATTACCTGAACTTCTGCGCAGACGTGGTCTACCCTGTCAAGACTGTCCGCTGCTACCCTAATAACAAGCCATGGGTAACATGTCAAGACTGTCCTCAACAAGAAGAAGGCGGCCTTCCGGAGCAGAGACAGGGAAGCCATGAAAGCAGCACAGCAAGAGGTGAAACACTGTGTGAAGGAAGCCAAGGACAGCTACAGGAGAAAGATGGAGCAGAAGCTCAGGGAAAACAACATGAGGGAGGTCTGGGAAGGATGTGAGGACCATCACAGGTCTCAACACAAAGACCAGAGACGTAGGGGGGACAATGGAGAGGGCAAACAAACTGAATGACTTCTTCAACAGGTTCAACCAGCCCTTGCCCCCCCCACCCCCGCCCTCACCACAGCCACCCCACCCTCTCCCCTCCACACACCTCCCCCAGACACCACAACACCACCCCCTCCTCCCCCACATCAACACAATCTTCGCCACTCATCACCACAGACCAGGTCAGGGGACAGCTGAGGAAGCTCCGACCCAGGAAAGCCGCAGGCCCAGACAAAGTGTGTCCAAGACTACTGAAGACCTGCGCGGCAGAACTGGGGGAACCACTATAACGGATCTTCAACCTTAGCCTGCAGATTGGGAGAGTGCCCACCCTCTGGAAGACATCCCGCATCGTTCCAGTTCCGAAGAAGAACCGGCCCAGCGAGCTGAATGACTTCCGACCAGTGGCACTCACTTCACATCTGATGAAGACGTTGGAGCGGCTCTTCCTCAGCCTCCTCAGACCCCAGGTGCAACACGCCCAGGATCGCCTGCAGTTTGCCTACCAGCCAGGTGTTGGTGTGGAGGATGCCATCCTCTACCTGCTTCCATCGAGCCCACTCCCATCTGGATAAGGGAAGCGGCACAGTGAGGATTCTTTTCTTGGACTTCTCCAGTGCCTTCAATACCATCCAGCCCACTTCTGCTTCAGGACAAACTGAGCAGGATGGGAGTGGACCCCCAGCTGATGGACTGGATCTCCGACTACCCTCACTGGCAGACCACAGTACATCGGGCTGAAGGACATCACGTCTGACACGGTGGTCAGCAGCACTGGAGCCCCCCAGGGCACAGTGCTGGCCCTCTTCTCTTCACCCTGTACACCTCAGAATGATGCTACAACTCGGAGCTGTGTCATATTCAGAAATACGCCTGATGACACAGCCATCGTTGGGTGCATCAGGGATGACAGAGAGGAGGAGTATCGGAGACTGGTAGGGGACTTTCGCTGCATGGTGCCACACTAACCACCTACAGCTCAACACCTCTAAGACGAAGGAGCTGGTTATTGACTTTGGGAGGTCCAGACCAAGACCTGCGACCAGTCCTGTTAGAGGGAGCTGAGGTGACTTTTTAATGACTACTAAAAAAGAGAAAAAACAGACAATGAAATGCAGATTAAAACCAGATAATTGCATAAAAACAGATATAATCCAACAGTGGAAATACAAATTGAAACACAGATTCAAAACACATCAACTTTCAAGAATTAAAACCTGATAAAATCCAATTATGGAACTGAAAATCAAAACTCAGATTCAAAGCAAATCAGCTTTAATATTCAAGATTTAAAACATGATAAAATCCTCTTATGGAAATGAAAATCAAAACTCAGATTCAAAACAAAGCAGCTTTAATATTCAAGACTCAAAACAGATTCAATCCAAACATGGAAACACACATGGAAACTCAGATTCAAAGCAAATCAGCTGGAAGATTCAAGCCATGCAGATGGACTGGAAGAGGACTTCAACTCCACTGGACAGCTTCCTCTTCATCGGACCGCCTCCTCTAACCTTCACCTACAAGGAGTAGTAAGAAGAACCCTGAAGTGAGAAACTTAAATCCATTAGAGGGAGAATTACATAACACATAAACACTCAATATTTGTTCTTTCTCGGGTAATGTGGGAGTGAGAGCTGCGGACGACGTGCACGTCGGCCCGTGCACCTGCCTTTGGCTCCCCATTCCAAACTGCCCAGTTGTCGGACGAGCCATCGAGATAATCATACATCCTAACCTAGGTCTGATCAAATCCCAGTTGATCAGATTTCATAGAATCTGCACATATAAACACGATGTTGAAATCGCCACCCGGACTCTCTTCTCAGCCCTAAAACCTAGAGGTTACTCGACCCGGTTTTTGAGGCATATCAAGAGCCAGGTGAACAAATTATTTGAATCATCGGGGGAATATTCTGGCATCAAAAACACAGTACCAATCATTCCTTTTATAGTTACTTTTTTTAAACATAATACTCAAATCATTTTGACAGTAAAAACACACTTCCAGGAGACTCAGATGAAGGTACAGGAACTACAAAACTTCAAAATAATCATGGCTTACAGGAGAAACAAGAATTTAAAGGACATCTTGGTCCACACAGCCCTGAAAAAAGAAAAAAAGACAAAAAGATTGGTCAGAAAATTGAACTTTATTAACATTAAGTATTTGGATAATATACACTCAGGACAGGGCTGCCCTGTGTGGCAGCACCTCACCGAGGATTCCAGCAACCTAATTTACGCCATCCAGTGCTCCACCTGCAAAAAAATATACATTGGAGAGACAGGTAACACATTAAGGGTCAGAATGTAGCAACATACTTACCATCTGCGTAAAGCCAATAAATCCACAGTATTATATGAGCATTTTAAAGCACATGGTACTAACAATTATGTTTTTATGGGCCTGGAAAGCAGCGCAGTAATTGGTCAAAATCCCAAAGACAGAATAAGGAGAGACAGTGGATTAACAAACTACAAACAATGGATCCCACTTGTCTCAATGAAAAGTACTTTTAAAAAGATTGTCCTATTAAAATTATTATTTTTAATTTTCTGAGATTTATTAAAGCAACAGTGTATGTTTTATCTTATTTTAAGCATGTATTTAATGCATGATTTATTATATATTGTGTATTTCATATATTTTTTATTATTTATTGTTTGTGTGATTCTCTGTGTTTGCATGGTTTTACAATTGGTTTTTATATTTATATTTATTATGTATTCTTTTTTTCAATTATTCTATTTCTTAGCACTTTAATGCTTGGCACTTATTTTATGCACTTCTTTTTTTCATGCACTTATATTTATATTTTCATTAATTTATCAGATTATCACATACACTACTAGAAATCTCAGTCATATTAATAGATATTTTATGGACCTTCCTTTTTTTATTTGAAGGTATAGAAAGATATTTTTATAATCACTCACCTTACAAAGCATCCAACGGACTTCTCCTCTCCTTTGACACATGACCATGACCTGTAAAAATAAGAAGTAAAACAATACACACATTAACCAATAGAACACATTAATAACTATACTTACCTGTCTACTCCATTACTTTATTATCCTCACTCACCTGCCTATTTATTTCTTTAATTTTTAATTTTTGGTCTTTTAAACACTTTGCACCCCAATCTCCTAAACTTAACCTCTCCCTCTTCATCCCGCTCTAACCTTAACCTTTCCCCCTTCACCTTGCCCTAACCTAAACCTCTCCCCCTTAACTTTGCCCTAACCTTAACCTCTCCCTCTTTACCTTGCCCTGCCTTAACCTCTCCCCCTTCACCTTGCCTTTTTTTTTGTTTTTTTTTTTGTTTTATACAACTTTATTTTGTTTTCTTCTAATACAGTTTTTCTATCATTTAAAATGATTTTTTTAATTTCAAAGGAGTTTAGAAAACCCTAAAGAAAGAAACAAAGATAATAAAATAAATTTTAACCAGTAGCCAGTGCCAAAATATCAAAGTTAAATTGATATTTTTAGTCCCCTAACCTAACCCCAAAAAGGCATATCCTTTACCCAGTATCTATGACTGTATCCCCCCCTATCTTGATCCCTCCACACGCCACTGGAGACTTAACCCCTCACTGTTAAGTAGCAGCCCCCCATTTTTAGATTTCCTGGAGAAGCAATGGGAACTTTTTATGGCAACATATAACACACCAGGTATAAATCCTTCCCTGCTGTGGGAAACGGCTAAGGTGTTTATGAGGGGGTCCATTATATCTTACACAGCAGCTCATAAGAGAGGAAACAATCAGGAAGCAATTGGAATTAGAACATTTAATCCAGGATTTAGAGAACAAGTTTAAAGGGTTCTCCATCTAAACATAATCTTAAAAACTTAGAAGCAGCAAGATCGCGCTTAATCAGCTCTTAACAAGCAAAGCAGAGGCCTCTATTTTTTTTGCAGACAGACAAAGGCTATATGAACACGTGGCAACAAGCCTGGCCGCCTTCTTGCCCGCCTGGCAAAGGGCAGAAATGCCATCAATTTAATATCATCACTGAAAGATAATAACGGAGACAAAGTTTATGAATCCAAAAAAATTAACATGATGTTTGAATGACGTTTCTACGCTGAAAAATGTGGAAGGAGATAGGTGCCAAAAAAGTGGGCTGAAGAATAAAAAAAGTCCTATCCTCAAAATGATGATACCATCAGACAGACAAGAGTCTAATGAACACAGTGATGTAGATTTTATGTGTGTGGGGCTGAAAATGTGGTCATGAGAGCAGTTTGAAAAAGTAAGTATTCTTCAGCTTTTTCCAACTTCTCAAGGTCTGATTTATAATGGGAGTAGATGGGGCAGTTGGTTGGTGCTCCTCTTGCTTGGAGGGGTCTGGAGCCAGTTTGCTTAGTCCATTTGCTTATTCTGACACATGTCTGCGATCAGCACAAAATTTCCTGTAAAATGGTGTAAAAATGATCTATGTAGAGTAAACCTTGTGGGAATGAGAGCGAGTTAAAGAGAGACTTTTCACAAGATTTTCACAGCTCCTCTCCACTCTAGCTGATGATGTCACCCACTCTAGCTCTGAACATTCCGCCACATACACACTCATTATAAAGTCAGAAAAGGACTGAAAAAAGCTGAAAATTTAAACTGTGATTTTGGAAAAAGTATAAAAGATTTCAAAAAGCTGAATACAAGTTTAAGTAGTTGAAAGTCTTGTGATCAATTTAAAGTTTAAATGGAGTCTGTAGCTGAAAGTATGTGGAAGGAGTAGAACTTCAAAGTTGAAGAAGTTGAAGAGGAGCTGAAGAGTTTCTCCATTCATTTCAATGAGCAAAAAAAGTTGAAAAAAGTTGAATATTTTAAAAAGTATAAAAGGTAGAAATCACAAAAGTAATAGCACACATGTCCTTAAAGAGCTGAACATTTTGATGTTTGAACGGTTTTCTGTAGCTCAAAGTATGAAGGAGTTGAAAGCTGCCGAAAAACGTACGGAAACAGAATAATAATAATAAAGAAACAATAGTGTGAATGCTGCTAATAATAAAGAACAAAGAAGTCAGAATAATAACTAGAAAATTGCATTTCCTGCAGAAAATGCGTGTGAATGCTGAAAGCTGAAATGAATTTGAAAGAATTGCTGGAAATGCAGAAATATGAGATGAATTGCCTGAAAAGTTTGAAAGAAAGCTGTAAGGTAATTATTAAACTGCTGAAACACTGGTAAGAATGGCAGAATTGGAAGCTGAACTGCATCCCTTAAAGAGATGATAAGAGATGGAATAAATTACTAGAACAGCTAAAGTGTAATAAATTGATGAAAAAAAGCATAACACTTTATAAAAGTTTAAAAGGTAGAAAGTAGCAGAATACCAAGAATAAATGTACTGAAAGAGCTGAACAGTTTTATATTTAGAATGGGCTAGTAGACATAATTATGGGCATAATCAGTGTATTTTGCTAAAAAAGATGTAGAAGTAGAAGGGGAGCTGAGTCAAAGCAAAAATGTGAATTAACAATGCTAAAATGTGTTTGAAATTATCAGCCAGAAAATAGCTGAATTAAATGAATTAAAAAAGCATAAATGTACATAAACACATAAAGAGTGCTTAAAAGTGCAAAATGAATAAAGGTAGAGAATAGCTGAATTAAAGCATAAATATGCATGAAGCTAAAAGGTATGTGCATAGAAAAAAGCTTAAATAAAGAGTGCTTAAATGTGCTTAAAAGTGTAAAGCAAAAGTGCATTAACAGGATAAAAGTGCTTAAAAGTAAAAGAAAATAGCTGAATCAAAGCATAAATAAAGAGTGCATAAAGAGTGCTTAAAAGTATGAAGGTAGAAAATAGCTGAATCAAAGCATAAATGTGCATAAAGAGTGCTTAAATGTGTATGAAAAAAGCAGTAAATGCATGAATCAAAAGTGCATAAAAGTATGAAGGTAGAAAATAGCTGAATTAAAAGTGCATAAATGTGCTTAAAGAGTGCTTAAAAGTATGAAGGTAGAAAAAGCTGAATTAAATTGAATCAAAGCATAAAGTGCTTAAATAGCTGAAAATGTATAAAGGCAGAAAATAGCTAGCTGAATCAAAGCATAAATGTGCATAAAGTGAGTGCTTAAAAGTAACAGTGTAAAGGCAGAAAATAGCTGAATCAAAGCATAAATTAAAAGTATGAATAAATGTGCTTAAAATATTGAAGCTTAAAAGTGCTTGAAACAAATGTGATAGCTGAAAAGAACTTAATAGTGTGAAGGTAGAAAATTGCTAAATTGAAGCATAAATGTGCAATAACAGTGCTAAAGTGTGTTTGAAAAATTGCTGAATTAAAGGCAGAAAATAGTGAAATTAAAGTATCAAGACATGGAATTTGAAACATATTGAATGAAAGCTGCAATGTAATAAGCTGAGTTGAAGTTGAATGATGCCTAAAATTGAATACCTGATGCTTGAAAAATGGAAAGTGGAACAGTTAAAGGTTTTTGAATTATTATGAAAAAGCAGTTGAAGAAGTATTAAGAGATAGAAAAGATGGAAAAGACTGTAACTGACATGAATGGGATTCAAAAGTTCCACCAATCTAATACTGAACTGAAGTTAAATAATACCTATAATACTGCATTAAAGGAATCTAATTCTGACTTAAAAAGGTCCTGTTGAAAACTTTGAATGAGTAAATAAATAAGACTTTAAAAATGCTTCACAAAATTGGAAGGGGTCTGAGTACTGTGTGTGTGTGTGTGTGTGTGTGTGTGTGTCGTGTGTGTGTGTGTGTGTGTAAAACGTTTGTGTGTGAGCTGCTGGATTTCCATTTCTGTGTAAAGTGGTCACATACACACTCATTATAAACAGAGAAGTCAAGACTGTCAGTAATGAGTCAAATCCATCTCAAGAATCAGGCTGGTGTAAGAGAAAACTCTCAGTCACTGGTTACCATGGTGAAACTGTTATGCACTTTGAGCACTCAGACAGGCTTGAATTGTGAGACATTACAGATGAGGTGCACCTTTCAAACTCCTGCCTCCTGTGGCCAGACCATAAGTCCTATCCTCAAAAAGCTGATGATACCATCAAGACAGATCAAGAGTCTCATGAACACATGTGATGTAGATTTTATGTTGGAGCTGGATGGGGGCTGAGCTGGAAATGTGGTCATGAGAGCAGTTTGAAAAACAGTTTGAAAAAGAAGGTATTCTTGAGCTTTTTCCTTAAAGTATGAAGGTGAAAATAACTTCTGCAAGGTCTGATTTATAGATGAGGAGTAGATGGGGCAGTTGTGATGTTGTTGGTGCTTTGAGGCAGATCTGGATTCAAAAACCTTTGGGTCTTTGCTGTAAGGTCCTTGTTGCTTGATTCAATGACACCATCAGTCTGCGATCAGAACACAAGTTTACCTGTACACATTCAGGTAGTAAAAATTATATATGAACAGTAGACAGCTGTAAACCTTGTGGAGCACATGAGAGCGAGTTGTAAAGACATAAAAGGTAGAAATCTTGTGGGAAGGGGAAGTTAAAGAGAGAGACTTTTCACAAGATTTTCACAGCTCCTCTCCACTCTAGCTGATGATGTCACCCACTCTAGCTCTGAACATTCCGCCACATACACACTCATTATAAAGTCAGAAAAGGACTGAAAAAAGCTGAAAATTTAAACTGTGATTTTGGAAAAAGTATAAAAGATTTCAAAAAGCTGAATACAAGTTTAAGTAGTTGAAAGTCTTGTGATCAATTTAAAGTTTGAAATGGAGTCTGTAGCTGAAAGTATGTGGAAGGAGTAGAACTTCAAAGTTGAAGAAGTTGAAGAGGAGCTGAAGAGTTTCTCCATTCATTTCAATGAGCAAAAAAAGTTGAAAAAAAAAAGTTGAATATTTTAAAAAGTATAAAAGGTAGAAATGAGAAAAGTAATAGCACACATGTCCTTAAAGAGCTGAACATTTTGATGTTTGAATGGTTTTCTGTAGCTCAAAGTATGAAGGAGTTGAAAGCTGCCGAAAAACGTACGGAAACGAATAAGAATAATAATAAATAAACACAATAAGAAGTCAGCAAATTCTGAAAAAACACTAATAATAATAATAATAATCAAATAAAACACTGATGAATAATAATAATAATAACTAGAAAATTGCATTTCCTGCAGAAAATGCGTGTGAATGCTGAAAGCTGAAATGAATTTGAAAGCATTGCTGGAAATGCAGAAATATGAGATGAATTGCCTGAAAAGCTTTTACAGTAATTTTTAAACTGCTGAAACACTGGTAAGACCATGGCAGAATTGGAAGCTGAACTGCATCCCTTAAAGAAGATAAGAGCTGGAATAAATTAATAGAAAAGCTTAAGTTTAATAAATTGTTTAAAATGTATAAATGGAAGAAAATAGCAGAATACCATAATAAATGTCCTGAAGAGCTGAACACATTTATATTTGAATGGGTTCTGTAGCTTACAACAAGCAGAAGCTAAAGCTGACTAAAAAGGATTAAAGTACAAAGCATTGCTGAAAGTGCATGAAACTGATTCTTCCTCTTAAGAAAAAAACTTATAAATGTGGTTAAAGAGCTGAACATTACGATGTTTGAAACATTTCTGTAGCTGAAAATATGCAGAAGTAGTAGAAAAGAAAAAAAAAAAAACCTACATATAATCAATAGTTATGAAGACTACACTAACAATGGTATGAATACTTGTAGCAACTGAAATAATCAGCTTTTTTAAGCCATTTATCTTTTGGAAAACAGATAATAAGGGAAAGGAAAAGAGGAAAAATTAATAAATGTATTAAAACAAAAAATATAAATTGTAAAAAAAAACAAAACATACATTGTTTAGATCATATAAATCAGAGATCATTCATAAAAACAAAAATAATAATAAGCTGTATCCAGGTACTTTCCAAGAGTCAGTAGTGATGTTGTTTGTTTAATCTGTCCATTGTTGGCACAATCCAAGAGGGTCAGTCAGAGTAAACGTCCAAAGGGTCGTAACGTTATGAACTTTGACATTTCCATTGGCTGTAGTGCTGCTGTTTCTGTCTCTTTTCTTTTTGTCTTTTTGTGGTGAGGACAGCATCACAATAGCGACACGGAGGAGAGGCCTTTTTGAAAAAAAAAGAGAGTGCAACAGCCAGTTTGTTTAGTTGTTAATACAAAAAGCATGCAGACACAGGAATGCCAACAGCGTTTTTGTCAGTTGTTTGGTCAAAAAGAGGACCTTACCTTTTGACAAAACATGGGGAGCTTGATGCTGCATTGAGGAGGAGCTGGCTCTGAAAACAATGACTGATCTGCAAACTGTTTGGTTCCCAGCAGTGGTGAACATGATCACTTTCCAAAGGAGCAACAGTACTTAGTCCAGTGAACTGAACTGTGTACAGCAATGCATGCACAGATGGAGATGTGGAGGCAGGAGCATGAAGTTGTTCCTGGCAAGAACAGAACAATGTCGTAATAAATTAAAGACTATCAAACTAAACACATTCAAAAGTTACATAATATACAACAATCAAATACCTTGAAGTCAGATGAAAGGCAGAAGACCATTTTCTGTCTTGTTCCATTTCACACAAAGGTTTTGGAAAGTTGCATGATGTCCAGCTTCATTTACACGTCCAGCTCTCTGTGCAGTCCTGAGTGTCTCCACTGTGAGTGGAGAGATCACAGTGGAGGAGGAACTGAAAGAAAAAGTTGATAGAAATGACAATATTATACTACTAAAGTCGAGAAAAACAACAGTGTCATCAAAACGGTTGGCTTAATACAAAGTGAAAACATCAGTGAACAAACAAAACATTAATAAGCACATATATGAAGTGAAGTGTTGATCAGAAAACAATACCTTATACTCTGTTGTGAGGAAACCTCAACACTGACGGGGAGAACACATGTTTCTGTAGCTCCCAGCAGTCATGGGTCCATTATTGATTTACATTAAAGATGGAGTTGCAGCATCTGGTCTGGTGATGGTGATGAGCTGATTCAGAGATAAGGCCAGGCAAAGGCTGGCAGCTGTTATCTCATCCTCTGCTTTGAAGAATGACTGGGACTAGCAGGAAGTAGAACATGTCTGTTGTCCAGCAGTGATGGGTCCTCTTTCCACTGACAGTGAAGCGTCTGCAGCAGGAAGCATGATGTCTTGGTTGTTATGAGCTGATCCTCACAGGGCTGAAGAAGGTGAAGCCAAGGCTGGCAGGTGTTGTCAGGAGAACTGTGTCTCCTGTCCAGGGGGAAAGTAAAGTTACATGAATTATGTTCTCTGGCAAGACCACCTGCCCTGTCAGAGACCGTATCAGTCCATGATGTCCATTGAGTCCAAAAGGCTCCCAGGTTTGACAGGAATTAGCTCACACTGTAATCTGGAGGTCTGAATACAGCTGCAATCAGCACAAATACAAAGTTCATAAAACAAAAAAGAAAAAAGGTACTTGTGAAACCAAGGTCCATGGTTATTAAACTGTAACTGTTTTCTAGTAAACTATACGTATGTTGCAGTTTGTTAAAACAAAGCTTTAGACATCAGACATATAGCGTCCTTTCCTTGATATTCTAAAATAAAATTATGATAATTTCTGTACTTTACAATATTGT